>VFSX01000297.1:37500-60000 GCA_016618255.1 Chlamydomonas sp. UWO 241 | reverse complement strand
CTGTCTCTCTCTCTCTATCTGTCTCTCTCTCTCTCTCTCTCTCTCTCTCTCTGTTCGGCACAATCACGATGCATGATGCCATTGAAATGCTGTTTAAACTGGCGCGGCTCAAGGGCGAGACAACCGTGGCCGCGCTGATGGCGGTGCCGGGGGCGCAGGTGGGGTGCTTCAGATCCACTTAGGCAGCTACTAGGCAGCTACTATCCTATACCCCTAAACCCTGAAACCCCAAACCCCAAACCCTAAGCCCTTAACCCTAAGCCCTAAATCGTTAGCTCTACTAAACTGTCAACCCTACCACGCGCAGGCACTCTATCCTATACCCCTAGAACCTGAGCCCGAGACCCTCAGCCCTCAGCCCTCAGCCCTCAGCCCTCAGCCCCAAGCCCTCAACCCTAAGCCCTCAACCCTCATCCCTCATCCCTCATCCCTCAGCCCTCAACCCTCAGCCCTCAACCCTAAGCCCTCAACCCTGAACCGTGAACCACGAACTGGCATCCGCGACCAAGCGCCCGTGCCTGTCGAGTGAGGGCGCTGAGATGGGTGTCAAGAGGCTGGCTACCAGTGGTGTCATTAGCGCCCCCGCAGCCCCCGCAGCCTCCGCTGCGGGGGCAAGCCGGGAAATTTGGGGGATAATTGCGGGGGCGAATCGCGGAAATTTCGCTCCGAAAAGTGTGAAATTCGACGATTTCACACTTTTCGCGGACAAAAACGCCTCCTGCGGGGGCAATTCGGCATGTTCCCTCCATTGTTGCGGGGGCAAACAGCAAAATCTCGCATTACTTAATGACACCATTGCTGGCCACGTGACGCTGTAACAACAGCAACTGGACACTGTCAATTTGTACGGTCGACTGGGAGTGTACTACTGGCATTCAGGGTCCTTACTTTGTGATGAAATCCCACACACGCAGGCGCTCGCGACCAAGCACCCGCGCCTGTCGATTGAGGTCGCAGAGATGGCAGCCAAGAGGCTCGCGGCCCCACCATCTGAGCGCTGAACACAGTCATTTTCACAGTCAGCTGGGAGTGTACTACTGGCATTCAGGGTCCTTACTTTGTGATAAAATCCCATACACGAAGGCGCTCGCGACCAGGCACCCGCGCCTGTCGATTGAGGTCGCAGAGATGGCAGCCAAGAGGCTCGCGACCCCACCATCTGAGCGCTGAACACAGTCATTTTTACAGTCAGCTGGGAGTGTGCTACTGGCATTCAGGGTCCTTAATTTGTGGTGAAATCCCACACACGCAGGCGCTCGCGACCAAGCACCCGCGCCTGTCGATTGAGGTCGCAGAGATGGCGGCCAAGAGGCGGGCGGCCGCTCGCACACTCGCTTGCACCGTCGCCAAGGCATGCCCGGTGGAGGGGGCCGGCGCGATCGACCTCAAGGTGTGTGTGTGAGTGTGTGTGTGTGTAAGTGTGTGTGTGTATGTAGGAAAGGTGGGGCCATGTGCGCCGTGGCCAAGGCGTGCCCGGTGGAGGGGGCCGGCGCGATCGACCTCAAGGTGTGTGTGTGTGTGTGTGCGTGTGTGGAGGAATGCGTCGCATACAAGGCATGCCGGGTGGCGGGGGCCGGCGCGGCGTTTCATTTGAAGGTGTGTGCGTGCGTGTTTCTGTGTGTGTGTGTGTGTGTGTGTGTGTCGGCGTGTGTATGTGTATGTGTGTATGTATGTATGTGTGTGTGTGCGTGTGTGTGTGTGTGTTCTGTGGGTGTGCATGCGTGTGTGTGTGTGTGTGTGTGTGCATGCATGTGTGTATGTGTGTGTGTGTGTAGGAAAGGCGGGGCTGTGTGCGCCGTGGCCAAGGCGTGCCCGGTGAAGGGGGCCGGCGCGATCGACCTTGAGGTGTGTGTGTGTGTGTGTGTGTGTGTGTGTGTTTCTGTGTGTGTGCATGCGTGCGTGTGTGTGTGTGTGTGTGTGTGTGTAGGAAAGGTGGGGCCATGTTCGCCGTGGCCAAGGCGTGCCCGGTGGAGGGGGCCGGCGCGATCGACCTCGAGGTATGTGTGTGTGTGTGTGTGTGCGTGTGTGTTTTCTGTGGGTGTGCATGCATGTGTGTGTGTGTGTGTGTGTGAGAGAGTAATCAACCCTGAGCCCTAAACCTTAAACCCTGAACCCTGATAACACCCTTCAACCCTCTAGGTCCACGTGGAGGTGCAGCGCGTGCGCGAGGCCGAGCAGCAGCCGGAGGCCAGGGGCTAGAACACCAACTAAAACAGTATTTTTGGAAGCAGACCATGGACCGCACACACACACACACACACACACACACACACACACATTCAGGTCCACGTGGAGGTGCAGCGCGGACGCGAGGCCGAGCAGCAGCCGGAGGCTAAGGGCTGGGAGCTCGGCACGCAGTTCTATGGGCCCGCAAAGGTGTGCATTACCCTACCCTAAGGGTTTAGGGTTTGGGTTTTTAGGGTTTGCAACTTAAGGGTTTTTAAACCCCAAACTTGAGGCATGGTACTGGGGTTTTAAGAATGTAGTGTAGGGGCCAAGGGCTGGGAGCTCGGCGCACGCAGTTCTACGGGCTGGCAAATGTGTGATTTTAAGGGTTTGGGGTTTGGGATTTGAGGTTTAGGGTTTACGACTTCAGGGGTTCTAAACCCCAAACTAAATGCATGGTTCTTGGGGTTAAGGATGTAGTGTAGGGGCCAAGGGCTGGGAGCTCGGCGCGCAGTACTAAGGGGTCGCTGAGGTGTGATTTTGAGGGTTTGGGGTTCGGGGTTTAGGGTTAACGACTTCAGGGGTTCTAAAACCCAAACTTAAGGCGTGGTACTGGGGTTTCAAGGATGGAGTGCAGGGGCCAAGGGCTGGGAGCTCGGCACGCGCAGTGATAAGGGCTCGCGAAGGTGTGATTTTGAGTGTTTGGGGTTTGGGGTTCGGGGTTTAGGGCTTACGACTTCAGGGGTTCTAAAACCCAAACTTTAGGCGTGGTACTGGGGTTTTAAGGATGGAGTGCAGGGGCCATGGGCTGGGAGCTCGGCGCGCAGTACTACGGGGTTGCTGAGGTGATCTGAGGGTCAAGGGTTTGGGGTTTAGGGTTAACGAGTAGCCACGCAGGAAACAGCGGCTGATCACACACACACACACACTCTACACACACACACACACACACACACACACACACAGGTGTCACTGCTGTGGGTGCGAAGCAAGGCGCTGCGGGCGCGGCAGCAGCGGCAGCCACTCATGGCATCGCCGCTCACCACACATACACACCACACACACACACACGCACACACACACGCACGCACGCACACACTCTAGACACAAACACAAACACACACACACACAGGTGTCCGCTGCCGCGGGGGCAAAGCAAGTCGCTGCGGGCGCGGGAGCAGCAGCGACAGCCACTCAGGGCAAGCCGCCTCCGGGGAGCATTGCCGCGGACCAGGTGTGTGTGTGTGTGCGTGTGTGTGTGTGAGAGTGTGTGTGTGTGTGTGTGTGTGTGTGTGTGTGTGTGTGTGCACAGTAATCCCCTGGCAAGCCGTATACCGCTCGGGGCCGGATTCCCCATTTCCCAGAAAACTATCCCACACTCGGTGGGAGAGGGCGCTGAGGGTCGCTCTTGTGAGTTGTGCTTGGTATGAGCGGTCAAAGTTGCTGGAGCCCAGACGGAGCCAGGAAATACATCATTCCTAAAATCCCCCCCCAGGGGACACTTTGTGTGTGTGGTCGATTTCACAGTCCTTCAGACGTCTTTGAAGGCGCACTTGACCCTACGAAAGTGGCCGCAGCTGTCAAAACTAGACCCCTAGCATGAGCCTAGCATGCCATCTGCCTTTCAGAACCTGTGGCCATGAACAATCACTCCCACCGCTGCACACGTCAGGTGCACGCGGCGCTGAGGGCGGAGCTCTCGGGGGGGAAGAAGCTGTCGGTGCCTTCGGCGACTTTGTGACACGGTCACACTTTGAACCTGTGACCACCACTCAGAACCTGTGACCACTTATAAGCACTCCCATCGCTGCACACGCCAGGTGCACGAGGTGCTCGGGGGGCAAGAGGCCGTCGTTGCCTTCGGCGACTTTGTGACACCGTCACACTTTAACCACTGAGAATCTGTGGCCACCACTGAGAACCTGTGACCATTTATGACCGCGCCCACCGCTGCACACGTCAGGTACACGAGGTGCTGAGGGCGGAGCTCGGGGGCAAGAAGCTGTCGGTGCCGGGCGATTTTTTCGTGTACGAGCTCACGTATAAAGTCAGCGCGCGGCACTTCCACGCAGCGGCGGACGGGATGATCGATGAGGACTATAATCTGGGCAGCTTTGTGGCAGAGGTGCGTGCGTGTGTGTGTTTGTGTGCAAGTGAGTGTGTGGGTGCGCGGGTGCGTGTGTGTGGGTGTGTGGGTGTGCATGGGTGCATGTATGCGCGTCTGTGTGTGTGTGTTTGTGTGTGTGTGTGTGTGTGCGTGTGTGTGTGAGTGTGGAGGGGGAGAGGAGGGGCAGCGGGCGCATCGATGAGGACTACAAGCTGGCAGCTTTGTGGCAGAGGTGTGTGTGTGTGTGTGTGTGTGTGTGTGTGTGTGTGTTTGCGTGTGTGTGCGTGTGTGTGTGTTGCCGCGGTGTATTGCTGTTAGTAGTACAGGCATTGCCGGTGCATGCGGACGGCATCATGTAGCGCTTGGTTGGTTGGTTGTGTGTGTGTGTGTGATGAGAGCTGGACCCAGGCTGCAGGGGGGGCTTTGGAAAGAGGCGCAGTAGGGCAGGGCAGGGCAGGGCTGGACCCAGGCTTGAGGCGGGCTGGGTGGAGGCTGGCTTGAGGTAGTCTGGGTGGGGGCTAGAGGCTGGGTGAGGGAGGCTGCAGGAGGAGGGAGGGCGTGGAGGGGGGGAGGGGCATTTCGATTTTGAATCCCCCCATGCACCATGCGCGCACCCCCCATGCCCATGTGACACTAACGTGACGCAGCCTTCAGGTTGCTGGCCTTCATGAGGTCAAACGCGTTGCGCTTCTTGGGCTCCTCGGCCGGCGGGGGCACGAGCTCGACGTCGTCGTCGACCAGCATGGGGGACGGGCGCACGCACGGGCAGTGGCGGAACAGGAGAGGCCATGAGCCGATCGGGTAGCTCAAATACCCCAAGCCGATGAGTCCGATCGGTTTGAAGTGGTCATCGGCTTCGCCGATGACAGGCCCTCCGGGCCCTCACACTCATCGGTTTTCCCGATCCCACCCCAAAACACTCATCGGTTGTGCTCCCTTCGTGCGCCCTGTTCATCGGAATCCGATCGGCGGGTTCACCCCTGGTGTGTGTGTGTGTGTGTGTGTGTGACATGCTGTTGCCTGTTGCCACGGGGGGCGTGATCACGGAAGCCGACGCGGCAAAGCTGCAGTGAAAGGTATGATCAGATAACCCCATGTCTAGATAGGATTTTGTTTCTCGTTTTGTTTGTTGCTTGTGTGTTAGTCCCGTGTGGGGAATGGTTTGTGTGCGGCCTGGGACGATCTCGTGCCTGCCCTACCACATCCACAACGCCTGAGACGGCGCCTCAGGAGGCGCATCCACTTGCGCGGATCAGGCGGCGCCTCAGACGCTCCGACCACCTGAGGCGCCGCCTGAGGCGCACCCACGATCGCCCCAGGCGTCGCCTTGGGGGTTATCCAAACCACCTCAGGCGCCGCACCGACCGCCTGAGGCGCCCACCACTGCCTCAGGCGCACCCCGGACCGTCTCAGACGTTATGACCGCATTCACTTGCGCGGATCAGACGTTGGGATTCGGTAGGGCTGCTGCAGTGGCGTGATCACGGGGCCAACGCGCGCGCGCCGCGCGCGCGCCGCGCGCCTCGCCAACGGGGCATGCCCGGGGCCGCGCGTGCTCCGAGTGCGTGACGCGGGCCCTCGCGCGCGCCCCACGTGCGCGCCCCTAGCCGACGCCACTGCCACGCACAACTAGCTCACACGTGGTGCGCACGCGTGTGCACGCAAGCGCGCATTTCTCGCCGGGGGCCGCACGTGCTCCGTGCGTAGACACGCACGCCGTCGCGCGCGCGCCGCGCCGACGCCGCGGCCGCACACACGCAGTGCACGCACACGTGTGCAGATGTTGTTTTTTTTGCATGAGGGAGGAGGAGGGGCACCGCGGCTCCGCGCCCGGGTGGCAGGCTGCTCAACCCTGGACCCCTTGACCGCAACCAGTGGTCTCTGGGAAGGATTTTAGTAATTAGTGTTTCCCCGGCTCGAGCAACTTTGACCGCTCATACCAGGCGCACTACATAGCAGGTGTGCACGCAACGCGTGCCGCTGTGCTGCTCTCGGCAAGAGCTTTCCAACGCCCCCATCCACGGCCTCTCCCACCAAGTGTGAGGTGGTTTCCTGGGAAATGGGAGATCCGGCCCCGAGCGGTATACGGCTCGCAGGGGAATCACTGACCGCAACCCTCAAACCGGCAGGCTAAACTCTGGTTTCCTCAAACCCCGAGCCTGCCCCAAGCCCTTGCTATTGACGCACGCGCGCCATTCTTCAAGCGGGGGTCGCGGGCGCCAAGCGCCTCCCGACCCTCGAGCCCACAACCCCGAACCCCTGGAACCCCACACCTGTAACCTGAACCCTCCAAACCCCGAAACCCCAAACCCCAAACCCGAACATATCGCAGGCGGGGGCCAGTGATTTCCTTTTCGTTTTTTTAAGATTAATTATTCCACAGCCGGATTTTGCCTTGGCCGCGTCAACCGTTGACCTCCGTGGACCATTTGTCCCCATGTCGTGGTAATTCGAAAGCTCTTGGCGAGCTTTTTCCGGCAGGCTTGTCAAGACTACCAATCAACTGAGTGGGTTTAGCTGTGTTTCGGGTCAAAGGACAGGCGGAATACAGCCAAATGGCTGTGTATAGCCGAAAAGGAAACCACTGGCGGGGGCTCTGCTGGGCGGCAAGCGTCTCCCGACCCTTCAGCCCAAGGAACTTCTACCGCTGCTGAGCCCCATGATGCTTAAACCCTCAACCCTAAAGGCTCCAACCCTCACAAAATGCAAAAAAAGTTTAGTCGGGGAGGCGCCTCCCAGCCCTCGAGCCCAAGGCCCTCCCACCGCCGCTGAGCCCCGGACCCTGAAACCCTCAACCCTAACTAAAGGCTCAAACCCCCCAAAGCCGCAGGCGGGGAGGCGCCTCCCAGCCCCAAAACCTCCTACAGCCTCCTACATTTGAGGGGCTGGGTGTGCAGCCTGCACAGTGGTGCTGCTTGTTTGGCGCCCGCCACCAAGTGTGGATGGCGTTACCGTGGGCTGCTTGTAGCTTGACCTTTTGTGGGCCTTGAGCCTTGTTTCTCTAAGTCCCACTGGAGCTTTGGAACCGTACGTGTGACCGCCAGAAGTGGATTGTAAAACTCTCATCATCATACAGCCGCTGGCCATCCCCACCCAACCTGTGACCAAAATGTGGCCACACCCAAAATTCCAAAGTCGACAAAACGGCCCCATCGAACGAGCAGAATGCTTCCTCGACACGTAATATAGACATGCGTGTCGAGAGCATGTGCTGGGATACGTGTGGGGCCGTCACGGGCCTCTCGGAGCGCCATGCAACAGTCGCATCCAACCCCCTGCCGCGCCGCTACGGGTAGCCAGCCCCCCGCGACGCCTCCTACCGATCGGTACCACCCGTGGCATGCACTTGACGAGGCGCTGGGTCCCGTGCCGTGCCGCGTTGCGGGGGTAACTGTGCTGGGCGACACCAAACTTTCGGCATGTTTTGCGGCGGCGCCTCTGGACCAAATCCACTTTTGACGAGTGCTCAAATGTTACACGTCAAATGTTACACGTCACGGTTGCGTTTGACGCCAAACGGTTTCGTTCCGCATGTCACCGTCTCTCCAAGCCACGGCCACCCACGACGCAAGTGTCTAAATGAGATTGGCGGCAACTGAAAAGCACTCGTCAAAAGTGGATTTGGTCAACCAGGGAAGCCACAAGAAATTCCCAAAGTTTGGTGTTGCCCGTTTTGGCCACTTTTTCCCCTGGGGTGGACCCAGGTTGGGTGGGGATGGCCCGCTGAGCTCCAGACCCTTAAACCCTCAACCCTAACTAAAGGCTCAAACCCCCCAAAACCGCAGGCGGGGAGGCGCCTCACAGCCCTCGAGCCCAAGGCCCTCGTATCGCCGCTGAGCTCCGGACCCTTAAACCCTCAACCCTAACGGCTCAAACCCTGAAACAACCCTCAAAAATCCGCAGGCGGGGGGGCGCCTCCCAGCCCTCCACCCCAAGGCCCTCCTACCGCCGCTGCCCCGGACCCTTACACTCTCAACGTCAACGGCTCAACCCTCAAAACAAGCGCAGGCGGGGAGGCGCCTCCCGACCCTCGAGCCCAAAGCCCTTCTGCCGCCGCTGAGCCCTGAACCCAATGAAGAACCCGAAACACTACAACCCTTTCCGTTCCCCACATGCGTTCTTCAACAAGCGTTTGCTGTCGCTGCGGTAGGGGACCTAGGGGTGCGCCCACGCTCTTTACAGAGTTGGGGTTCCCTACCACCAACAGCCAGCCATCTCAGTAAGGTGCTCGGGCCATACGCGCCGAGCACGGTCTTGTACGCCTTTAGAGGCGTCCCTGACTGAAACATCCATCATCAAAACCCTTCAACCCCAAACCCTGAACGCATGCGCACGCTGCTAAACCCTCAACCCTCAAGGCCCCAAACCCTACACCATAACGCAGGCGGGGCGGCGCCTCCCGACCCTCGAGCCCAAAAACCTTCTGCCGCCGCTGAGCCCTGAACCCAATGAAGAACCCGAAACACCATAACCCTTCAACCCCAAACCCCGAACGCACGCGCAAGCTGCAAAACCCTCAACCCTCAAGGCCCCAAACCCTACACCATAACGCAGGCGGGGAGGCGCCTCCCGACCCTCGAGCCCAAAACCCTTCTGCCGCCGCTGAGCCCTGAACCCAATGAAGAGCCCGAAACACCACAACCCTTCGACCCCAACCCTGAATGCACGCGTACGCTGCTAAACCCTCAACCCTCAAGGCCCCAAACCCTACACCATAACGCAGGCGGGGCGGCGCCTCCCGACCCTCAAGCCCAAAACCCTTCTGCCGCCGTTGAGCCCTGAACCCAATGAAGAACCCGAAACCCCACAACCCTTCAACCCCAAACCCTGAACGCACGCGCACGCTGCTAAACCCTCAACCCTCACCGCCCCAAACCCGTCAACAACACGCAGGCGGGGAGGCGCCTCCCAGCCCTCGAGCCCAAGGACCTTCTACCGCCGCTGAGCCCCATGATGCGGCACAAGCGGTGGCCGTACGTCAAGCAGGTGCGTGCAGGGTTGCGGGGTTTAGAGTTGACCCAAACCCTAGGGTTTGGGGTTTTAGGGTTGACCCAAAAGTTGTAGGGTTGACCCAAACCCAAACCCTAAACCCTAAAGGTTTAGGGTTTTAGGGTTGACCCAAAACCTAGGGCTTGGGGTTGATGGCAGGTTTTAGGGTCCAGGGTTTTAGGGGGTTTCATCCTAGAGGGGGGTCAAATTTGCCCTATTTGGGTATATTTGACCCCCCACTCCGACGGATGTTGCCCCGGATACGATATGTGGAGTCGACCCAAACCCGATATTCGACTCAAGTTGAGTCGAATATTTGAATATGTGAGTTGGCTATTACCACCCATATTGTTTGCCTTCGCGGGGGGAGGGGGGGGGGGTCGAAACTATAGTTGTTTAATGCGATTGCGGGGGTCGTTTTTCGTCGGCCAGAGTCGTTTTGACGCCCCAAATCGCGATTTTTGACGATTCACATTCGTTTCTTAGCTTCGCGGGGGGGGGGCAAAATATGATAATTCTACGCACCGCCCGGACGGTAGGCAGGTTTCAGGACGTCGGGAAACCGAGTTTGATGATGCGGCACAAGAGGTGGCCGCTGAGCGCGATGATGCGGCACAAGCGGTGGCCGTGCACGCCAAGCAGGCGCGTCGAGGGTCGAGTTGGTGGGCGGGAGGGGGGGGGCGGGCGTGTAACAGTGGATCCGCTAAGGATCTTGGGGAAATGATGGCTTGACCCAGGCCTCACGGCTCACTCCCCGATTCTGCCCCCATTCCCAACCCACCGGAGGCGTTTTTTTTCCGGAAAGTGAGACCCTCAACCCTCCCAATCTCCCAATCTCAACCCGGTGTTGCAGGTTTTGCGGGTTGCGGGTTGGATCACGGAAACACTGGCGTGAAAGTGGTGCGGAGCGTGGAGCCCCGACCCCCCACACACACCTCCCAACCTCCCAACCTCTCCCCCCTCTCCCCCCCTTCCGCTTCCTCTGATGGCCAGGTCTACTCTGGTGGCGACATGTGCACGCTGGCTGGCTTGCCCACCGCACACACACACAAAACACACACGCACACACACACACACACACACACACGTACACACACACGTACGCACGCATGCCCCAGGTCTACTCTGGTGGCGACATGTGCACGCTCGCGGGCGGCGTCAAGGTGGTGCGCAGCGTCGAGGCGCGGCTCGCGTGCTCGCCCGACGGCAAGCTCTCGATGCTCGTGCGCGAGCCAGACTTCTGCAAGTGAGTGGTTGCAGATTCGTGGGGCTTTCGCGTATCCAAACCTGATGATGATGTTTTTTACAGTCGTGGGTGACGCACCTACCGGCAGCGTATTCGACTACAGACGGGTGCCTGGCTACTAGCGGTGGGGGGCTAGTGGGTCGGGGCTGGACCTAGACAGGTCACTTGGCCCCCAGATCTGACTAAAACCTAAATCAGACACAAACCCATGTGCACCAGTGATGTGCACCTTGGCGCCCCGCAGCCCTCGGAGCCCCCGCTGCGCTGCGGAAGCGAATCGCGGGAATTTCGAAAAGTGTGAAAATCGACAATTTCACACTTTTCCGCAACAACAAAAAAAACGTCTCCTGAGGGGTGCCTGTGGGGGCAATTCGGCATGTTCCCTAAAATGTTGCGGGGGCACACAGTGCATTATCGGTTTCCTGAAGGACACCACTGATGTGTCTCTCAGAGACCGCTGTTTGGGGTAGTCTAGCCGGCGGGAGCGGTAGTCTATCGGCCGGAAGCCGGCGGTACTCTAGTACTTGAGTGTGCTGGAGTATCGGCGGGTGTCTCTAGTAGAAGAGTAGCCTGCTTAGCTGGAAACCCCGTGTTACTGTTACTGTTACCACTGATGTGCGCACACACAGACAGCTTGTGATGGTCGATTTGATCGATTTCACAGTCTTGTTGGACGCCTTAAATGGCAGGCGCATTAGACTTGTGCTTGCGCACTCAATCCCTGAGGCAGGCAGATACCCTCACCCGCACTAGTCCACTCAGTGGATACGCATTGACTGTGTCCATCCCACTAGCTTGTGTGCGCACGTGACCGGTACCCCTCTGTCGATGCTCTCGTGCGCGAGCCCGTAGGAGGGAATGGCGAATCGAGCGTATGGGCATTGTGACCAATTGGGGTGGGCACTCTTGTGCCTGAGTGTGTGGATCTTTGCCACCCAGTAGGGGTGGCTGTGACGCCCCGCCCGCCCCGCCCCCGCGGGCATGGGTTTCCCTGTGGTTCCAGAGCTTAAGCTCAGAAGGGGGGGGCAAGGCACATAGCCAGGCAGCAGGGATGATCTGGAATATAGCCAAGTGAGACAATTCGCCCCGCAAGACAATTTGCCCCCTATCCTCCTAGCCCTAAGCCCTGGAGCCCGACGGCAAGCTATCGATGCTCGTGCACGAGCCAGACTTCTGCAAGTGAGTGGTTCTTGGGGCGTTGGGGATTGGGGTTGGGGATAGGGATACCCCTCCCAGCTTTCCAACGAGCCACCCCACGTATGCGCAGCTCCTACTATTGCGCGCTATGCTAATTGGCGATTTCGGTACAACCGTGGTGACACTTTGCCTCGCCGCAGCCTCGTCCAAATTGTGGGTTTGGGTGGGAGTATGGGGACTGTGAGCCTTGCCGGCACTTTTATAATGGGCCGAATTGTTTTGGATGTTTGTGAGGAAACCGGCCTTGGCGCTGACTCGGAATCATTTGATCAGCAAGGCCAAGCGTCTAGAGCTACCAGAGTAGTACGGAGATCTACTTGTATCAAAGCGTGGTGTGCGGCAAGGCAAGGGAAATCGGGCTGACTGTGCATGTGCGCGAGCGCTTTCCAGGCACATCGGGCTGACTGTGCACGTGCGCACGCGCGCCTTCTAGGACTTTCATGCTGACTGTGCACGTGCACACGCGCGCCTTCTAGGACTTTCATGCTGACTGTGCACGTGCACGCGCGCGCCTTCTAGGACTGTCATGCTGACTGTGCACGTGCACGCGCGCGCTTTCCCTCGCCTGAACCCCTGAACCCTCGACCACTTATCCGACACACACACACACACACACACACACACGCACACACACACACGCGCGCACACACACACGCACGTGCACACACACACACACACACACACACATACACACACACACACACGCACACACACATACACGCACACACACACACACTGCATGTACGTGTGTGGGGCCCATTCTTCGCAGCGTCGAGGGCCTCCAGCCCCAGACTCCTTTACCCTTCACCCCGAACACTTGAACCATTACCATCGCAACCCCTCTGCAGGTATGTGTTTGTGGTCCACTCTCCCGCACTGTACGGCTTCGAGGGCATCACCACCACCATCAGACTCCTTAGCCCTTCGCCCCTTTAGAAACCCTGAACCATTACCGTCCATTTGTTTGCCTTCGCGGGGGGGGGGTCGAAACCATAGTTGTTTAATGCGATTGCGGGGGTCGTTTTCGTCGTTTTTAGTCGTTTTGACGCCCCAAATCGCGATTTTCGACGATTTACAGTAGTTTCTTGGCTTCGCGGGGGGGGCAAAATACGATAATTATACTCAAAGGCTAACCGCCCGAACGGAACCGACAAATCGCCTCTGCAGGTACGCATTCGTGGTCTATTCTCCCGTACTGTGCGGCGTCGAGGGCGTCAAGCCTTGTCGCCGCCACCAGACTGCGCAACCCCTCGCCCTCCACCCCAAAACCCCTGTCTCCTGCAGGTATGTGTTTGTGGTCTACTCTCCCGCACTGTGCGGCGTCGAGGGCTTCGAGCCCCATGCTCCTCAACTCCTCACCCTTCACCCCCAAACCCTGAACCAGACACCGCAAAACCCCCTCTGCAAGTACGTATTCTTGGTCTACTCCCCCGCACTGTGCGGCGTCGAGGGCTTCGAGCCCCATACTCCTCACCCCCTCACCCTTCACAACCCGAACCCTGAACCAGACAAGACAAGTAACACGGGGTTTCCAGCTAAGCAGGCAACTCTTCTACTAGAGACACCTGCCGATACTCCAGCACACTTAAGTACTAGAGTACCGCCGGCTCCCGGCCGATAGACTACCGCTCCCGCAGGCTAGACTACCCCAAACAGCGGTCTCTGAGAGACATGTCTGGCAAGGAGCATATAGGAGAGGACCTTCCTCAGGGTCACAGTAGTGGCCTTGTGGCCAGTCAAGCCGGCAGAGCCGACTGGCGCTGACTGGAACGGTCCCCGCCTGGCAGTGCATGGCTGTCCAGCTCTCGTTTGCATGGGGCTCAGCCGGCGCCCCATGCCTCATGCATGGCCAGGTCCCACCCTTCAGGGGTGCATGGGCGACAGAGTTGTCATGGAGGCTGCCTGAAGACCTTCCAACGCCAGTCACCGGCAGACGAGCGACCCCGAGGATGAGCGCGGTGACGAACGCTGCGATTGGTGAAGCGGATTTACTCTGTGTTGCCTCGGCGGTCGCCACCGCTGAAGCCGTGATGGTAGCCCGCCTCCACGGGCAGCCATCTTGACCAATGTCCAGCATGCATTGACGGGCGCCAGCTCCTCCGCTCGTCGATCAACTCGTCGAGATCGGTGCCGCATGGCGTCCTGCATGGGGGAGGATAAGGGCCGTCTCCCAGCACGGGCCGCGGCAGCGCCGCGGCTACTCGCCAAGCCATGGCAGCGCCGGGCAAGCCGCTCCTGAAGTGTTCCACCGAGGGGCAGTCTAGCAGGAGCCAGGCCAGTCGTATTTACCCCGCTCGTCAGCGGCACGGAGATCCTCGTCACCAGCAGCGCCGCATTGCTGGGTCCAGGGCTCGGCGACGAGAACGCGCCTCCGTTAATTGAGCCCCTGAACCAGACACTGCAAAAAAAACCTCTGCAGATACGTATTCGTGGTCTACTCCCCCGCACTGTGCGGCGTCGAGGGCTTTGCGCCGGACTCTGCGCCGGGAGGCTTTGGCGTGCTGGGTGGCGCGGCGGCGGACGTGCAGGCGCCGGAGAGGGCGGCAGATAGGATGGTGGGTGTGCACTCTCTTATGGAGGGGTAGGGGGGGGCAGGCTGTTGTTGTGTGGCACTGTGTGTGTGTGTAGGGGGGGGGCTCTGACGTGTTGGGTGGCACGGAGGCCGGCGTGCATGCGCCGGAGAGGGCGGCGGATAGGGCGGTGGGTATGCTCTCAGTGTGTGTGTGTGTGTGTGTGTGTGTGTGTGTTTGTGTGTGTGCGCGTATGCGTTTTTATTGACCACATAGTGAAAAAGGCGCTAGACATGATGCCAGAGGGGGCTGGCGTGTCAGTCGTGACCCGAGCCGGCGACTCTGTGTTGTCGTCGTCGGTTGAGCGTATAGTAATGCTGATGTATGCCGACGATTTATGTTTGTTCTCGCATGACCCAGCTCAGTTGGCGCTTATGCTGAAATCCTTGACAAAGTGTCCTCTAGCTTTGGCATGCAAATCAACGCCGCCAAGACAGAAGTGATGATTTTGCCAGCAGATTTTGACGCGGATCTGCCCACGTTTGCGCTGATGGTGGTGAAGTGAAGACCGTCTCTGCATTTAAGTATCTAGGGAGTTGGATAACCCAGAGTGGTGGTGTGGAAAAGGAGATCGGTGTGCGTGTCGGTCGCGCGCTGGGCGTGTTTGCGTCTTTTGATAAGATTTGGGCCAGCAAGAAGATGCAAGTGCAGTCTAAGATGCGGGTTTACAACACTTTCGTGCTGCCCCACTTTCTGTACGGCTGCGAAACATGGGCCCCTACTAAAACACAACTGACTCGATTGGAGGTTGCCCACTCTAACTGCCTTCGTCGCATTCTGGGTGTGCGCCTGGTCGACCGGCACAGATTAACTTATATTCGGCAGGCGTGCGACACTGAGCCAATTGAGAGCCTTGTGGCAAAGCGATCAATGCAGTGGCTAGGCCATGTGATGCGCATGCCGGCTTCTCGTCTTCCTCGTACGACTTTTGACTGCACAATGGATGTGGCTCGGCAGCAAGGCCGGCCTCCAGCCTCCTCCCGACACTATTTTCTTAAGCTACTGATTCAGCAGCTAGGCGAAACTAGTGGCACTCGTTCTGATTGGAAGACTTTTTCGGACACGGCGTTTGAGCGTGCTCAGGATAGGGTCGGGTGGAGAGCCGTGGTGTACGGTCCGGCTGCCCTCAGGCGCCGGCCCCTCCACCACGGCGGTCAAGTAGATTGGCAAGCGCCACTTGACCCCCTATCCCCTAGAAGCAGTTAGGACCTATTTTGGAGGCGTCGCACAATAGCTCTCCTTTTTGCTCTGGGACTACACGTTGGCAGGCAGCCGGCTGGTGGCTACCGCCCCTCACAAGTAATTGTTAGGGCCAGAACTGGACTTGGGTCTAGGCGGTGGTACTAGGACTAGAGGTAGTCTTTGCTGGAAAGCCGATGTAACTGTAACTGTAACTGACCAATCGTGCGCCAACAAGAGGGTGAATAACCTCATTCAAAAAGCAGTGGGGGAAAGGGGCAAATGCGGGTCACTGACGGCTGTGTTCGTCACTCCGCTTCGACTGAGTTTAAACTAGGTCTCGGCAGATTGACCTCCACAGTTGTGGAAATCTCGCTAAGAGGATCCACTCGGGTGTGACTCGCTTGGACAAGAGGTCCATGAACTCGGGGTGCTTGGAGATGTCGCGTTTGAAGTTGGAAAAGTGGGTGTTTGCGGAGGAACGGAACTTGACGGAGTGGGCGAAAAAGTCGCCGGCGCTGAGCCGGTAGGATGTGATGGCGCCGCCGGCATAAAGCGAAGTCATGTCCGGTCGGCGGTACGCGAAAAGGGCGGCAGTGGGGGGGTATATGATGTCGGGAGGGAGTGGGGGGGGAGAAGGGACGGGCGGGTGTGTGGAGATGTAGGGGCGGGGGGACGGGGGAGGTGGGAGGCGGCGGATGAGGGAGCCGATGAACGTAGCACGGTGCTTGTTGATCGTGTCGATGATGGGGAACGTACAAGGGGGGGAGGCATGCATCGCACACACACACACACACACACACACACGCACACACGCACACGCACGCACGCACACACGCACGCACGCACACACATAGGGTGTAAACACACACACACACACACACACACTCACACACACACACAATCACACATACATACATACACACACACTCACACAAAACACACACACACACAAACACACACACACACCTGCAGCTCCAAGCGGTTGATCATGAGCAGCTGCCCCCACCCCCACCCCCCCACCGAGACCCACACACACACACACGCACACACAGGCCAAGGCCTTGGGCATGCAAACACACACTAACACTCACGAACACACGCACACACACACAGGCCAGGGCCATGGGCGCCGCCGCAACCGCCACAGCTGCGCGTGACAAGCTCGCGGCCATGGCTGCGGGGAAGGTGCGCGTGCATGGCGGACGTCGGGATGATTTTCGCCCGAAACCAGGGGGGGGGGGGCAGAATAGTTTTTTTCAGACCCCATGTTGACTTATTTTCAAAACGGGTCTGACGCCCCCGCCCCCCCCCACCCGTACACCCAGACCTAATCTGCTGGAGCTGAAACTTGGTGGGTAGCTTTGTTACATCATTCTGTTCACATCGCACTGTTTCGGTGGCTGCGTTACCCAGTCCTACTCCTGAAACTGGCCCCAGAAGACGGCCACACGCCCCGGTGCAGCCCCACACACCGAGGCCCCTTCCACACCCTCCCAACTATTGAACCACATGAATGACAATGGATTTGGCATCCCTGTCATGAGACGAATCGATTGCGTTCTGCCCCAGCCCAATCGGAGGTCTGCAGAGCATTCTGGCTCCGAGGGGGTAAGAACCAGTGGTCCACACCAATTGCTCGGTGTGGACCCTCTCACATCCCCACTCCACTGCACTATCTATTGGGTGTGTGGGGGATCCGAGGGTGGATTTGGGCTCCTCTTGACGAGAGGAATCCAGCGCGCCAACTCTCGCGTCGAACAGATGTCGCAATAAAAAAAGTTGCATAAATTTTTGAGAAACGGTCCAGACCCCCCCCCCCCAAAAAAAATATTTTTTTTAGAGTGGAATTCTCCCTCATCTAGGGAGGGGAAGGGCATGGCGCCGGTCCGGTGTGAAAATTTGAAATAATTCGACATGGGGTCTGTTCCTAACTTTCCTGCTCCCCCCCCCCCGCCCTAAACCTTAAAAAAGACAAGGTCCGAGCACGCCGCGAAGCGGCGTGAACCTCCGGCGAAGCTCCCCCCTCAAACGGGCGCGTCAACACGCACACACACAAGCGCACGCGTGCATGCACAGCATTGGCACAACACGCAGACACACACATACACGCACACACGAGCGCACTCGCAGACACCCACACGCACACACACACACACACACACAGGCGTGTGCGCCATGCTGGCCCAGTGCCCACCCCATGCACGCTGCATGCGCGCGCATGGCACTACGCATGGAGACGCCACTCTCACAGAAGCACCTAGGAATGAATGAATGCACACGCAGCGCTGCAGTCGAGTCCCACGCGTTGAGGGGCATAGGGGGAAGCAGGGCTCGGTTCCTTAAACAGTTCCGTAACTATCGGCCCCCTCACACCGCGCCGCATGGGCCCTCCCCAGCCCTGTCATGCGATTTTAACCCAATCACACAACGTTTGGCGCGATCGACGCGGTGGGGAGGGGAGGAAAGCGAGCACGTCAGCCCGCGTCCCGCGCCCCGCCTGTAGCCTCTCGACAGGCCCCCCGCATGCAGCCCCGCATGGACCCTCCCCAGCCCCTGCAATGCGACTGTTACCCGTATACATAACGCATGGCGCGCGATCGACGCGATGGGGAGGGGAGGAGAGCGAGCCCGCGGCCCGCGGCCCGCCACCTTAGATTGCCCCGAGATTGCCCCCCTCTCGGCTTGCACGCAGCCACCCACCCACCCCCAGCGCGGTCCCAATCTATTTATGCCGAGGTCTGGTGCGCATGGGGCGTGCGGGGGCGACGCAGGAGTGAGGCAGTGCAAACGCAGTGGCGGGCGAGCGCAACACTATATTGGTAATTTTATTTTTTTTGAGATGAGAGTTTTACAAACCACTTGTGGCGGTCACACGTACGGTTCCAAAGCTCCAGTGGGACTAAGAGAATCAAGGCTCAAGGCCCACAAAAGGTCAAGCTACAAGTAGCTACCGCATCCTCGCCAAGATGCTGCCTGGCCTGCTGGCTGCCAACGCGGCGGATGGCGTGGGGCCGACGGGTGCAGCGCTGGCGCTCCTGGACTTCCGCAAGGCATACGACACCATCGACCGTGGCTTCCTCATTGCGGTCATGGAGGCGGTGGGCGTCGGCGACGGCGTGCTGGCGTGGACCCGCACCATCCTCACGCACACGTACGCGTCGGCCGAGGTCAACGGGTTCATCTCTGCGCCGCGCAAGTATGCGGCGGGCGTGCGCCAGGGCTGCCCCGCCGCGCCAGCCCTCTTCCTGTTCCTGGGGCATGCGCTCGCATGCTTCCTGCGCACATGCCCGGCAGTGGGGGTCGAGGTCGTGCCTGGCTGCCGAGTGACCTGCCCCCAGTACGCTGACGACTGCATGCCCCTCCTCCGGTCGTGTGCGCCGGCTGACGTCGCTGCACTGGTGGAGACGATGGCGGTGTTTGGCCGAGCGACGGGCCTTGTCCTCAACCTCGGCAAGTGCGGCATCCTGCCTCTGGGGTCGGCGGGGGAGGGCCTGCTGACGGGTGCCGAGGTTGCTGGGCTGCGCGTGCTGGACGCGGGCGTGTCGCTGGGGGTGCCCGTCTCTGCCGGCTTGCCGCCCCCGGAGGGCGTCACCGGGGTGTGCCGTGAGAGGCTTGCGGCCGCGTATACCAAGCTCGCGCGCTTCCCCATGTCGGCGTTTGGCAGGGGGCACGCGGCGGCGACGTACGGGGTCTCCCGCATCCTGTTCCGGGCGGTGCACTGTGGCATGACTCCGGAGGCCGAGAGGGTGCTCTCCCGGTGGACGGCTACTCTGGTGGACAGGAGCGTGGGGCCGGACCCGCCGGCAGAGCTGCCGCGGTGGGCCTCTTCGGTGCCTGGTGCGCCTGCTGCGATGCTCCTGGGGCGACCGGCGCATGGTGGTTTTGGGGCGCCGGCGTGGCGGGAGATCGTGCACGGGCAGTGGGCCGTCCACCTCGCGTGCCTGTTTGGGGCGTGGGCGGCAGGCGCCCCCCATCTCCTGCTGCCGGCCCCACGGGCCGGCGGTGGCGGCGGGGCTGGCGGCAGTGGCGGCGGTGGCGGCGGCGGGACACAGCCGGAACAGCAGCCCGCGCCCCCGGCCCAGCCGGCATGGCAGCCGCTCATGGTGGAGGCGGTGCACCGCCTGTGCCCGGAGGCCCACCCGAGCCTCTTTGTGCTTATGGCTGGCCTCGCGCCCAGGGCCGGCGCCCTCCCGGACGGCCTTATTGGTGAGTGCGTGGACCCGGCTGTGAGGGCGGCGCTCTTGGCTGGGCCGATGAGGCGCATGCTCGATGGGGTGCAGGCCCTGGGGCCGGTGGCGCGCATCACGGGGCGCGTGCAAACAGCTGAGCTGTGGGGGGCGGAGGCGCCGCTCTGGGCTACCCCCCTCCTCCAGCTGGAGCTGCCGGCTGCGCAGCGGTCGGTACAGTGGCGGGAGCCCACTGGGGATGCGGCAGGGCATGCGCTCTTCAGCCCGACCGATGCGGCACGCTGGCTGGTGGACGGCCTGGCCCGCGTGCGCGACGCCCTCCCCGGCATGCGGACGGTCACGGACCTGTGCGTGCTGTGGGCGTGGCTCGCTGCTGTCGACATGGTGCGCAGCACACGCACGGTTGACCACGCCTGCCTGAGGGTGTACGCTGCTGCGGATCCGGCGCGCGCACGGCTCGTGCTGGGGCAGATACGCGCGGCGCTGGCGTGCGGCGCTTATGACGGGGGCAATGTCTGGAGGGCAGTCCTGTGCCGCGCCCTTTTCCCAGAGGTGCCGCCGCCAGTGCCGGGGTGTGTGCCAGACCTGCTGTGCGTGCGGCGCACGCTCGACCCCCTGTTCACGGCAGTGGCGGTCGTGCTTGCGGCGCTGCCCCCAGCCTGGGTCGAGGCGGCGGCTGGTGGAGCTGCCCTCACTGTGCTCTGGCCGCTCCGTCACTTCCAGCCCCTCCCCCAGGCGGGCGAGCGCGCTGCTGTGGTGGAGATCCTGCAGCTGGTTGGGTGGAAGCTGCCGAGTGTCATCACGCCGGCTGGCTGGCAGCGTGGGCGGCCTGGCCTCCGATCCACAGCTGCCCAACCTGCTCCCCTACCTGGGGGGGGCGGCGCCGCGGGCGAGCCCCGATGGGTTGGGTTTGCGCACGGCCCGGGTGTGGTGGGGAAACTGACGTGCAAGCTGGCGGTGGCGCTTCAACTGCGGGCGGTTGTGGACGAGCGGCGAGTGCGGCGGGCAGCCACGGTGGAGGCGGCTCTGGCGCTGGACCACGGGCCGCACGGGGGCCCCCGCGCGACCGACGCGCAGGTCTTCGCGGGGCTGCGCGGCCTGGAGGCGGCGGTGCCGACACTGTGGCGGATGCCGCTCCTCAACGCTCGCAAGGAGCCCATCTGGCGGCTGTGGGTGAGTGGTTTTCACAAGCAGGCTGCACTAGGCGTGCCCGAGTGCCCCTGCGGGTGGCGGTGCCGTGATGAGGACGGGCCGCCGGCGACGGCGTGGCGTGCGCACAGCTTCTGGGGGTGCCCGGTGGCGGAGGCGGTGGTGGTGGCGGCTGCTGCTGCCCTCCCTGCTCCTACGCCGGTCATCACGTGCTGCCAGGTGTGGCTGCTGCAGCCTCCCGCTGGGGTGCGTGCTGGTGTGTGGGCGGTGGTGGCAGCGCTCGTGGTGGACGCCATGGAGCGAGGCCGCCGCCACTTGTGGCGCATTACGTGCCCGCGTGATGGTGTGCAGCCCCCTGCTCGCTCGGTGGCGGTTGAGCGGGCGGGGGAGCTGGCGACGATGGATCTGTGGGACGCGCTGGCGTCCTTTGCTGAGGGCGGCGGGATGCCGCGCGGGTGGGCGGGTGTGGTGGGCCCGACCCACCCCTTTGTTGGAGTAGTGGACGGCGGGCTCACTCTGAACAAGACGTCCTAGATCCCTGAGAGGATGGTTTCTTTTGAGGGGAGGTGGCGCCACATGCGTGCGCTGGCGGGTTGTGATGTGGTAGCTGAGCAGAGTGCTGCGGCGGGTGTGCACAACGGCCCCGCTTCCGGTGGGTTGAGGGTGGGCTTTTTGGTCCCTTCATGGTTTTATACCTTGGGCCCGCCATCCGTTTCTGGAGGGGTTGAGTGTGGAGCCTGCACTGTGGTGCTGCTTGCTTGGTGCCCGCCACCGCGTGTGGGTGGCGCTTCCGTGGGGCATCCCCCCTTTTTTCTGTTGGCAGGTCTTCAGGACTGCTTCCTCTAAGTCCTGCTGGAGCTTTGGAACCGAACGCGTGCCCGCCAGAGAGTGGATTGTAAAAACTCATCATCATCAAAAAAGTAGCCCACGGTAACGCCATCCACACTTGGTGTCGGGCGCCAAGCAAGCAGCACCACTGTGCAGGCTGCACACCCAGCCCCTCAAATGGCCAGAGGGCGGACCCAAGGTATAAAACCATGAAGGGACCAAACAGCCCTCCCGCAGACCACCGGAAGCGAGGCTAGTAGCACACCCGCCGCAGCACTCTACTCAGCGACCACACCGCACCCGCCACCGCACGCGTATGGCGCCACCTCCCCTTCAAAAACACCTCCAGAGGGAATGCCATCTAGCAAGCAGGTGCAGGTAAATAGTTATTTTCCGTCACCTCCCCGCATCTAGGCCTGCGGGACGCGAGCAGTATGTATGTGGTAACAGATAATGGGCAGGGAGCAATATTGTTGTGCGTTTTGCAACCATAGGGGCTACGCCCCCTGAGGGGGGGCTTCGAAATCCCAATCTTAACCCTGCATCCAAGGGGGGAGGTGCGCTTGCATGGCGCCCCCGTTGGCGTGTTGAACCCTAAATCTAAAAACAACCCCAACATAAACCCTGCACCCAAGGGGGGAGGTGCGCGTACATGGCGCCCGCGTCGGATTGTTTAACCCTTCACCATGAAAAACTCAAGTATCTCCGTCTCTCTTTCTGCCTGCAGATGCAGGTCAAGCAGGCGTGGGCGCTGGGGGCGGCGTTCTACGGAGAGCCACGGATCAAGAAGCTTGAGGTGGGTGCTGAACCCTAAACCCTAAACCCTGGAGGGCTTACAAGCAATCAACCATAAATGCGGCACTACGGGGGGGGGTCAAG
>VFSX01000297.1:0-30000 GCA_016618255.1 Chlamydomonas sp. UWO 241 | reverse complement strand
CACCCCACCCCATGTACCACACACACACACCACACACCACACCTCACACCCATCCACCCCTCAAACACAGCCACCCCCACACACGCGTGCCCCAGGTCTGCTCTGGCGGCGACGTGTGCACGCTCGCGGGCGGTGTCAAGGTGGTGCGCAGCGTCGAGGCTCTCTCTTACACACACACACACACACACACACGCGCGCCCGCGCGTGCACACGTACACACGCACGCATGCCCCAGGTATACTCTGGTGGCGACGTGTGCACGCTCGCGGGCGGCGTCAAGGTGGTGCGCACACTCGCACACACACACACACACACACACGCGCGCACACGCGTACACACGCACGCATGCCCCAGGTCTACTCTGGTGGCGACGTGTGCACGTTCGCGGGCGGTGTCAAGGTGGTGCGCAGCGTCGAGGCTCTCTCTCTCTCTCTCACACACACACACACGCCCACACACACGCACATACATACACTCAACCCCTGATGGCCAGGTCTACTCTGGTGGCGACATGTGCACACTCGCGGGCGGCATCAAGGTGGTGCGCAGCGTCGAGGCGCGGCTCGCGTGCTCGCCCGACGGCAAGCTCTCCATGCTCGTGCGCGAGCCAGACTTCTGCACGTACGTGTTCGTGGTCTACTCGCCCGCGCTGTGCGCGGTCGAGCAGTACAAGCCCGTCGCGCGCGTACGTGGGGGCGGGAGCAGAGACGAGCTGTAGCGGGGGCGGAGGGCGGGGGCGTCGGGTCTCGCGGCGCTAGTGTTAGTGGGAGTGTGCGTGTGTGTTGTGTTCAGGGGGCTGCAGAAGGTATGGAGCCGGGTTGGAAATCCCCGCCTGCCGTGTTAACACTGGGGAGGTGCTCTATTCGCTGCGCCTCGGGGACACGTGTTAGCACTCGGGAGACGCTCTATTCGCTGCATCGCTTAGCAAACGGAAGCATGACAAGATAAGCCGAGGAGGATGCCGGGCGGAAGGGGGCCTGTGCGCCCCACCGGTGCACACCTGTTCGGAGTCCCTGCCT
The DNA here is from genome assembly GCA_016618255.1 of Chlamydomonas sp. UWO 241. Taxonomy (NCBI): domain Eukaryota; kingdom Viridiplantae; phylum Chlorophyta; class Chlorophyceae; order Chlamydomonadales; family Chlamydomonadaceae; genus Chlamydomonas; species Chlamydomonas priscui. The sequence goes on along the minus strand of VFSX01000297.1, from coordinate 28,981 downwards.
GCCCTGTTTTGACACTCGGGCAAGCCCCATCCCGCAGCTGCTGCCCCTTGGCTGCTGCCCACACACACACCTGTATATGCTGATGCCCCTTGGCTGCTGCCCCACCCCTCTGTACATGCTGCTGCCCCTTGGCTGCTGCCCACACATCCCCCTGTACATGCTGATGCACCTTGCCTGCGTCAAAGATACTCTCTTACAGCTCCGGCCACAAACCGGTTTCCAGTGCTCCAGTTTCAGTGCTGCGACGATGTTGTTATTGGTGTTGGACGCGGAAGCAGAATCAGAGTTCAGAGAGCCGACGGGGGAGTTCTGCAGCTTGTTCAGAACTGGTGCCCAGGTAGGTAAGGCAACTCAACTAAGTTGGCAGGGGTGTTGTTTGGGTGCCATTTCGGAACTGTCCTCCGTTTGCTGCTCCGCTCCAAAGGTTTCAATGGAAAGCAGGCAACCAAAAGTAAACCAAAACGCCGCCAGATAGGGCGCGCGTGTGCGCACATGCCTTGCACATGAAACAAACGCAACCACAAAGTTAAAGCGACGTCGCCACTGTATCAGCAGACGAGGCACAACGGCCGCCCCTCCACTAGCTCCCTCTCTTCCACATGAATCGGCGAGGTGCTTGTGTGCTCGTCAAGTGTACTGGAGCACTAGCTCTCTCCTCGGCCCTTGGCCCATCGGTGCAGCGGCCAAGTCAAATGTGTGCAGATTTAATATACGTGTTCGTTTGTTTGTGTGTGTGTGTGTCAGTGCATGTGTTCAGAGGAGGTGGTTTGTCGTCGTCATTCATCGTCGTCGTCATTCATCGTCGTAAGCAGCTGCGGCGCCGCGCCCCGGGGTCACTCACGCCCCGGGGTCATGCGGACGCGTACGTGTAAAACCTGTCCCTCTTGGCGCCGCCCCGCTCACGCCCCGGGGTAACGCACGCCCCGGGGTCATGCGGGCGCGTACGTGTCAAACCTGTCCGTCTTGGCGCCGCGCCGCTCGCGCCCCGGGGTCACGCACGTCCCGGGGTCACGCACACCCCGGGGTCCTCCGGGCGCGTACGTGTAAGACCTGTCCATCTTGGCGCGCCGCGCCGCTCACGCCCCGGGGTCCTCCGGGCGCGTACGTGTAAGACCTGTAAACCCCGCCGCCCTACTCGCGCGCGCTCAAATCACGCCGCGCGCGCCTGGCCCCGCGCGCGCCCCCCGGCGCGTCAGCCGTAGGGGTCGGGGGTGCCGCCACGCAGCCGGTGGACGCGTGCGCCCGTACCCACGCCGCGCGCATGCTCAACTCATGCCGCGCGCGCCTGGCCCCTGGCGCGCCCCCCCCCCCTCAGCCGTAGGGGTCGGGGGGGGCCGCCACGCCGCCGGTGGACGCGTGCGCTCGTACCCACGCCGCGCGCGCCTGGCCCCGAGCGCGCCGGGGGGCGCGTCAGCCGTAGGGGTCGGGGGTGTCGTCACGCAGCCGGTGAACGCGTTCGCCCGTACCAACGCCGTGTGCGCGCTCAGATCACGCCGCGCGCGCGTGGCCCCTGCCCCCCCCCCCCCGGCGCGTCAGCCGCAGGGGTCGCGTCAGCCGACATGCAGTCGGTGAATGTGTGCGCGACCTTGGGACGCCGAGCGCTCGCGCCCACGCCCAACTCACGCCCCGCGTGCACGTCCCTTCGCCGCGTCCGCCGCGGGGGGGCCATGCAGCCGGTGAACGCGTGCGCGACCGTGGACGCCGCGCGTGCTCGGGCTTGCGACCGCCCGCTTGATCTCGCGCCCAACTCACGCCTGCTCGCGCTCCCCCGGCGCGTCCGCCGCAGGGGCCGCCCCCATGCAGCCGGTGAACGCTTGCGCGACCTTGGACGCCGAGCGCTCGAGCCTTCGGAGCGACCGCGACGCGGCCATGCTGAACGAGCTGCCGCCCTTGGAGCGCGACGCCTCCTCGAAGGGGCTCTTGCGCTTTGCGCCCTGTGTGTGGGGTGTGTGGAGTGTGTGTGTGTGGTCGATGTTACAGCTTTGGTGCCAATGTCACTGTTACGCAATGCCGGTGTTGCGGCTTTGCGACAGAGTGGCACGCCTTCAGCGTGACGGTGCGCAGGCGTCACATGCTGGCGTGGATCACATGCTGGCGTGGATGCTGTGTCCTATGCTGTCCTATGCTGTCCTATGCTGGCCCATGCCGCGCGTGCCTCCAGTTGCAGGGGCGGGCGCACGCGCATGCGGCGGCGGGAAGCGGCATGCACTGCCGTCCCCTCCTGCCCGCTCCTGCTATGCATGGTGTGCGTCTGTTGTCCAGCCTGCCCTACCACATTCAACAACGCCTGAGGCGGTGCCGCAGGCGGCCCATTTACTTGCGCGGATCAGGCAGCGCCTTAGGCGCGCCGACCGCCTCGGGCGTTGCCTGATGCGCACCCCTGATTGCCCCAGGCGCCGCCTAAAGCGTGATCCCGACCGCCTCAGGCGCCACCTCGACCGCCTCAGGCGCCCACCACCGCCTGAGGAGGTGCACCTCAGGCGCACCCCCGACCGCCTCGGACGTTAAAACCGCATGCACTTGCGCAGATCAGACGATGGGGCTGTGGTAGGGCTGTTGACCGGCCGACTGCGGGACCCACCTCTGCCTTGTGGATCTCGGGTGACGGGATCTCGATCGGCGCAGCCTTGGAGCGCGCCGACGCCTTGTGCTGCTGCTTTGACGGCGTGAGGAGCAGCTGCGTTAGCAGGGGCGCGACGGCGTGCGCGGTGGCGTGCGTGCACGCGCGTGTGTGCGTGCGTCTCGAGCGGCAGGTGCGGCGGAGTCCGTGTGCGTGTGCATGTGTGTGTGTGTGCACAAGCGTGTCTGCATGGGCGTGACCCGCGCATGTGGAGTGCCACAACACTACCCACCCACCCCATCCCGCTCCCCGCGCATGCACACTGTGTTTGTCACACTGCGACATGGCACACTGTGGCCCCGCCCGTGTGAAGTGCCACACCACCACCCACCCCACCTCATCCCCGCCCCCCGCGCATGCACGCACCGGCGCCCCGCCCGCGTGGAGTGCCACAACGCCACCCCATCCCCGCTCCCCCGGCATGCGCACTGTCGCATGGCACCTGTCGCATGGCACCCTGTGGCATGGCACACTGGCGTGGCATGGCACCCTGTCGCATGGCACCCTGTCGCATGGCACCCTGTCACATGCATGGCACACCTGCGCGTACACGACGCCCTCGCTGCTAGTCACCTCGCTGCTCGCCTGGCGCGCCGTCTCGTCCGACGCGCGCTGCACGCTCCCGCTCAGCACGTTTGCAAACGCAGCGGTGGTCAGCGCCTTTGCAGCGGCCGCGGCAGTTTCCTCCTCTGAGATCAGGGCAACCACCTCCACGGGTGAGGCGGGGACAGCCTCCTCCTTCCTGGGCGGGGCAGCCACCTCCACGGGTGCGGCGGGGACAGCCTTGTCCTCCGAGGGCATGGCAGCCACCGCCGCGGGTGCGGCGGGGACAGCCTCCTCTTCCGGTAGCGGGGCAGCCACCTCCACGGGCGCGGCAGCGGCTGCGGGAGAAGCTGCGAACCCCTCCGAGAGCGGGGCAGCCACCTCGACGGGCGGGGCAGGGGGGGCGGGAGAAGCTGCAACCTCCTCTGAGAGCACGGCAGCCACCTCCACGGGCGGGGCAGGGGAGGCGGGAGCTGGTGCGGCCGCGGCAGCGTTCTCCTCCAGGAGCGGGGCAGCCTCCACCACGGGCGGGGAAGTGGGGGCGGGAGCGGGTGCGGGAGCTGCTGCGACCTCTGAGAGCGGGGCAGCCTCCACCACGGGCGGGGCAGGTGCGGGGGCGGGCGCAGGGGCTGCGACCTGGGCCGCAGCCATCTCGCGCGCAGACGACGGCAGCCGTGCGGCGTCGGCGTCGGCTGATGCCTCCAGCGCTGCGTCTGTCTGCTCGACTGTGAGCTCGAGGTCGTCGCACGCGTCCTCCACGGCGGCAGCGGATGTGGATGCGGCACCAAGCGCCTCCATGGCGGGCGCAGCAGCAGCAACCTCATCCGTCGTGCGTGCGGACGCAGACGCACGCTCGTGAACCGGCGGCATCGAAGGCATCTGCCTGTAGTTGGACACCACGCTGCGCATGCTGTCGCGGGCCAGCCCTGCGTGTGTGCGCACGCACGCACAATAGACTCAGCGAAGCGGCTCGCGCACTCTCGCACGCACAGTTGCACGCACTACTGGCTTGCTGTTGAAAACACGACCATCCAGCATACGATGCGCCACGACAGTCATGGGATCGTGTCATGGGACGGCGTGCGCCGTCTGTCGCTGTGTCGCTCCATGCAATCTGCCCGGATACCAGGGTTTTCTCGCCCCCTGCGCCCCCCCTCGACTCACCCGTCGTGGAGGCGGCGCTCATACTCATCTCGCTGCGACCTGCGTGCATGCAGTAGAGCCAGGAGGCAGCGTTGAGTCAGACGCAGCTAGGACGGCGGTTCGTGTGTTACAAGCCCCATGCTCCTGCGCCGTGTTTGCCCATGCATGCATGAGTGGGCGTAGGGCTGCGCGTGTACCCCGTGCAGGAGGCCCAACGCCTGGGCGCGACTGGTGGAAGGACGACTTTTTGCAACCCCTCCGACGCACGCCGCCACCGCCGACTCACAGTCATCGAGCGCAAATGACTCCACAACTCCATGGTCGTTTGAACCTGGTGTCGGTTGTGGAGACCCCGACGCGTCAACGTTCTCGTGCTTCTCTTGCTGAGCGTGCTTCCCTTGCTGAGCTCCCATCCTTACTGATTGACACTGCTGTTCAGAGACCGGGGCTTGTAGGGCGCGTTTGGAGCAGGGAGATTCTATTCTGACCGAACCCCACACTGCCACACATTTGTTAGCAGTTTGTTGGGTTCTAATGCACACACACACATCTCCAACGCTCTCTTGACTGTCGGGGGCGCGGTGCGCGGGGGGGGGGGGGGGGAAGAGAGGAGTCGACGTCCGCAACACAAAAAACCTAAACAAAATCAACTAAAAATGGGTGCGAATTCGACTTGAGTTGCACCTCGAACTAAGAAACAGGACAAAATGGTGCAAGGGAAAGGGGGGGAGGGGGATTATCTGCGCACAACGACGATCGGTGTAGTTCCGGTCGGGCAGAGTCAACCCAACCCCATAGCGACGTCCAGCGTCTATGAGAGGCTCTCGAACACGTTGTAGGACTTGGGTAGGCTCTCGAGCTTGGCCAGGTATGCCTCGTCAATGTCGCCTGCGACACACGCACACGCACGCACACACGCGCACTTTGTCAGAGAAGACCGCGAATGTCACGCCACAAACGGTGCAGCCTTGCCGTGTGTGTCCCGCGGGGACAAGGGGGGTGGTTCTGTGTACGGGGGCCCTGCCGACACACGCACACACGCACGCGCATACACACAAATACACACACACATGCACACACACACACACACGCGTGTGCACACACGCACGCACACGCACACTCACGCACGCACACGCATGCTTGCCGTCAGACACACGCGCACACGTCACACACACATGCACACACACACGCACACACACACACATGCACACATGCACACACACACACACACACACACCGGTCACGTAGTCGCCGTCAAAGCACGATGCGTCGAATCGCTCGATGCTCGGGTTGAGTCGCTTTCCTGCCGCAATGAGGTCGCCGAGTTCCTGGCACAGCAGGCCGTCGGCACCCAGCTGGAAGCACACCTGGTGTGTGTGTGTGTGTGTGTGAGCATGTTTGCAGCGAATTATCAGCGCTGGTACGATGCCTCAAACACACACACACACACTTACACACGCACGCGCGCGCGCACACATGAACGCACACACACGTTAACAGAGAGCGAGAGACAAATGTCCAGAGAGAGAGAGGTACACACACACACACACACGCACCTCGTCGTGTGTGCGTCCGTTTGCGACGAACGAGCAACGCTGCTACAACATCACACACACACACACACACACACACACACATGTTCACACGCGTGCACACACATGCACACACACATAAACAGAGAGAGAGAGAAAGAAAGAGAGACAACGAGAGAGAGAGAGAGAGAGAGAAAGATAGACACACCTGCCCTGCACGCGCCCCGTACACCAATACACACACCTCGTCGTTTGTGCGTCCGTTTGCGACGAACGAGCACCGCTGGTACGACATCGTGATGCCGTAGAGGTTGGGGTACTTGACCGCTGGTGACGTGGACACGATGTAGACCTGTATGTTTGCGTATGTGAGTGTGTGTGTGGTGAGGGTGGGGTGGAGGGGGGAAATGGGGTGAGGGAGGGTCAGAGAGTGGGTGTTGGGACTGTACATCGTTTGATGCCGGTCGGGGTACTTGACCGCTGGTGATGGGGACACGATGTAGACCTGTGTGTGTGTGTGTGGTGGGGGGAGGGGGGAGAGTGTGGGGTTTGAGCGCGCGTGTTGTTTTGAAGGAGAGCGTGTTGTGGGAGAGCGTGTTGGCACGACCGATCGTGATTCCGTAGAGGTTTGGGTACTTGACGAGAGAGAGAGAGAGAGAGAGAGACAGACAGAGGGACGGAGACACAGAGATAGAGAGACAGACAGAGAGACGGAGACACAGAGATAGAGAGAGACAGAGAGACGGAGAGCGAGAGCGCGTTGCCCTCCAACCTCACCCCCCCCCCACGCACGCACACGCACACACACACGCACATGCATAAACACACACACAGAAACGCACACACACACACACGCTCCTACCTTCTTCGCCCCACACTGCCGGATCATGCTCACAAGCTGTGTGAGCGTGTCGCCGCGCACAATCGAGTCGTCGACCAGTAGAACCGACTTGCCTGCGAAGGGGTGACCAGGGATGGCATTAGGGGCAGTGGTGTCCTTAGCGCCCCTGCAGCCCCCGCAGCCCCCGCTGCGGGGGCAAACCGGTAAATTTGGGGTGGAACTGCGGGGGCGAATAGCGGGAGTTTCGCTCCAAAAAGTGTGAAATTGGCTTTTTTCACACTTTCTGCGAAAAAAATGCCTTCTGCGGGGACAATTTGGCATGTTCCCTCCTTTGCTGCGGGGACAGTTACAGTTACATCGGCTTTCCAGCAAAGACTACCTCTAGTCCTAGTACCACCGCCTAGACCCAAGTCCAGTTCTGGCCCTAACAATTACTTGTGAGGGGCGGTAGCCACCAGCTGGCTGGCTGGCTGCCTGCCAACGTGTAGTCCCAGAGCAAAAAGGAGAGCTATTGTGCGACGCCTCCAAAATAGTTCCTAACTGCTTCTAGGGGATAGGGGGTCAAGTGGCGATTGCCGATCTACTTGACCGCCGTGGTGGAGGGGCCGGCGCCTGAGGGGCAGCCGGACCGTACACCACGGCTCTCCACCCGACCCTATCCTGAGCACGCTCAAACGCCGTGTCCGAAAAAGTCTTCCAATCAGAACGAGTGCCACTAGTTTCGCCTAGCTGCTGAATCAGTAGCTTAAGAAAATAGTGGCGGGAGGAGGCTGGAGGCCGGCCTTGCTGCCGAGCCACATCCATTGTGCAGTCAAAAGTCGTACGAGGAAGACGAGAAGCCGGCATGCGCATCACATGGCCTAGCCACTGCATTGATCGCTTTGCCACAAGGCTCTCAATTGGCTCAGTGTCGCACGCCTGCCGAATATAAGTTAATCTGTGCCGGTCGACCAGGCGCACACCCAGAATGCGACGAAGGCAGTTAGAGTGGGCAACCTCCAATCGAGTCAGTTGTGTTTTAGTAGGGCCCATGTTTCGCAGCCGTACAGAAAGTGGGGCAGCACGAAAGTGTTGTAAACCCGCATCTTAGACTGCACTTGCATCTTCTTGCTGGCCCAAATCTTATCAAAAGACGCAAACACGCCCAGCGCGCGACCGACACGCACACCGATCTCCTTTTCCACACCACCAGTAACAGTAACACGGGGTTTCCAGCTAAGCAGGCTACTCTTCTACTAGAGACACCCGCCGATACTCCAGCACACTTCAGTACTACAGTACCGCCGGCTCCCGGCCGATAGACTACCGCTCCCGCCGGCTAGACTACCCCAAACAGCGGTCTCTGAGAGACATGTCTGGCAAGGAGCATATAGGAGAGGACCTTCCTCGGGGTCACAGTAGTGGCCTTGTGGCCAGTCACGCCGGCAGAGCCGACTGGCGCTGACTGGAACAGTCCCCGCCTGGCAGTGCATGGCTGTCCAGCTCTCGTTTGCATGGGGCTCAGCCGGCGCCCCATGCCTCATGCATGGCCAGGTCCCATCCTCCAGGGGTGCATGAACGACAGAGTTGTCATGGACGACAGAGTTGTCATTCCACACCACCACTCTGGGTTATCCAACTCCCTAGATACTTAAATGCAGAGACGGTCTTCACTTCACCACCAGTCGGCGCAAACGTGGGCAGATCCGCGTCAAAATCTGCTGGCAAAATCATCACTTCTGTCTTGGCGGCGTTGATTTGCATGCCAAAGCTAGAGGACACTTTGTCAAGGATTTTCAGCATAAGCGCCAACTGAGCTGGGTCATGCGAGAACAAACATAAATCGTCGGCATACATCAGCATTACTATGCGCTCAACCGACGACGACAACACAGAGCCGCCGGCTCGGGTCACGACTGACACGCCAGCCCCCTCTGGCATCATGTCTAGCGCCTGTTTCACTATGTGGTCAATAAAAACATTGAACAACACAGGAGCAATGACGCACCCCTGTTGCACACCAGACGACAGTGGGAATTCGTGCCCGATTTTCCCAGCCAACCGCACGGCAGCTGCAGTGTTGGTGTGAAGATCCTCCAACAGATCAATAATGTGCGGATGAACACTATATAATCTAAGGACTCTCCACAGTGCCGCACGGTTTATGCAATCGTAAGCTTTAGAATAGTCGACAAATGCCACAGCCATGCATTGTTTGTACTCGGCATGTGCCGCGCTCAGCGAGCGCAGAGTAAAAATCGCATCAACAGTGCCTCTGTTTTTTTCTGAAACCACACTGAGCCTCATGCAACTGACCATCAACCTGCGTGGAGACGCGGTGCAGAAGTATGGCAGCGTACACTTTCCCGGCAATAGAGAGAAGGCTTATACCGCGGTAGTTACCAGGGGAGTCACGCGGACCCTTCCCCTTATATAACGGTGTGATAATAGCAGTTTTCCATTCCCTCGGGGCTCTCCCCGACCGCCATACGGCGATGATGACCCGGTGGAGCCATGCGATGGCAGGTGGGCACCGCAACAGCATGGCGTCCAGCTGGTCACCGCCCGGAGCGGCGGCCGAGCGCAACGCTCGCACACACGCCTCCGTCTCAGCCAGGTCAGGGGGGCGCCCGTGCGCCTCATCCACCTCTGTGGCGCGTGTGAGCTCAAACGCCGCTACATCGTTCTCCAGCTGGTTCAGGGTCTCGTCGCTGAGCTTGGTCTCCCCGCCATATAGCTTGTCGAATGACTCTGTCATGGCCTTAAGCAACCCGTCTGGACCGCTGTGCAGCGCGCCCGAGAGCTACGGGGACAAACAGGACATTCTTGGTTTCTTTTTAATTGATTAACGGAGGCGCGTTCTCGTCGCCGAGCCCTGGACCCAGCAATGCGGCGCTGCTGGTGACGAGGATCTCCATGCCGCTGACGAGCGGGGTAAAATACGACTGGCCCGGCTCCTGCTAGACTGCCCTCGGTGGAACACTTCAGGAGCGGCTTGCCCGGCGCTGCCATGGCTTGGCGAGTAGCCGCGGCGCTGCCGCGGCCCGTGCTGGGAGACGGCCCTTATCCTCCCCCCATGCAGGACGCCATGCGGCACCGATCTCGACGAGTTGATCGACGAGCGGAGGAGCTGGCGCCCGTCAATGCATGCTGGACATTGGTCAAGATGGCTGCCCGTGGAGGCGGGCTACCATCACGGCTTCAGCGGTGGTGACCGCCGAGGCAACACAGAGTAAATCCGCTTCACCAATCGCAGCGTTCGTCACCGCGCTCATCCTCGGGGTCGCTCGTCTGCCGGTGACTGGCGTTGGAAGGTCTTCAGGCAGCCTCCATGACAACTCTGTCGTCCATGCCCCCCTGGAGGGTGGGACCTGGCCATGCATGAGGCATGGGGCGCCGGCTGAGCCCATGCAAACGAGAGCTGGACAGCCATGCACTGCCAGGCGGGGACCGTTCCAGTCAGCGCCAGTCGGCTCTGCCGGCTTGACTGGCCACAAGGCCACTACTGTGACCCTGAGGAAGGTCCTCTCCTATATGCTCCTTGCCAGACATGTCTCTCAGAGACCGCTGTTTGGGGTAGTCTAGCCGGCGGGAGCGGTAGTCTATCGGCCGGGAGCCGGCGGTACTGTAGTACTGAAGTGTGCTGGAGTATCGGCGGGTGTATCTAGTAGAAGAGTAGCCTGCTTAGCTGGAAACCCCGTGTTACTGTTACTGTATTTAATTATTATTAATGATTAATTATTAAAATAAAACCACTGATAAGGAGCCTCAAGTCTGGAAGGTGGGGGGGCACGTGCATGCAGCATAGCGGGTATGGGGATCTCTGGCAACCTCAGGTGTAATAATATGCCCCCTGAACAAGGCCATCCCCACCCAACGTGTGACCAAAATGTGGCCACACCCATAATTCCAAAGTCGTCAAACGGCCCCATCGAGCGAGCAGAATACTTCTCGACACGTAATATAGACATGCGTGTCGAGAGCATGTGCTGGGATACGTCGTGGGGCCGTCGCGGGCCTCTCGGAGCGCCATGCAACAGTCGCATCCAACCCCCTGCCGCGCCGCTTCGGGTAGCCAGCCCCCCGCGACGCCTCCTACCGATCGGTACCACCCGTGGCATGCACTTGAGGAGGCGCTGGGTCCCGTGCCGTGTCGCGTTGCGGAGGTAGCTATGCTGGGCGACATCAAACTTTCGGCATGTTTTTCGGCGGCGTCTCTGGACCAAATCCACTTTTGACGGGTGCTTTTTAGTTGCCGCCAATCTCATTTAGACGCATGCTTTGTGGGGGGGCGTGGCTTGGAGAGACGTTGAAATGCGGAACGAAATCGTTTAGGGTCAAACGTTACACGTCACGGTAACGTTTGACCCCAAACGGCTTCGCTCCGCATTTCACCGTCTCTGCAAGCCACAGCCCCCCACGAAGCATGCGTCTAAATGAGATTGGCGGCAACTAAAAAGCACCCGTCAAAAGTGGACTTGGTCAACCAGGAAAGCCACAAGAAATTCCCAAAGTTTGGTGTCGCCCGTTTGGCCGCTTTTCCCCCTGGGGCAAGCCCAGGTTGGGTGGGGATGGCCACAAGCCCCCCTCCTTATTATAGCGAGCCTGCAGGTTCCCGCAGGACCCCGACGCGGGATGAGCTGATGAGGGGGGAATCGCCCCCAAACGTGTGAATAACGACAACGCACACCTATAACTGTAAACTGTATAGACCCGATGGTTTAAACCCTGAGCCCTGGACCCTAAACCCTTAACCCTAGACCCTTAACACTAGACCCTAAACCCTAAGCCCTAGACCCGAAACTCTCAACCCAAAGCCCTATACCCTTAACTCTATACACTGCTAGCACTGCTCTGCACTACTCGCCTGCAAAGACTGCCGGCATCGCGTTGAGCTTGCGGCGCGTCGCGTTCATGCGGCTCTGCGCGCGTGTGTGTGTGTGTGTGTGTGTGTGTGTGTGTGTGTGTGTGCGTGCGTGTGTGTGCGTGCGTGTGTGTGCGGCGTGGGTGGGTGGCGCGGGGCGGTGTTGGTGGTTGGATGTTGGCAGAAGATCGGCGCGGATTTCCGGTGTGTGTTTAGGGTTAAGGGTCTAGGGTTTAGGTTTCAGGGTAAATGGTCAAGGGTTTCGACAGGGTTCCATCGCCATCAGGGGGTTCATCATCATCAGGGTACAGGCCAAGCAGCAATTTCCTTTTCGGTTGGTCACAGCCCTCGGAACACAGCCGGGATTTCAGTCGAATGGCCGTATGGTGTGGGACAACAATAAAACAAACTGAAATCACAGACGCCGCGTGCTTTAACGCGCCCCACCTGCTCGTCGATGTTCCTGTCGGTGCGATTGACGTCAGGATGGGGCTCCACAACAACTCCCTCCCTCCCTCTCTCCCTCTCCCTCCCTCCTGCCTTTTCACTTCCTCCCTCCCCCCTCCCCCCTCCCCCCTCCCCCCCCCTCCCCCCTCCCTCCCTCCTCCCTCCCTCCCCCTCCTCCCTCCCCCCTCCTCCCTCCCTCCCTCCCTCCCTCCCTCCCTCCCTCCCTCCCTCCCTCCCTCCCTCCCTCCCTCCCTCCCTCCCTCCCTCCCTCCCTCCCTCCTCCCTCCCTCCCTCTCTCCTCCCAGGTGCCCCACCCCCCCGCTTGTCGATGTTCCTGTTGGTGCCGTCGGCGCACAGATACCGTAGTACCGCTGTGCCTTGCCGCCACTTTTATAAAGAGGGTAATTGTTTAGAATTTGGGTGCCTTGCCGCGGGCGTTTTTTTTTGACGTTTTGACGTCACTTTGGGCGTTTCTGACTTTTTCGGCAATATTTTTTAGAAATCGATTTCGCCGGACGCCCTCGGAATTATTCCATCGGCAAGGCAAAGCGGGACTATGGTAGGGCCGTTGATGTGACTCATGCTTTGAGTGTCGGGTCGTTCGCTACTTTTCAGGTTCGGACTTATGTTCCGATTGCGTGTCGGACTACGGCACCGAGCTGTGCTCCTCTTGACGGGACGTGCGTCAAGAAAGAGCCCCATCCTACCAAAGCTCCCATCGTCTGATCCGCGCAAGTGAATGTGGTAAAAACGTCTGAGGCGGTCGGGGGTGCGCTTCAGGCCTCAGGTGGTAGGCGCCTAAGGCGGTCGGGGTGGCGCCTGAGGCGACCGGGGTGCGCCTGAGGCAACGCCTGAGGCGGTTGGCGCGACTGAGGCGCCGCCTGATCCGCGCAAGTAAATGCGCCGCCTGAGGCGCCGCCTCGGGCGTTGGGAAAGTGGTAGGGCCTGAAATGCTGTGCTTTCCTTCACGGGGAATAAGAAAGAGCCCCCCTCCCACCACACACACACACAGACCTGTTTGCCGTACCGCGAGGGCCTCTTCAAGAACCGTTGCACACACACACACACACACACACACGCACACACACACACAGACCTGTTTGCCGTACCGCGAGGGCCTCATCAAGAACCGTTGCACACACACACACACGCACACGCACACGCACACACATACACAAACACCTGCTTGCCGTACCGCGAGGGCCTCATCAAGAACGGTTGCACACACACACACACACACACACACACACACACCTGCTTGCCGTACTGCGAGGGCCTCGTCAAGAACCGCTGCACACACGCACACACACACACATACGTACGTACGTACACACACACAAGACACACGCACACGCACACACACACACACACACACACCTGCTTGCCGATGTTCCTGTCGGTGCGGTTGACGTAGCGGTTCTTGACGAGGCCCTCGCGGTACGGCAGCTTCAGGTCGGATGCCATCTGTGTGGGTACGTGTGTGTGTGTGCGTGTGTGTGTGTGTGTGTGTGTGTGTGTGTGTGTGCGTGTGTGTGTGCATGTGTGTGTGGTCGATTTTACAGTCCGTCGGACGCCTTTGATGGCGCATTAGACCCTAGGAAAGAGGCCTGCAGCTGTCAAAATTAGACCCCTAGCATGCCATCTGCCATCATGATTGCTGTGCACGCGGTGCGTGTCTCAAAACAGGCGACAAGGAAGTCAGCCAGCTCGTGCCAAAACCTGGGGTTCTCCTGGCCTGGCCGAGGATTCATAAACTCCCGCATCCGCTCATCTAAATCGGCCTCCTCGGGGCGAGGGATGGACCGAAACAGGCTGTGGGCCTGCACCCGTGCCTCTTCATAGGCAGGGCACTCAAATACCATGTGTGCCTCATCCTCTAGCCCACCGCATAGGCAGCACGCCCGCTGGCTGCGTCGCTGCCTCTGTCCCGCCACGGCGTAGCGCCCCCGCTCTATCTGCAGCTCATGGAGCCCCATCCTGAACCTAGCTAGAGCCGTGATCCGGGCAGCACTGTTCAGCCCTGAGCTCAACAGGGCCGGTGGCTCGCTGTCGCTACCCGCCATCCACCGCATGTAGGTCAGCATCTTAAAGCCGCGCGACCACTCCTCAGGTACATCACGCACGGTAGTGCCGCTCGGCAGCGCCGGTGTGCTTGTCGCGGCGGCCAGCCACGCCGCGGTCGCCACGTCCAGCAGGTTGGTGATGCGTACCGGTCCCTCCTGGTCCCACGCCAGGGTGTGCCCCACAGTTCCGAGGCACACCTGCAAGCGTGCCGCCCAGCACGTCCCCCCCGCTTCGGCCAGCCCCCAGCTCTCCCGCATTGCATCTTTAAGCAGGTCACCGTCAGGCCGCCCCCGCGCCTTATCCCAAAAGCGCGTCGCCTGGCGCAGCCAATCTGCCGCTAGCGTGTGTGTGTGTTGTGTGTGTGTGTGTGCCGCCAGTGTGTGTGTGCCGCCAGTGTGTGTGCCGCCAGTGCCGCCAGTGCCGCCAGTGCCGCCAGTGCCGCCAGTGCCGCCAGTGCCGCCAGTGTGTGTGTGCCGCCAGTGTGTGTGTGTGTTGTGTGTGTGTGTGTGTGTGTGTGTGTGTGTTGTGCGTGTGCGTGTGTGTGTGGTCGATTTTACAGTCTTGTTGGACGCCTTTAATGGCGTATTAGACTTAAACTGTGTGTGTGTGTGTGTGTGTGCATGTGTGTGTGCAGCGGTTATTGACGAGGCCCTCGCGGTATGGAAGCTTAAGGTCATAGGCCACGTCTCAAGCTTCCACCCTGACACACACGCACACAAACGTGCACACACACACACACACACACACACACACACACACACACACGCACACACACACACAGGCACACACGCAAGCACACACGCAAGCACACACACGCACACACACACACACACAAACAGTCTAGCTCCCCCCTCCCTTCCCACACACACACACGCACACGCACACGCACCTGGATCGCCGCTGGCCGTGACCCGTCAGGCACAGGGCAAATGAGGTCGAGCTCCCACCCTGCCGCACGGATGCGGTCGCACATTGACCGTCCGAGGCCGAGCTGGAACGCTGCGCAGTGTGTGGGTGGGTGGGGTGGGTGAGTGTGTGGTGGTGGGTGGGTGGTGGGTGTGGGGGGCAACTGGGGGGCAGCTGGAGGGCAGCTGGAGGGCAGCTGGGGGGCAGCTTATGGGGTACAGGGAGGGAGCGGGGTCGCACATTGACCGTCCGAGGCCGAGCTGGAACGCTGCGCAGTGTGTGGGTGGGTGGGGTGGGTGAGTGTGTGTGGTGGTGGGTGGGTGGTGGGTGTGGGGGGCAACTGGGGGGCAGCTGGAGGGCAGCTGGAGGGCAGCTTATGGGGTACAGGGAGGGAGCGGGGTCGCACATCGACCGTCCAAAGCCGAGCTGGAACTCTGCGCAGTGTGTGTGGGGTGGGGTGGGGTGGGGAGTGTGTTTGGTTGGCAGCTGGGAGGCAGCTGGGTGGCAGCTGGGGGGGTAGAGGGTAACAGTAACAGTAACAGTAACACGGGGTTTCCAGCTAAGCAGGCTACTCTTCTACTAGATACACCCGCCGATACTCCAGCACACTTAAGTAGTAGAGTACCGCCGGCTCCCGGCCGATAGACTACCGCTCCCGCCGGCTAGACTACCCCAAACAGCGGTCTCTGAGAGACATGTCTGGCGAGGAGCATATAGGAGAGGACCGTCCGCAGGGTCACAGTAGTGGCCTTGTGGCCAGTCAAGCTGGCAGAGCCGACTGGCGCTGACTGGAACGGTCCCCGCCTGGCAGTGCATGGCTGTCCAGCTCTCGTTTGCATGGGGCTCAGCCGGCGCCCCATGCCTCATGCATGGCCAGGTCCCACCCTCCAGGGGTGCATGGACGACAGAGTTGTCATGGAGGCTGCCTGAAGACCTTCCAACGCCAGTCACCGGCAGACGAGCGACCCCGAGGATGAGCGCGGTGACGAACGCTGCGATTGGTGAAGCGGATTTACTCTGTGTTGCCTCGGCGGTCGCCACCGCTGAAGCCGTGATGGGGTAGAGGGATGATGAGAGTTTTACAATCCACTGCCGGCGGTCACACGTTCGGTTCCAAAGCTCCAGCGGGACTTAGAGAGCAGGCACGAGGCCCACCAAAGAAAGGTAAAGCTACAAAGGTAGCCCATGGTAGCGCCAAACCACGAGGGAGGGGGGGGGGCACTTGAAGGATGCGGTCGCACATCGACCGTCCGAGGCAGAGCTGGAACGCTGCGTGGGTGGGGAGCGTGACGAACACGCCTTACTTGCTAAGTTTTTTCAAGGGCCAACGAAGGCACTGGGTTGGGCACAGGGACATTCACACCCCTTTTTTGTCCAATTAGAGTGGGGGCGCGTCCACAGCTTATCTCCCCGCAAAGTAGGTACATGGTCGTGTAGCCAACAGCAAGGCGCTCCTTTGAGCTGCTCTGGGCGGTCGTGCGGTGGCCGGAGGCGGACACACGAGGGCAACTAGTGCGGAGGCATGTGCTGGGATGTGCCCCGAAGGCCCTCCACGCCACCCCTGCTAAGTCTGCAGGTCCCAGGAGTCACCACGGGTGTCGTGGCTGGCCTGGGGCGCGTCGCTACTGCGGCGCTCGGGTGCTGGGCCTCGCCATCGTATGCCCCATGCGCGTGCCACAGAGGGCCCAAGCAGGGGCCAAGGACACGATTCAAGCCTGGAAAGCGCAAGTAGGGACACCTTCATGGTGCTCGGGGTCGCGGGGAAGCGCCGTGGCAGAGTCTAGGGCTACTTTGGTGCTTGCAGGTGCCGTCAGGCAGGAAAGTGATATCCGCGCCCAACGCTGTGCGCACCCAACGCCGCTTGCCAACGGCTCTATGGCATGTCTCTCCATGTTGTTTTCTGGTCGCGTTGCAGGGAGCGGGTGTTTCTGGTCCTGGGGTGGGCAAAACAGTGCTGTCGAGGCATGCCCTGGCCCTCTCGCAGCCTCCCCCCTCCACCAGACCACAAAACAACATGGAGACGACCTATTCAGGCCCATGCGCGGTCCTAACTTTCGCATGCATAGGCGCTTCGATAATTTGGACATTCGTGTGGGGGCCAATGTTGCTGTGGTTGGGTTGGGTGGGTGTGGGTGGGTGAAGGGAGGGTGGGGGGGGGTTGAAGGATGCGGTCGCACATCGACAGTCCGAGGCCGAGCTGGAACGCTGCGCGGTGGGAGGTGGGGGTGAAAATATGTGGAAAAAAACTGCAGGCTTGCACCAGTGGTGTGCTTAAGGAAGCCGAGAATGTTCTGTTGGCCCCCACGACATTGGAGGGAACATGCCGAAATGCTCCCGCAGGAGGCGATCTTTGTTTGCGGAAAAGTGTGAAATTGCCAATTATCACACTTTCTGTGGAGAAATTCCCGCGATTCGCCCCCGCAGCTTCCCCCCAAAGTTCCCGTTTTGCCCCCGCAGCGAGGGCTGCGGGGGCGCCAAGGACATCACTGGCTTGCACATGGTGGGACACGCCGTTTGCACGCCGCTGCCGGCACGTGGTGGGGGCAGCCGCACCTGTCGGCAGTGCTACCCAGTACGTGCGTATTTACGGTTTGAAGCGAATGTACGTACGTACGTACTGGGTAGTAGTGCTAGTACGTACACACACACTCGCACACATACATGCACACACATGCATACACACACACGCGCGCGTGCTCGCATCGTACACGTGGATGTTGTTGATAACCGAGTCAGGGCGGCTGGCTTGCACCCACCCACCCACCCACCCACACACCACACGCAACACACACACACAAACACACACGGACACACACACACACATGCGCGCACCGTACATGTCGATGTTGTAAAGCATCGAGTCGGGGCGGCAGGCTTTCACCACCACCCACCCCCCCCCACCCACACCCCACACACACACATACCACACACACACACACACCACACACACACACCACACGCAACACACACACGCACACACACACACACACACACACACGCACCGTACACGTGGATGGTGTTGAGCACCGAGTCGGGGCGGCAGGCTTGCACACACGCACACGCACACACGCACACGCACACACGCGCGCATGCACCCCCCCACACACACACAAACATACACACACCAGTGTCTCCGTTTGCCAACCCGCAACCCGAAAAACGCACTTTCAGGTTGCGATTGGCCGATTTGGGCTCGCGCGTCGGGTTGCGATTGCGCGAATTTCCTCATTGATATTTTCACACTTTTCACTCCAAAAATTGCCTACGTCGGGTTAAGATTGGCGGAATGAGCGTGAGGCCAGGGTTGAGTCACCGTTTCCTCAAGATCCTTAGCAGAACCGCTGACACACACACACACACGCGTGCGCACCGTACACGTGGATGTTGTTGAGCACGGAGTCGGGGCGGGCCTTGTAGATGTATTCAAATATGCACGGCGTCAGGTGACCGGGCACCAGCTGCCGCGACACGAGCTGGCCCTCAGGCGTCACGACGACCATTTCTCCAGGCGCGACTGTGTGTGTGTGTGTGTGTGTGTATGCGTGTGTGTGTGTGCGTGCGTGTGTTTGTGCTGGCCCTCGGGCGTCACGTCGACTATCTCCTCGGGCGCGACTGTGCGTGTGTGGGGGGGGGGTGCGGTGTGTGTGTGTGTGTGTGTGTGTGTGTGCGCGCGCGTGTGTGTGTGTGCGTGTGTGCTGGCCCTCGGGCGTAACGACGACCATTTCTTAGGCGCGACTGTGCGTGCGTGTGCCGGGGGGGGGGGGGGAGTGTGTGTGTGAGTGTGCGTGTGCGTGTGTGTGTGTGTGTGCGTGTATGCGTGTGTGTGTGTGTGTATGTATGTATGTGTGTATGTGTGTATGCGTGTGTGTGCTGTCCCTAGGGCCTGACTCGAGCTGTTCCTCGGGCGTCACGATGACCATCTCTCCAGGCGCGACTGTGGTGAGCGTGTGATGTGTGTTGTGTGTGTGTGAGAGTGTGCTGGCCCTCGGGCGTCACGATGACCATCTCCCCGGGCGACTGTGTGTGTGTGTGTGTGTGTGTGTGTATGTGTGTGCGTGTGCGTGTGTGTGTGTGCGCTCACCATCGCGCACGCGCTTGAACCCGATCGGCCCAAACGCGCAGTCCTCTGACGCAATGCAGTACTCCAGTCCGACGTCGTTGGGGCCGGGGCGGGACCCGATCACGAGGGGCCTGTATGTATGTGTGTGTGTGTGTGCGTGTGTGTGTGTGTGAGCGTGTGTGTGTGCGTGCATGCGCATGTGTGTGTTTGGCACGATTGGCACGGGCCCCAGTCAGCTTTTTCTCTCCCCTTCCCTCTTTTCTGTCTCTTTATCGCTCTCTCTCACTCTCTCTCTCTCGTGCGTGCGTGAGCGCGTGCAGGCCGTGCAGACAACCGCCAAATCCCGGGTATGTGTGTGTGTGCGTGCGTGCATGTTTGTATGTCAACACGCCTCGCAGACACCCTCCGGAGCCCATGCCGGTCACGGAAAGCCACGAGCCCTAGTCTGCTCTCTCTCCCGTTCCCTCTCTCTCTTTCTCTCTCTCTCTCTTTCTCTCTCCCCTTCCCTCTTTCTTTCTCTCTCTCCCTTTCCCGTTATCTGTCTCTCTTGTACGTGCGTGCACGCGTGCGAGCTTTTCTGAGCGACCCACCGGATCCCGTGCCGGTCGCGGAAAGCCACGAGCCCCAGTCCACTCTCTCTCTCTCCCCTTCCCTCCCTTCCTCCCTCCCTCCCTCCCTCTCTCGTGCATGTGCATGCATGGATCTCTCTCTCACTCACCGGATCCCGTGCCGGTCACGGAAAGCCACGAGCCCCAGTCCGCTCATCAGGGTGAGCACAGAGTACGCGCCCCTAACCTCGTTCATGACAAATTGGCCGGCCTGGAGTGTGTGGGGGAGGGGGGGGCGTGTGCGTGTGTATGTGTGCATGTGCGTGTCTCTGTGTGTGTGTGTGTGTGTAGGTGTGTGTGTGTAGGTGTGTTTGTGTGTGTGTGTGTGTGTGTGTGTGTGTGTGTGTGTGTAGATGAGGGTGAGCACAGAGTACGCGCCCCTGACCTCGTTCATGACAAATTGGCCGGCCTGGTGTGTGTGTGTGTGTGTGTGTGGCAAAGAAGGGAGCAAAAAAAGGAGCAAGGGATGGAGGTGGCACAGAGAAAGCGTTTCTGACAGATTGGCCGGCCTGGGGTGGGAGTGTGTGAGTGTGCGTGGGGGGGGGGGGGGGCATGTGTGCGGATGTGTGTGTGGTGGGGTGGGGGGGGCGACATGTGTGTGCATGTGTGTGGGTGGGTGGGGGGAGGCATGTGTGCACACCCATGCACGCACACTCATAACGAGGGTCGGTCGAAGCGTTGCGGACGGTGCCCCCCCCCCCCCCCCCCCCCCGGGCACCCCGTCCCCTCCCCATGCCCCCCCCCCCCTCCCCCCCTCCCCCCCTCCCCCCACCCACACATGTTGTCTCGCCTGCTTCGCTGGCGAGCCTCGGAGCCACACCTCCACACACACGCACTACAAACACAGGCACACACACACAGCACACACACGCACACACACGTACACACACACGCACACACACACACACACACGTGCGGACGCAAACACACACAAACACACACAGAGAGAGAGATATCGTTACAGAGAACTCTGCACGGCAGACCTAGATAGGCTGTTTCTGGTCATCATTGAGGAGATTCCATTTGGAGGCGGGTGACCAACCGTGCGCCAACAAGAGGGTGAATAACCTCATTCAAAAAGCAGTGGGGGAAAGGGGCAAATGCGGGTCACTGACGGCTGTGTTCGTCACTCCGCTTCGACTGAGTTTAAACTAGGTCTCGGCAGATTGACCTCCACAGTTGTGGAAATCTCGCTAAGAGGATCCACTCGGGTGTGACTCGCTTGGACAAGAGGTCCATGAACTCGGGGTGCTTGGAGATGTCGCGTTTGAAGTTGGAAAAGTGGGTGTTTGCGGAGGAACGGAACTTGACGGAGTGGGCGAAAAAGTCGCCGGCGCTGAGCCGGTAAGATGTGATGGCGCCGCCGGCATAGAGCGAAGTCATGTCCGGTCGGCGGTACGCGAAAAGGGCGGCAGTGGGGGGGTATATGATGTCGGGAGGGAGTGGGGGGGAGAAGGGACGGGCGGGTGTGTGGAGATGGAGGGGCGGGGGGACGGGGGAGGTGGGAGGCGGCGGATGAGGGAGCCGATGAACGTAGCACGGTGCTTGTTGATCGTGTCGATGATGGGGAACGTACAAGGGGGGGAGGCATGCATCGTGGTGGTGGAGGTGTGCTCTGTGGTGTGAGGAGGGATGCCCTTGATGAGGCGGAGGAAGCGGTTGTGGGTTACTTCAAGTCGGTGGATGTGGGCCTTGTTCAACGTCCATGTCTGGCAGCCATACAGTAGGGCAGAGATCACAAAGGCGTTGTAGAGGTGGATCTTGGTAGTGGGAGAGATTGAGTTGGAGTTCCAGAACCGGGGAGTGAGACGGTTGAAGGCGTACCAGGCACTTCCGATCCGGCGTGAGATCTCTGAGTCGAGGATGTCGGAATCAGACGTGTTGGGAGCGTCATCAGAAGGGGCGGCGGGGGAGGACAGAATACTTCCCAGGTATTTGAACTTGGAGGTGGAGTGGACCAGGTGGGGGGTAGATGAGGAGTTGGAGGGGATGGTGATAGGGGCGGAGGGGACGGTGTGGGCAGAAGGGTGGCCGAGGGATTGTGCCACGGTTTTGTCGTAGTTGATCGCAAGGGCCAGGTCTGAACAGATGCGGTCGAGGAGGGTGAGCATGGTGCGGAGGTCGTCCTCGGAGGGGGCGAGCAGGGCGATGTCGTCGGCGTAGAGAAGGAGGGGGAGTATGGTGGTCAAAAAGTCCTTGCGGGACTCAGGGGTGTACAGTTTTCCGTCGATCATGTAGCCAATTTGAATGCCAGCGTTGGGGAGCTGGGCAATCAGGGACCGGACAACTGTGTCGATGTAGACATTGAAGAGGAGGGGGGAGAGGGGGCAGCCTTGCTTGACGCCAGCTTTGAGAGGGAAAGGGGCGGAGTATGCACCGTTGACTCGGGCTCTGGCGGTGGCACCAGAGTAGAGGCTTTCGATGCGTGCAAGGAGGGCAGGGTGCGCGCCACACACACACATACACACACACACGCACACACACACACACACGTGCGCACGCAAACACACACACACACACACACGAGCCACACCTCCACACCCACACACGCATCCACACAAACGCACCTCAAACAGGAACTCATACTGCGAGGCCTTAGAGTTGACGTCACATCCGGTTGTGTTGTAGCCGCGCATGCGCGCGCGGTGCAGCTCGTCAGCGAGCACGTTGAGCAGCACCTCGGTGTCCGAGTTGGTGAAGAGGTGCCTGTGTGTGTGGGGTTGTTTGTTTGGGTGGGTGCTGAAATCCCTGTGTGTGTGTGTGTGTGTGTGTTGTGTGCAGTGTGTGATGTGTGTGTTGTGCAGCTCGTCAGCGAGCACATTCAGCAGCACCTCGGTGTCCGAGTTGGTGAAGAGGTGCCTGCATTTATCGAGTTGTGGTCAAGTCAACAGTCCGGGTTGTGTGTGGGTGAGTGCCACACGCGGTGCGTATGTGTACGTGCGTGCGCATGCGCGCACGGTGCAGCTCGTCAGCGAGCACGTTAAGCAGCACCTTGGTGTCAGAGTTGGTGAAGAGGTGCCTGTTTTGTGGGGTTGTTTGGGTGGGTGCAGCACACGGTGTGCGTGTGTGTGTGCGCTTGTATGTTTGTAAGGATGTATGTATGTTTCCTTGTTTGCTTGCTTGCTTGTTTGTTTGTTTGTTTGTTTGTTTGTTTGTTTGTGTGTGTGTGTGTGTGTGTGTGTTTGTGTGTTTGTTTGTGTTTGTGTGTGTGTGTGTGCATGTGTGTGTGTGCGCGTGCGTGTATGTGCGCGTGTGTGTGTGCGGTGCCCTCCTTCCCCCCTGCCAACACACATGCATGCCCACGCACCCACACGCACACACGCACCTGGCAATGAACGCGTCCGTGCCTCCGAGCACCGACTCCTCCAGCTCCTCCTGGTTGGTCACCCGCTCGTTATGCACCATGTCCACGCCCAGGGGCGAGTTAACGCACGCACACGCACATGCACACGCACACACACACACACACGCACACACACACACACACACGCGCACACGCACATGCACACACCCACACCCACACGTGCACCTGGCAATGAGCGCGTCCGTGCCTCCAAGCACCGACTCCTCCAGCTCCTCCTGGTTGGTCACCCGCTCGTTATGCACCATGTACACGCCCAGGGGCTTGATTAACGGAGGCGCGTTCTCGTCGCCGAGCCCTGGACCCAGCAATGCGGCGCTGCTGGTGACGAGGATCTCCGTGCCGCTGACGAGCGGGGTAAAATACGACTGGCCCGGCTCCTGCTAGACTGCCCTCGGTGGAACACTTCAGGAGCGGCTTGCCCGGCGCTGCTGTGGCTTGGCGAGTAGCCGCGGCGCTGCCACGGCCCGTGCTGGGAGACGGCCCTTTTCCTCCCCCCATGCAGGACGCCATGCGGCACCGATCTCGACGAGTTGATCGACGAGCGGAGGAGCTGGCGCCCGTCAATGCATGCTGGACATTGGTCAAGATGGCTGCCCGTGGAGGCGGGCTACCATCACGGCTTCAGCGGTGGCGACCGCCGAGGCAACACAGAGTAAATCCGCTTCACCAATCGCAGCGTTCGTCACCGCGCTCATCCTCGGGGTCGCTCGTCTGCCGGTGACTGGCGTTGGAAGGTCTTCAGGCAGCCTCCATGACAACTCTGTCGTCCATGCACCCCTGGAGGGTGGGACCTGGCCATGCATGAGGCATGGGGCGCCGGCTGAGCCCCATGCAAACGAGAGCTGGACAGCCATGCACTGCCAGGCGGGGACCGTTCCAGTCAGCGCCAGTCGGCTCTGCCGGCTTGACTGGCCACAAGGCCACTACTGTGACCCTGAGGAAGGTCCTCTCCTATATGCTCCTTGCCAGACATGTCTCTCAGAGACCGCTGTTTGGGGTAGTCTAGCCGGCGGGAGCGGTAGTCTATCGGCCGGGAGCCGGTGGTACTGTAGTACTGAAGTGTGCTGGAGTATCGGCGGGTGTCTCTGGAAGAAGAGTAGCCTGCGTAGCTGGAAACCCCGTGTTGCTGTGTTACACGCCCAGGGGCGAGTTAACGCATGCACACGCACATGCACACGCACACACACACACACACACACACACACACACACGCACATGCACACACACACACACACACACACGCACACACACACGCACCTGGCAATGAACGCATCCGTGCCTCCAAGCACCGACACCTCCAGCTCCTCCTGGTTGGTCACACGCCCGTTGTGCACGATGTACACGCCCGGGGGGGGGGGGGAAACGCACGCACCCGCACACACACGCGCACACGCACCTGGCAATGAACGCGTCCGTGCCTCCGAGCACCGACTCCTCCAGCTCCTCCTGGTTGGTCACCCGCCCGTTGTGCACCATGTACATGCCCAGGGGCGAGTTGACGAAGAGCGGTTGGACGCTCGCGTTGGCGTTTTCGTCGGGCTTGCATGTGGCAACGATCGCGATGCCGGAGGAGCCTGGGAGGAGGAGAGGCATACGCGTGTGCGGGAGAGGGAGAGCAATAAAGTGAGAGAGCGAGAGGGGGGGAGAGAGAGGGGAGGGAGACAATTACAGAGAGAGAATGAGAAAGATAGAAAGAGAAAGAGAGGGGGAGAGAGAGACAGTGAGAGACAGAGACAGAGAGGGAGCGCGGATGTGTCGCGCATGGCGTACCATGCATGGTGCCATGCGACCGCATGCATGCATGCCGCGCACCCTCGAGCAGTGCCATCTGCTCCTTGGAGTCGAACACGTCCTTGACCATGCCGTGCCCCTTGTGCTCCTTGTAACCGCACTCCTGGCTCCAGTTGGTGGTGACCATCCCTGCGTTATCTTGCCCCCGGTGCTGTAGCATAAGCAGCGCCTCGTACAGCTCCACGTTTGCGGGACCCCCCAGCTTCACGATGCCCACGATGCCAGACTTGGGAGGCGGCAGCCTGCGTTGCGATCGATGCGATCGATGCGGCGATCAGGGCACTAAAACCAGCCCACCCTCCGCCGCCTTGGCAACACCTCAATCCACCCGCCCCGTGCCCCTCCATCCATGCGATGATCTGATGGAAGCCTCACACTGTGCTGCTTTGATGCCTACTTACCGCGCGCGATGCGTTGACACAACTGGGCGCAGGCACGCCCTGTGCATGCGCATGCTCCCGTTGTGGACGCCCTGGGCGTGTGCCCGTAGCTGCATGGCAGCGATCGAATAAAGGCCTGGTTAACGACGGCGATCGGAGGAGAGGGATGTGCTTTGGGGGGAAAATATCACATACATCCACTCACCCACATTAAGCCGTGCGTCTTCTCTCACTTAGTTCATCACCACTTCAGCATTTCTCATTCATGGGCAACAGTCATACAAAATGGAACTTGTTCAGACGGGGTTGCGGCCTGGAGCCAGTGCTGCTTCGATTGATTCCAAACCTGTGCGCGCGCCTCAACTCTGCCTATAGGTGCATCACAACCGACTGTACAATCCATCGTCAATACTTTCCATCCCGTCCTCCAGGCTCATGTTGCCCCCAGTGGACGCAGGCACAGAGGCAGGTGCAGAGGCAGAGGCAGCAGCAGCCTCTCCTGGGGGCGTGTGTGCATCAGGGCATTTGCGTCGCTGCCGCTGCCTGCCTCTGCCACCCTGTCCTCCAGGCTCATGTTGCCCCAAGTGGACGCAGGCACAGAGGCAGGTGCAGAGGCAGAGGTAGCAGCAGCCTCTCCTGGGGGCGTATGTGCATCAGGGCATTTGCGTCTCTGCCGCTACCTGCCTCTACCATCCCATCCTCCAGGCTCATGTTGCCCCCCAGTGGGCGCAGGCGCAGACACAGAGACAGCAGCGGACGACAGTCCAGCACCTCTCCTGGGGGCGAGTGCGCATCAGGGCTCGGCATTTGCGTTGCTGCCGCTGCCTGCCTCTAGCATCCCATCCTCCAGGCTTATGTTGCCCCCAGTGGACGCAGGCACAGAGGCGGGTGAAGACGCAGACGCAGCTGCAGCCTCTGCTAGGGGCGTGTGTGCATCAGGGCAGAGGCAGAGGCAGCAGTGGATGACAGCCCAGCGCCTCTCCTAGGGACGTGTGCGCATCAGGGCTCGGCATTTGCGTTGCTGCCGCTGCCTGCCTCTAGCATCCCATCCTCCAGGCTTATGTTGCCCCCAGTGGACGCAGGCACAGAGGCGGGTGAAGATGCAGACGCAGCTGCAGCCTCTCTTAGGGGCGTGTGTGCATCAGGGCAGAGGCAGAGGCAGCAGCGGATGACAGCCCAGCGCCCCTCCTAGGGACGTGTGCGCATCAGGGCTCGGCATTTGCGTTGCTGCCGCTGCCTGCCTCTAGCATCCCATCCTCCAGGCTCATGTTGCCCCCAGTGGACGCAGGCACAGAGGCAGGTGCAGGTGCAGAGGCAGCTGCAGCCTCTCCTAGGGGCGTGTGTGCATCAGGGCAGAGGCAGAGGCAGCAGCGGATGACAGCCCAGCGCCTCTCCTAGGGACGTGTGCGCATCAGGGCTCGGCATTTGCTTTGCTGCCGCTGCCTGCCTCTAGCATTCCATCCTCCAGGCTTATGTTGCCCCCAGTGGACGCAGGCACAGAGGCGGGTGAAGACGCAGACGCAGCTGCAGCCTCTGCTAGGGGCGTGTGTGCATCAGGGCAGAGGCAGAGGCAGCAGCGGATGACAGCCCAGCGCCCCTCCTAGGGACGTGTGCGCATCAGGGCTCGGCATTTGCGTTGCTGCCGCTGCCTGCCTCTAGCATCCCATCCTCCAGGCTCATGTTGCCCCCAGTGGACGCAGGCACAGAGGCAGGTGCAGGTGCAGAGGCAGCTGCAGCCTCTCCTAGGGGCGTGTGTGCATCAGGGCAGAGGCAGAGGCAGCAGCGGATGACAGCCCAGCGCCTCTCCTAGGGACGTGTGCGCATCAGGGCTCGGCATTTGCGTTGCTGCCGCTGCCTGCCGCTAGCATCCCATCCTCCAGGCTCATGTTGCCCCCAGTGGACGCAGGCACAGAGGCAGGTGCAGGTGCAGAGGCAGCTGCAGCCTCTCCTAGGGGCGTGTGTGCATCAGGGCAGAGGCAGAGGCAGCAGCGGATGACAGCCCAGCGCCTCTCCTAGGGACGTGTGCGCATCAGGGCTCGGCATTTGCGTTGCTGCCGCTGCCTGCCTCTAGCATTCCATCCTCCAGGCTTATGTTGCCCCCAGTGGACGCAGGCACAGAGGCGGGTGAAGACGCAGACGCAGCTGCAGCCTCTGCTAGGGGCGTGTGTGCATCAGGGCAGAGGCAGAGGCAGCAGTGGATGACAGCCCAGCGCCCCTCCTAGGAACGTGTGCGCATCAGGGCTCGGCATTTGCGTTGCTGCCGCTGCCTGCCTCTAGCATCCCATCCTCCAGGCTCATGTTGCCCCCAGTGGACGCAGGCACAGAGGCAGGTGCAGAGGCAGAGGCAGCTGCAGCCTCTCCTAGGGGCGTGTGTGCATCAGGGCAGAGGCAGAGGCAGCAGCGGACGACAGCCCAGCGCCTCTCCTAGGGACGTGTGCGCATCAGGGCTCGGCATTTGCGTTGCTGCCGCTGCCTGCCTCTAGCATCCCATCCTCCAGGCTCATGTTGCCCCCAGTGGACGCAGGCACAGAGGCAGGTGCAGAGGCAGAGGCAGCTGCAGCCTCTCCTAGGGGCGTGTGTGCATCAGGGCAGAGGCAGAGGCAGCAGCGGATGACAGCCCAGCGCCTCTCCTAGGGACGTGTGCGCATCAGGGCTCGCGGCTCGGCATTTGCATTGCTGCCACTGCGTCCCATTGCGCGCTTTCCCTACCACATTCACAACGCCTGAGGCGGCGCCTCAGACGTCCCATTCCATGGCGCGGATCAGGCGGCTCCTCAGGCGCTTCGATCGCCTGAGGCGCCGCCCCAGGTGCCACCCCGACCGCCTCAGGCGCCCACCACCGCCTGAGGCGCACCTCAGACCGTCTCAGGCGTTATGACCGCATTCCATGGCGCGGATCAGACGTTGGGATTTTGGTAGGGTTTGCCATCACGTTTTCCTGGCCTATATACCCGCCAGTGGGGACGGGCGCAGGCTTCGGTGCAGCAGGTGCAGCAGGCGCAGCAGGCGCAGCAGGCGCAGCAGGCGCAGCAGGCGCAGCAGGCGCAGCATGTGCAGCGGGCGCAGCGGGCACAGCAAGATGAGAGGCGGAGGCGTAGGCGGGCGCTGCAGATGACCCAAAGCCTTCTCTCACGGTCGCGCCACCTGCGGGGGCGCCACACATGAAGGCCGGCTCGAGTTGGTGGTGGGGAGAGTGTGGGATGTGGGCACGGGGGTGGTTGGGAGGCGGAGCAGACTCAGGTCCTGTGAGTCGTGTTGGAAGCGGAGCGTAGAAGCGTTGGGGAGTGGGTGGGAGCTTGCTTGAGGGCAAACAGGAGATTGCTCGCGGGCGTGGAGGAGATTGCAGGCGGGCATGGAAGCGGATGGCGAGAAATTGAGAAACATGGGCAGCGAGGCACATGCGGCTAGGCTTTGTGAGGAGGTTGCGGCGCAGGGGTTCCCTGCCCCAAGGCGCAGATTATAAGATGGCGACGCGATCGATGCACCAGCCGTGCGGCATGGGGCGAGGCGAGGCCCCACCAGCGGGCGGGCACCATAATGGAGATGGCGGTTAAAAACGGGGAATGAGGCTACAGGGAGAGGATACGGGTTACAGATGCCAAAGGGGACGGCGGAACAAGGATCAGCCATAGGTGTCACGGGGAATGGCTGAAGAACGGGAATGAGGCGGGTGGTACGGGTGCTGGTGCGCATGGAGCGCGGCGCGGCGCATGGAGATCGCATGGCGGCGCCCATGCATGGACGAGATTGCTGGCGGGCATACAGGAGATTGCTGGCGGGCAGGGAGGAGATTGCTGGCGGGCATACAGGAGATTGCTGGCGGGCGTGGAGGAGATTGC
>VFSX01000096.1:456068-508568 GCA_016618255.1 Chlamydomonas sp. UWO 241 | reverse complement strand
CGCCCAGGGAGTGGGCCGCCCAGGGAGTGGGCCGCCCAGGGAGTGGGCCGCCCAGGGAGTGGGCCGCCCAGGGAGTGGGCCGCCCAGGGAGTGGGGCGCCCAGGGAGTGGGCCGCCCAGGGAGTGGGCCGCCCAGGGAGTGGGCCGCCCAGGGAGTGGGCCGCCCAGGGAGTGGGCCGCCCAGGGAGTGGCCCGCCCAGGGAGTGGGCCGCCCAGGGAGTGGGCCGCCCAGGGAGTGGGCCGCCCAGGGAGTGGGCCGCCCAGGGAGTGGGCCGCCCACGGAGTGGGCCGCCCAGGGAGTGGGCCGCCCAGGGAGTGGGCCGCCCAGGGAGTGGGCCGCCCAGGGAGTGGGCCGCCCAGGGAGTGGGCCGCCCAGGGAGGTGGGCCGCCCAGGGAGGTGGGCCGCCCAGGGAGGTGGGCCGCCCAGGGAGGTGGGCCGCCCAGGGAGGTGGGCCGCCCAGGGAGGTGGGCCGCCCAGGGAGGTGGGCCGCCCAGGGAGGTGGGCCGCCCAGGGAGGTGGGCCGCCCAGGGAGGTGGGCCGCCCAGGGAGGTGGGCCGCCCAGGGAGGTGGGCCGCCCAGGGAGGTGGGCCGCCCAGGGAGGTGGGCCGCCCAGGGAGGTGGGCCGCCCAGGGAGGTGGGCCGCCCAGGGAGGTGGGCCGCCCAGGGAGGTGGGCCGCCCAGGGAGGTGGGCCGCCCAGGGAGGTGGGCCGCCCAGGGAGTGGGCCGCCCAGGGAGTGTACGTACGTATTTCGGGTCTGGAGCGTACGTACGTACGTATTTTTCGGAAATACGTACGTACGCTGGCCGTACGCGTGCGAAAATCGGGACGCCGCAGCACGATACGCCTTTTACTTGAACCACAAAAATTGTCATAACTCACGCTCCTGTGCTCGGATCGCAACCATTAAACATGCATTGGAAAGCTGATAGAAAGGGTTGTCCAGTGCAATCTAGTAGGGGGCGACCTGCAGGGCAGGGAGTTGCTGCCCTTTTTGTTTGTGGTGCGGTGCGAGCGCGTGCGCGCGTGGTGTGCTGCAGCACCCCCGCAGGCACGCCCCCCTACTGCAGTGCTGCTTACTGAGGTCATACAGATAGCCCGTGCTGCAAGCTTTCCAATGCAAGTCGAATGGCTCAAATCCAGGCAGAGGGCAGGGAGTTCCGTCCGCTGTTGTGCGCATCGTTGCAAGCGCGCGCGCGTGGTGCTGCAGCAGAACCCAAGGCCCACCCCCTACTGCAGTGCAATACTACAAATGAGCAGTGCTCTCGATAGCCCTTGTTACAAACTTTCCAATGCAAGTAGAATGGTTTCGATCCAAGCACAGGAACGTGAGTTTTGGCTGTTTTTGTGTTTCAAGTAAAAGGCGTCTAGTGCTGCGTACAGCGCGTATGTATATACGCTCCCTCACGTACGAACGTTCGTACGAAAAATACGTACGTACGCATACTCACGTACCGCGCAACCCTGTGCCCAGGGAGTGGGCCGCCCAGGGAGTGGGCCGCCCAGGGAGAAACGCACACACACACACACACACACACGCACGCACGCACACACAGGGTTGTGCACGGCGACCTTAAGCCTGAGAACGTGCTGACCAACGTGAGCGCAGAGGTCAAGCTGACAGACTTTGGGTGCTCAAAGGTGGGGTTTTAGGGTTTCAGGGTTTGGGGTTTGGGGCTGCTCTGAACTAGGTCCTAAAACCTGCCGTAATGCGTTTCCTCCGGCGTAAAACCCGTTCGCTAAACCCTACATCCAGGCCGTTGCCCCCACCAACGGACACCCCTTGAGCGCTGCAACGGCACGCCCCTTCTGCTGCTCCTACACCACTGAAACCCCTCCATACAAGCGCACAAAACCAGGTGTATAAACACCCGATGCATAACACCCGATGCAAAAAAGCGATTCGCCTTCATCTGCTGTCAACCTCTCGACTCACTTATAAAAGAAACGACACCACAGGTGTTTGCCACCAACAATGAGTACCTTGAGCGCTGCAACGGCACGCCCGTCTGCTGCCCCCACACCACTGAAAACCCTCCTAAAGCAAAAAAACAGGTGTAAACGCAACTGGTAAAGAAAACAAATAAATTATTTACCTTGCATCTGTCCTACACCACAGGTGTTTGCCACCAACAACGAGTACCTTGAGCGCTGCAACGGCACGCCGGGGTTCCTCGCGCCAGAGATGATGAAACCAAATACGCGGTACCGCGGGAGCCTGGTGTGTGTGTGTGTGTGTGTGCGTGTCTATGTGTGTGTGGGGCGGGGGCGGGGCAGAGATGATGAAACCAAACACTTGGTACCGCGGGAGCCTGGTGCGTGTGTGTGTGTGTGTGTGTGGCAGAGATGATGAAGCCAAACACGCGGTACCGCGGGAGCCTGGTGCGTTGGGGGGAGGGCAGGGGGTGAGGGGCCGGTGTGCGTGCGTGTGTATGTGTGTGTGAGAGACAGGGAGAGCCAGAGATGCCGACTCCTCCGTGTCCATCGTGACCGTGCCCTTGCGTGTGTACTTGAACGCGTTGGCCATCACGCAGTGCACGGCCTGTGATGAAGCCAAACACGCGGTACCGCGGGCGCCTGGTGTGTGTGCGTGTGTGTGTATGTAGGGCGCGGCACGGTATACGTATACGGTATATACCGTGTGAATACCGTGACGGTATAAATACCGTATAC
Organism: Chlamydomonas sp. UWO 241; assembly: GCA_016618255.1. Lineage (NCBI taxonomy): Eukaryota > Viridiplantae > Chlorophyta > Chlorophyceae > Chlamydomonadales > Chlamydomonadaceae > Chlamydomonas > Chlamydomonas priscui. The sequence goes on along the minus strand of VFSX01000096.1, from coordinate 505,897 downwards.
GGCGGGATGTGTACCGTACACAGCATTTTTTTGGAAGACAAGTAAAAGGTGTAAATGCTCGAACTCCCTTAGAACTGCATGGATTCCGATGATTCGACTTGCACTGGACAGCTTATGACAAGGGCTATCCAGAACAACACTTGGATGCAGCACATGGTGGAGGGAAGAATATGGTGGTTGCATGGAACGCAGGGACGCTCCGGCTGCCGTGCAGTGAGAAGAACCTAGTTTTGTGTTTCCTCTCAACCTAACAAAGCAAAGTATGCTTGTTAAAGTGGATTTGTGATGCCCATCATGTGAGGCTTTCGAATCCACCGTTCCCGTCTCAATCGGATCAAGGAATCAAGGGTATACACGTATACCCTTGTATACGGTATACATTATACGGTATTATGCGGTATACGGGCCCACTTATACGGTATACTGCCGCGCCCTATGTGTATGTGTGTGTGTGGGGGGGGGGGGGCAGAGATGATGAAACGAAACACGCGGTACCGCGGGAGCTTGGTGCGTTGGGGGGCGTGTGTGTGTGTGTGTGTATGTGTGTGTGAGAGAGTGAGAGAGAGAGCAAGAGAGAGAGATGATGAAACCAAACACGCGGTACCACAGGAGCCTGTGTGCGTGTGTGTGTGTGTGTGCGTGTATGTGGGGGGGGCAGAGATGATGAAGCCAAACACGCGGCACCGCGGGAGCCTGGTGTGTAGGGGGGAGGGGGGGGGCACAGCGTGCGTGTTTGTGTGTGTGTGTGTGTGTGTGTGTGTGTGAGGAAGAGCCAGAGATGATGAAGCAAAGCATGCGGTACCGCGGGAGCGTGGTGCATGTGTGTGTGTGCATGCGTGCAAGTGTTTGTGCCCATGTGTGTGTGTGTGTGTGTGCATATGTGTGTGTGTGTATGTGTGTGTGTGTGTGCATTAACTGAAACCCTCAAAACACACACACACACACACACACACACACACACACGCAGACCAACACGAACGCGCTTGGCGCATAGGCCCCAAACCCTAGCCCCTTACCCCCAAACCCTGAACCATGCACGCAGACGGACGTGTATGCGCTCGGCGCGTGCCTCTACACGCTCGTGTACGGCCGCATCCCGTTCTCTGCGCCAAATGTGTACAAGCTGTTCCAGGTGCGTGTGCGTGCGTGTGTGTGTGTGTGTGTGAGATGCCGTGAATGTGTGCGTGTGTGCGTGTGCGTCTGAAGAGTGTGTGTGTGCGTGTGTTTGTGTGTGTGTGTGTGTGTGTGCATGCATGGCAGGGGTGGGTGTCTCTACACGCTTGTGTATGGCCACATCCCGTTCTCTGCGCCAAATGTGTACAAGCTGTCCCAGGTGTGTGTGTGTGTGTGTGTGTGTGTGAGCTGCGATGTGTGTGTGTGTGTGCGCGTGCGTGTGTGTACGTGTGCGTGTGTGCATCTGAGAGCGTGTGTGTGTGTGTGTGTATGCATTCATGGCAGGGGCGCCTGCCTCTACACGCTCGTGTACGGCCGCATCCCGTTCTCTGCACCAAATGTGTAAAAACTGTTCCAGGTGCGTGTGTGTGCGTGTGTGTGAGCTGCGGTGTGTGTGTGTGTGTGTGTGCATGTGTGTGTGTGTGTGCGTGTGTGTGAGCTGCGGTGTGTGTGTGCGCATGAGTGTGTGCGTGCATGCATGCGTGCACTTCAGGGGTGAACGCCCATGCCCTGCGCGTGCCCGCCCACCCCACCCCACCCCACCCCACTCCACAGAAACACACAGACGCCAGCATAGGCCAACATACTGCTGACATAGACGCCAACATACGCCAACACTGGCGTCCAACGGAGTGTAAAATCGACCACGCACACCACACACACACAGACACACAATCGACCACACGCACACAAACACACACCACAATTGCAGGTTGTCCAGAACGAGTCGGTGCGCTACCCGCCCGTGTCCACACCCTCACATAAACACACCCACACTTCACACAAGCACACACACACACACACACAATGACTTATTTCTGTGGTCCAGAACGAGTAGGTGCGGTACCCGTCCGAAGTGCCTGTGTCCACCCACACACAATCACACAAACACACACACACACTCAAACGCACACACAAAAATGACTCTTTGTGTACCAGCTTTCGCTCTTATTAAGGAGCTGGGCTGGCTGACTGCACTGTTGTGCTGATTTGCTGGATTGACTGCTTGGATCGTATCGCTCGCCCGCACAGGAATTTTAAATGAACACAAACAGTCGGTAAAACGGGCGGACGAGCCGCGTCGCCTGTAACGGCCAGATCTGCCTAGTCGTGTGCCAAAGCAGCGGCCCACGCCTGATTCCAAATTCCGCACGCAAACATACATCATACGAGGTGCCAGCATGCCTCCACTACGTCGGCCTGCATCGTGCATGCATGCGCGGTGAGTGCAAGCCAAGGTGACTCCTGACGTGTGTATGCTGCACCCGTACGCAAGCTCTGCATCAGCTGCGGGCGCATGTGATGCGACAGCTGCGAGATGCACCGATTGATCGGCGCTACGCGCCTCTTTAGCTCTTGGCTGCTTCCTTACTCCATGCCGTTGTGGGCTGTAGCTGCAGCCCTATAAATGTGAACAGCATCGCAGCTGCGTGCGTGTCAGTCGCGCACTGCGCGGCATGTGGTGCAAAGTGGCGCTCACGAACAGCTGACAAATAGAGGGCGTCAGAGCTGAGCATGGAAGGGTCCTCCAGCCTTGAGCAGGTTGCTGCAAAATCTACCCCGATGTGCGGCTGCTTGCCCGCACACCTGTAGAAGAAACCAGCTGCATGGCCGATGGCGCGTTGTCGCACCCTTTAGCAGGTTGTCCCCCTTGGAGGTCGGAAAACAAAGAGCGCATCGTGCCCCGCGTGGCGGTTGTGCGCAAATGCGCCCAAACTGCGAGGCGTACGCGGGGGGGCGTCATACCCGCAGATGGTCTCAAATGACTTGGCGAGTCGCCTCTCGTCGGCCTTTATTTACAAAGCGCTCACTTGTCACTGCTTATGTGCGCGAGTCATTAAGATGCGAAGTGTGTGCCTGCCTTGCGAGCGTGCGACCGTGCAAATATTGGTAAGGGAAATCTGGCGCCTTCGGTACGCCGCAGTCATGCGGGTGAGCACGCACGCCCTCGGCCAATTCCCCAATTCAGCGTCAGACGCCCGTGTTGGGTTTGTACTCCGACGCGCCCGGAGGCAGGTGGCTGCGCTTGAAGGTGGGCATGCATGAGTCCTGGCCGCATGCATGCGTGCCAAGAACGCGGAAGGGTCATCACGCGTACGCCGCCGCCAACGTGGAAGGGGTGATGTTACAGACATATGTTATAAAACAGACATATGTTTTAAAACTCACAATTGAGTGGAAAGGCGCAGCAGCCCCGATCGAAAGGCGCAGCAGCCCCATGCCCCATGCCTCACGGGCGTCCATGTCAGATCGCGCGATCTGGCTGAAGGGTTTAGCACTTGCCACCGTAAACACTGAAAGAGTGAACCCCCACGCACGTGAGGCTGTAGAAGCTGCTCAGCAGGTGGTTGTATGCAAAAACAGGTTGAGGTCAACCTGCTGCAGACGTTTCTGCACCAGCGAAAACATGTATGGTTGACATTCCGATCACTTGACTTCCTGATGTTTAGAGTAGAAGTCAACGAGCTTAGTTCGCACGCATGCTTCGGCTTGTGCCCTAGCAGGCCTGCTGGCATGCGGGAGCCGTTGGAAGGGCCTCCCTGATTGTCTGCTTCACTTGGTATTCACCTTTTCCGTGTGGAGGGAGTTCTGGCTGTTGTTTGACGCCCTCTACCTGCCCCGGGCCGTCGGGCCCCACCGCGTCTGTGCACAGTGTGGACACAGGGGACCAGATTTCTCTGGCGACATATATTGAGCAAGTGCACCAGAACCAAGGTGTGCTCTCGCTCCGCTGTTGATGATGGGTGCACCGTAGAGGAAATTACTATTGAGGTCATGGTGTAGACGTGGTCGTGAGCCACGAGATGTGGTCAACCTCCCCCCCGGCGGACTGACAACAGGTGCCCCGCCACCTTTTCTGTATCAGTCGGTACGGGCATGCGTCACTCAGATCTGGATTCTGACCGGAATCGTTTTTTCTTTCCGATCACATAGGAGTGTGTGTGTGTGTTGGGTGTTTGGCTGCCAGCTGGGGCGAAGCATGCTCTGATGCTCTGAAACATGTGTGCTGGCGATTAAGTGTGCCCGTAGGCCTGGATGCGCCTGCAGACTCGCGTGCAAACTACCTCTAACAACATCAACCGTTCAAACTGTGTGTGGCGGTGGGTGTATGGGGACTGTGAGCCAATGTGACCTTGAGTTGCGGTGCCTCACACCTTTCTCATGCCATTTTGTTAAAGCATTTGTGTGAGCGTGGTGAACGCCCAGGGGCTGTGGCCCCGCAATTGGTATGCCCGAGTAGGCGTAGCACTGCCGCACACACCCAAACCAAGATAAGGGATGCGATCATCGCGCTTGAAGGCCTCACAGGTGGTGCGCAGGGGGTTTGCGGCCGAGAAGTAGGTGCCACATCCTGGCTTAACTTAAAGCCAGGTGGCTGTTGTGTCTAACTTGCCCTCGCTATCGCTTGCTGGTGGTAAGTTGTGGACCAGGGTGGCATGCACAGTGGCGTGGGTTGGCGTGGGAGAGACGCTCACTACAGCACAACACCCCCAAGGGTGGAAACAACTATGTGGCCTCAGATTAACCTCTCCACTGCCGCTGGGGCTCATGTAATCTTGCATGCGGCATTAAGGTCTTTTGTAATTCATGTTGTTGGCAGCCGTGTGTTGATGATACTTGGACTCCGCCTCGCGGTGCGAAAACTCCTCATGCGCCCATCTGGCGCTCGGTTTTGCTGCCGTGTGCTCTTGAGGCTGCCGGGGTTGCGTATCGTTACCGACACACACACAAATCCCACGGCCGGCATGGCGGGCGGCGCATGGCCATCTTGTGTATTTCATGCAAACAGGCAGCCGTTTGTTCTTCATGCTGCCGGGGCTCGTGGTGTTACAACTCCCCCGTGTCCAACCGACTCTCGAAATATAAGCCTTCGGCATACACGCCGCCTACACTCCCCGCGCTCTCTGCAGCGCTCGGCATGTCGGCCGTCGGAGTGTCAGCCACCTGAACCCCCAGCGCTCTCCGGCGCTCGGCATACAAGCCTTCGGCAAACTAGCCGTGAAGTCCCACACTCTTCGGCGCTCGGCATACCAGCCACCTGAATTCCTGCTCTCCGTGCGGCGCTGGGCATACAAGCCATTGGCATCTCAGTTGAATTGGTTGCCAGCAAAGACTACCTTCTAGTCCTAGTACCACCCAGGCCCACGTCCAGTTATGGCCCTAAAATAACTTGTGAGGGGTGGTAGCCACCAGCCGGCTGCCTGCCAACACGTAGTCCTAAAGCCGCAACTTCCCGCGCTTGCTCCGGCGCTCGGCAAACAAGCCGTCGGCGTAACAGCCGTAACTCTCCGCGCTCCATGCGGCGCTCGGCACACAAGCCGTCGGCATACAAGCCACCTAAACTTGCTGCGCTCTCTCCAGCGCTCGGCATACTAGCCATCGGCCTACGCGCCGCCTAAACTCCCTGCGCTCTCTCCGGCGCTCGGCATACACGCTGTCAGCATACAAGCTGCCTAAACTTGCTGCGCTCTCTCCCGCGCTCGGCATACTAGCCATCGGCATACGCGCCGCCTTAACTCCCTGCGCTCTCTCCGGCGCTCGGCATACCAGCCGTCGGCATACGCGCCGCCTAAACTTCCCACGCCCTACTGGCGCTCGGCACTAAGGCCGAATGCTACCGGGGCTGCTCTGTCCTCCGGTGCATAACTCCCCCCCAGAGCACTCATGCGCAGCGCACTCATGCGCTCGGCTCCGCAGGCCGTCGGCTCCGCAGGCCGAATGCTACCGGGGCTGCTCTGTCCTCCGGTGCATAAATCCCCCCCAGCGCACTCATGCGCTCGGCTCCGCAGGCCGAATGCTACCGGGGCTGCTCTGTCCTCCGATGCATAAATCCCCCTCAGCGCACTCATGTGCTCGGCGCCGCAGGCCGAATGCTACCGGGGCTGCTCTGTCCTCCGGTGCATAACTCCCCCCCAGCGCACTCATGCGCAGCGCACTCATGCGCTCGGCTCCGCAGGCCGTCGGCTCCGCAGGCCGAATGCTACCGGGGCTGCTCCTCCAGTGCAACACACACTCCCCCCCCTGCTGGCGGATGGCATGGAAGCCATGCGTGTGCCCCCCCCCTCCCCCTCACGCCCACCATGACAACCTTGGATTACACCTGAGCCCTCCCTGGTCTGGCCGCATGGGCATCGCATGGGCAGGGTCACGCTGCGCGCGCTCACCTCCTTAATGGTCACGAGTTGGCAATGGTGCAGAGGGTCGTAAACGCCATCTCAAATTCTCGGTGTGTGGGTCTGCGAACGTCAGGGTTGCACGGTACGTGAGTACGCGTACGTACGTATTTAATCGTGCGTACGTACGTACGTACGTGATGGAGCGTATATACGTACGCCCTGTACGCAGCACTTTACGCCTTTTACTTGAAACACAAAAACGGTCATAACTCACGCTCCTGTGCTTGGATCGGAACCATTCCACTTGCATTGGAAAGATTGTAACAGGGGCTATCCAGAGCACTGCTCGGATGCAGCAATGCACTGCAGGGGGGGGGGGGCGGGGTTCTGCTGCAGCACCACGCGCGCGCGCTCGCAACGACGCACACAACAACGGACGAAACTCCCTGTCCTCTGCCTGGATTTTCACCATTCGACTTGCATTGGAAAGCTTGTAACACGGGCTATATGTGCGACCTCAGTATGCAGCAGGGCACTGCACTAGGGGGGGGGTGTGCTGCAGCACACCACGCGAGCAGCGCACCACACGCGCGCACACGGCAGCAACTCGCTGCCTGCAAGGTCCTCCCCGGCTGGAGCGCACTGGTACATATCAGCAGTGATCCGGAGACTCCTTTCAACCAGCTTTCCAATGCAAGTGGAATGGTTCCGATCCAAGAACAGGAGCGTGAGTTATGACCGTTTTTGTGTTTCAAGTAAAAGGCGTTTAGTGCTGCGTACATGGCGATTTTCGCACGCGTATGGCAAGCGTACGTACGTGTTTCCAAAAAATACGTACGTACGTACGCTCCAGACCCGAAATACGTACGTACCGTGCAACCCTGGCGAACGTCTGCAGGGCGGTAACGCATGTGGTGTTTGACCGCGACAGTAGTCGCGGCAGCGCAAGTGATGCGTTGTCGCATGTCGCAAACAGTTCGCATGCGCGTTGCCAGAACACAGAAGGGCGTGTGCGCCACGTTGATGATGAGTCACGCAGTGGTTGCTAACGAGAACCGCACTGGTTTTGTCGCGAGAGCAGTCCGCGGCAGCTCCTTCGCCCGGCGCGCCTCTGCCGCTTGTGCTGATCCGCCTGTGCTTCTGTACATGGCAGAAGCACGGCGCCGCAGCCTGGGCGCGAGCCTTCCGGCTTGCTGTTCTTGGTCATCGTTCAAAACTCTACAAGGTTCTGCTAAAGGCAGAACCCGATGAAGCTGTGCTAATGAAACGGGAGTTTCCCTTTGTACGAATCCAGGATGAGGACAAAGGGGAGAGAGCTGGTTAAGAGCTCTGAAAGTACACACTTTTGAGCTACAGCTTCATATGATGATGATGATGAGTTTTTACAATCCACTCTCTGGCGGGCACGCGTTCGGTTCCAAAGCTCCAGCAGGACTTAGAGGAAGCAGTCTGAAGACCTGCCAACAGAAAAAAGGGGGGATGCCCCACGGAAGCGCCACCCACACGCGGTGGCGGGCACCAAGCAAGCAGCACCACAGTGCAGGCTCCACACTCAACCCCTCCAGGAGACGGATGGCGGGCCCAAGGTATAAAACCATGAAGGGACCAAAAAGCCCACCCTCAACCCACCGGAAGCGGGGCCGTTGTGCACACCCGCCGCAGCACCCCGCTCAGCTACCACATCACAACCCCCCAGCGCACGCATGTGGCGCCACCTCCCCTCAAAAGAAACCATCCTCTCAGGGATCTAGGACGTCTTGTTCAGAGTGAGCCCGCCGTCCACTACTCCAACAAAGGGGTGGGTCGGGCCCACCACACCCGCCCACCCGCGCGGCATCCCGCCGCCCTCAGCAAAGGACGCCAGCGCGTCCCACAGATCCATCGTCGCCAGCTCCCCCGCCCGCTCAACCGCCACCGAGCGAGCAGGGGGCTGCACACCATCACGCGGGCACGTAATGCGCCACAAGTGGCGGCGGCCGCGCTCCATGGCGTCCACCACGAGCGCTGCCACCACCGCCACACGCACCAGCGGGCCCACACACCAGCACGCACCCCAGCGGGAGGCTGCAGCAGCCACACCTGGCAGCACGTGATGACCGGCGTAGGAGCAGGGAGGGCAGCAGCAGCCGCCACCACCACCGCCTCCGCCACCGGGCACCCCCAGAAGCTGTGCGCACGCCACGCCGTCGCCGGCGGCCCGTCCTCATCACGGCACCGCCACCCGCAGGGGCACTCGGGCACGCCTAGTGCAGCCTGCTTGTGAAAACCACTCACCCACAGCCGCCAGATGGGCTCCTTGCGAGCGTTGAGGAGCGGCATCCGCCACAGTGTCCAGGCCGCAGCCCCGCGAAGACCTGCGCGTCGGTCGCGCGGGGGCCCCCGTGCGGCCCGTGGTCCAGCGCCAGAGCCGCCTCCACCGTGGCTGCCCGCCGCACTCGCCGCTCGTCCACAACCGCCCGCAGTTGAAGCGCCACCGCCAGCTTGCACGTCAGTTTCCCCACCACACCCGGGCCGTGCGCAAACCCAACCCATCGGGGCTCGCCCGCGGCGCCGCCCCCCCCAGGTAGGGGAGCAGGTTGGGCAGCTGTGGATCGGAGGCCAGGCCGCCCACGCTGCCAGCCAGCCGGCGTGATGACACTCGGCAGCTTCCACCCAACCAGCTGCAGGATCTCCACCACAGCAGCGCGCTCGCCCGCCTGGGGGAGGGGCTGGAAGTGACGGAGCGGCCAGAGCACAGTGAGGGCAGCTCCACCAGCCGCCGCCTCGACCCAGGCTGGGGGCAGCGCCGCAAGCACGACCGCCACTGCCGTGAACAGGGGGTCGAGCGTGCGCCGCACGCACAGCAGGTCTGGCACACACCCCGGCACTGGCGGCGGCACCTATGGGAAAAGGGCGCGGCACAGGACTGCCCTCCAGACATTGCCCCCGTCATAAGCGCCGCACGCCAGCGCCGCGCGTATCTGCCCCAGCACGAGCCGCGCGCGCGCCGGATCCGCAGCAGCGTACACCCTCAGGCAGGCGTGGTCAACCGTGCGTGTGCTGCGCACCATGTCGACAGCAGCGAGCCACGCCCACAGCACGCACAGGTCCGTGACCGTCCGCATGCCGGGGAGGGCGTCGCGCACGCGGGCCAGGCCGTCCACCAGCCAGCGTGCCGCATCGGTCGGGCTGAAGAGCGCATGCCCTGCCGCATCCCCAGTGGGCTCCCGCCACTGTACCGACCGCTACGCAGCCGGCAGCTCCAGCTGGAGAAGGGGGTTAGCCCAGAGCGGCGCCTCCGCCCCCCACAGCTCAGCTGTTTGCACGCGCCCCGTGATGCGCGCCACCGGCCCCAGGGCCTGCACCCCATCGAGCATGCGCCTCATCGGCCCAGCCAAGAGCGCCGCCCTCACAGCCGGGTCCACGCACTCACCAATAAGGCCGTCCGGGAGGGCGCCGGCCCTGGGCGCGAGGCCAGCCATAAGCACAAAGAGGCTCGGGTGGGCCTCCGGGCACAGGCGGTGCACCGCCTCCACCATGAGCGGCTGCCATGCCGGCTGGGCCGGGGGCGCGGGCTGCTGTTCCGGCTGTGTCCCGCCGCCGCCACCGCCGCCACTGCCGCCATCCCCGCCGCCACCGCCGGCCCGTGGGGCCGGCAGCAGGAGATGGGGGGCGCCTGCCGCCCACGCCCCAAACAGGCACGCAAGGTGGACGGCCCACTGCCCGTGCACGATCTCCCGCCACGCCGGCGCCCCAAAACCACCATGCGCCGGTCGCCCCAGGAGCATCGCAGCAGGCGCACCAGGCACCGAAGAGGCCCACCGCGGCAGCTCTGCCGGCGGGTCCGGCCCCACGCTCCTGTCCACCAGAGTAGCCGTCCACCGGGAGAGCACCCTCTCGGCCTCCGGAGTCATGCCACAGTGCACCGCCCGGAACAGGATGCGGGAGACCCCGTACGTCGCCGCCGCGTGCCCCCTGCCAAACGCCGACATGGGGAAGCGCGCGAGCTTGGTATACGCGGCCGCAAGCCTCTCACGGCACACCCCGGTGACGCCCTCCGGGGGCGGCAAGCCGGCAGAGACGGGCACCCCCAGCGACACGCCCGCGCCCAGCACGCGCAGCCCAGCAACCTCGGCACCCGCCAGCAGGCCCTCCCCCGCCGACCCCAGGGGCAGGATGCCGCACTTGCCGAGGTTGAGGACAAGGCCCGTCGCTCGGCCAAACACCGCCATCGTCTCCACCAGTGCAGCGACGTCAGCCGGCGCACACGACCGGAGGAGGGGCATGCAGTCGTCAGCGTACTGGGGGCAGGTCACTCGGCAGCCAGGCACGACCTCGACCCCCACTGCCGAGCATGTGCGCAGGAAGCATGCGAGCGCATGCCCCAGGAACAGGAAGAGGGCTGGCGCGGCGGGGCAGCCCTGGCGCACGCCCGCCGCATACTCGCGCGGCGCAGAGATGAACCTGTTGACCTCGGCCGACGCGTACGTGTGCATGAGGATGGTGCGGGTCCACGCCAGCACGCCGTCGCCGACGCCCACCGCCTCCATGACCGCAATGAGGAAGCCACGGTCGATGGTGTCGTATGCCTTGCGGAAGTCCAGGAGCGCCAGCGCTGCACCCGTCGGCCCCACGCCCTCCGCCGCGTTGGCAGCCAGCAGGCCAGGCAGCATCTGCGTGAGGCAGATATTGTCCGAGATGCGGCGGCCAGCGAGGAAAGCGGTCTGTTCCGGCCCCACCACCGCAGAGAGCAGGGGCGTCCACCGCATCGCCAGCACCTTGGCGAGGATGCGGTAGTCGGAGCCCAGCATGGTGAGTGGGCGGTAGTTTGCCGCATGAGAGTTTTACAATCCACTTCTGGCGGTCACACGTACGGTTCCAAAGCTCCAGTGGTACTTAGAGAAACAAGGCTCAAGGCCCACAAAAGGTCAAGCTACAAGTAGCCCACGGTAACGCCATCCACACTTGGTGGCGGGCGCCAAGCAAGCAGCACCACTGTGCAGGCTGCACACCCAGCCCCTCAAATGGCCAGAGGGCGGACCCAAGGTATAAAACCATGAAGGGACCAAAAAGCCCTCCCCCAGACCACCGGAAGCGGGGCTAGTAGCACACCCGCCGCAGCACTCTACTCAGCGACCACACCGCACCCGCCACCGCACGCGTGTGGCGCCACCTCCCCTTCAAAAACACCCCCAGAGGGAATGCCATCTAGCAAGCAGGTGCAGGCACCCGCTCGCCGTCAACGACGAGGCGCGCGCGGTGGAACTGCGCCCGCTTCCCCGCAACCTTGGCGGCGAGGAAAGCGGGCCACAGCGCCTGGTGCTGCGCCTCCTCGCGGTCACTGAGGACGTCGAAGACTGCAGTCGAGTCCACGCAGCGGCGCAGCTCGTGGCGCCAGCGCACGACAGTGTCGGCCACGGCGTCAGACGCCACGGTGAAGAGCACACGCAGCACACCGCCCCCGCGTGGCTCCACGCCGATGCCCCCGACGGCAGGCTTGGCGTTGAGGAGCGACGCGGACACGACGCCACCATCAGCCGGCTCCCGCCGGCCGGTGCCGCCGTAGAGGAAGCGCACGACATCCGTAGCCAGGCGGACGGGCAGGCTGGTGCCGTCCTCGGCAGCTGCAGCGATCCGCTCCGCCGCCACCGCCGTCGCCTCCTCTTCATCCATCCGCCTGCCACCGCCCGCGAGGAACCAGTTGGCGCCGCGTGTCACCGGGATGGACAGCACGAAGCTGCGGCGCAGCGACGTGTCGCCCACACATACACAAACCCAAATTTCCCTCTTCATTACATTACGATGGAAATTAAAGCATTTAGGTGGTCCAGAGCGAGCCCGTGCGCTACCCGTCCGAAGTGCCTGTCCACACACACACACACGCCCCTTCCCCCCCCACCCCCCACACACTCGAGAGAGAGAGAGAGAGAGAGATCGTTACAGAGAAGTCTGCACGGCAGACCTAAATAGGCTGTTTCTAGTCATCAATTGAGGAGATTCCGTTTGAAGGCGCGAGACCAACCGTGCGCCAGCAAGAGGGTGAACAACCTCATTCGTAAAGCAGTTGGGGAAAGGGGCAGTGGCGGGTCATTGACGGCTGTGTCAATCTGCCTCGACTGAGTTTAAACTAGGTGTCGGCAGAAGAACTTCCACAGTTGTGGAAATCATGCTAAGATGATCCACTCGGTGGTGACTCGCTCGGCGAACTCGGGGCGCTCGGGATGTCGCGTGTGAAGTTGAAGAGATGGATGTTTGCGGAGGGCGTAGAACGTGACGGAGTGGGCGCAAAAGTCACCGGCGTGAGCCGGAAGAAGGTGATGGCGCCGCCGGCATAGAGCGAAGTCGTGTCCGAACAGCGGTATTCGTGCAAGTGGGAGGCAGTGGGAGGGAGGCAGCGGGAGGGTAGTCGGAGGGAGAGGGGGAGGCGCGGGGGAGGGTTAGGGAGGGGCGAGGGGCACAAGATGGGGTGGGGTGCAGCGGGGATGGAGGGGTGGAAGACATGAGAAGGGAGGGAGGAGAGGGGAGAGAGGAGGGAGCCACACTGTGGCCCGGCCACATGGCGCATACATAGGCGCTGGTAGCATGGGGGGGTGCATGGGGTGCATGTGCGCGCATGGGGCGCATGGGGAGGGGCAACTCCATGTGACGAGCATGTGCACACTCGCATGCACGCACACACACAAACACACACACTCAAACGCACACACGGATACGCACTGCACACGCACGCAAAATGACTTATTCAGGTGGTCCAGAGCGAGCCTGTGCGCTACCCGGCTGAAGTGCCTGTGTCCCCGGAGCTGCTGGACCTGCTGGGGGCGATGCTGGTCAAGGTGTGTGTGTGTGCTTGTGTGTGTGCTTGTGCGTGTGTGTTGAGGTGGGGGCGGTGCTGGTCAAGGTGTGTGTGTGTATGCGTGTGTGTGTGTGTGTGTGTGTGTGTGTGTGTGTGAATATGCGCCACAGATGGTCGCCTGCCCTGCTTTTCCCCCTGCCTGTCCTTGCCCCAGAGCCCCAAAGACCGCACCATCGTGTCAAGCGTGCTTGCGCCGCCCATGGACCATAATACAACAGCACACACACACACATGCTGCACACACACGCACATGCTACACATGCTACACACACGCACATGCTGCACACACACACACGCACACACGTCATCTGTCATCACACACACACACACACACGTGCACACACACACACACACACACACATACGCACACACACACGCACACACACACACACACACACACACACACATACAAACACACATACACACACATACATACACACAAACAAACACACACACACATGCACGCACACACACACACACTCGCAGGCCCCCAAGGACCTCATCACCATTGTCCGAGTGCCTGCGCCACCCATGGACGACCACATCACATCACACACACACGCACACACACACACACACGCGTGCACACACACACACACACACACATATACACACACATACACACACACACACTCACTCGCAGGCCCCCAAGGATCGCATCACCGTGTCAGAGTGCCTGCGCCACCCATGGACAACAATGAGCGGCGCCTTCCCACTCAAGTCGGTCCGCGAGCTCAAAAAGGGAGAGACGAACGAGGTGCGTTTGGGAGCCTCGTATGGATCACAGTAGACACAGGCTGTAATATCCATCACCAGTAGGACACATAAACACACACACACACACACACACGAGGTGCATGTGGGAGCCTCAAATGGTTCATATTAGGACACACACGCACACACACACACACATTCACACACACACCACTCAAGTCGGTCTGCGAGCTCAAAAGGGGGGAGACAAACGAGGTGCGAATTGTGGTCCATAATAGTAGGAGACACACACACTCGAACACACACACTCGAACACACACTCGATCACACACACTCGAACACACACACTCGAACACACACACACACACACACACACACACCGCTCGAGTCGGTCCGCGAGCTCAAAAAGGGGGAGACGAACGAGGTGCGTTTGGGAGCCTTGTATGGATCATAGTAGACACAGACTGTAATATCCATCATCGGTAGGACACATATACACACACACACACACGAGGTGCATGTGGGAGCCTCAGATGGTTCATATAAGGACATACACACGCACACACACACACACACACACGCATTCACACACACCACTCAAGTCAGTCAGCGAGCTCAGAAAGGGGGAGACAAACGAGGTGCGTAATGTGGTCCATAATCGTAGGGGACACACACACTCGAACACACACACTCAAACACACTCACACACACACACCACTCAAGTCGGTCCGCGAGCTCAAGAAGGGGGAAACAAAGGAGGTGAGTAGTGCTGGTGCATGTTATGACACACACACACACACACACACACACACACGCACACACGCACACGCACACGCACACGCACACGCACGCGCACTTAGCACGCACACGCACGCACAAGCACGCACACGCACACGCACGCACAAGCACGCACATGCACGCACATACAGGAGCATGTCCAGCTGCCCGAGGACATCACGTTCGCAGAGGCGCACTGGAGGCGCACTGGAGGCGCACTAGAGGCGCACCCATACAAAACAATGCCCAACCAACCAACCGACCAAGCAACCCAACTACAGGAGCACGACCAGCTGCCCGAGGGCATCACGTTTGCAGAGGCGCACCCATTAAAAACAACAAACCAACCGTCCAACCAACCATCCAACCGACCAACCAACCAACCAGCAAACCAACCAACCAACCGAGCAACCAACCAACCAACCAACCAGCAAACCAACCAACCAACCGACCAACCAACCAACCAGCAAACCATCCAACCAACCAACTAACCAACGAACCAGCAAATCATCCAACCAACCAACTAACCAACCAGCAAACCAACCAGCAAACCAACCAACCGTCCAACCAACCATCCAACCAACCGACCAACCAACCAACCAACCAACCAGCAAACCAACCAACTAACCAACCGTCCAACCAACCATCCAACCAACCAACCAACCAGCAAACCATCCAACCAACCGACCAACTAACCAACCAGCAAACCAACCAACCAGCAAACCAACCAACCAGCAAACCATCCAACCAGCAAACCAACCAACCAACCAACCAGCAAACCAACTAACCAACCAACCAACCGACCAACCAACCGACCAACCGACCGACCAACCAACCAACCAACCAGCAAACAAGCAAACCTCAACCCCACCTGACACACAGGAGCACGACCAGCTGCCCGAGGGCATCACGTTTGCAGAGGCGCACCCCAAGCTGGACCTGCTGCCGAGTCTGGAGGCCATTGCAACGCAGGAGCGACGATTCAACAAGGGAGACGTGATCATTCGACAGCACGACTTTGGTGCGAGTGTTCGTGTGTGTGCGTGTGTGGGGGGGGGGCGGGGGGGCGTGTGTGAGTGCATGGCGACGATTCAACAAGGGCGACGTAATCATTCGGCGCCACATATTTGGTGTGTGTGTGTGTGTGTGTGGTCGATTTTACAGTCTTGTTGGACGCCTTTAATGGCGTATTAGACTTGTGCTTGCGCACTCAATCCCTGAGGCAGGCAGATACTATCACCCGCACTAGTCCACTCAGTGGATACACATTGACTGTGTCCATCCCACTAGCTCTAGTACATCTGGTCGCGCCATGCGTCTCAGTTCGTGTGTGTGTGTGTGTGTGTGTGTGTGTGTGGTGGTGCGTGCATGGTGCCGAGCCTGGAGGCCATTGCAACACAGGAGCGACGATTCAACAAGGGAGATGTGATCATTCGACAGCATGACTTAAGTGCGTGTGTTCGTGTGTGCGTGGGTGGGTGGGTGGGTGGTGCATACATGGTGCCGAGCCTGGAGACCATTGCAGCGCAGGAGCGACAATTCAACAAGGGCGATGTGATCATTCGTCAGCTCGACTTTGGTGCGCTCGTGTGCGTGCGTGTGCGTGCATGTGCGTGTGCATTTGTGCGTGTGCGTGTGTGTGTGCGTGTGTGGGTAGGTGGTGCGTGCATGGTGCCAAGCCTGGAGGCCATTGCGACACAGGAGCGACGATTCAACAAGGGGGATGTGATCATTCGTCAGCTCGACTTTGGTGCGTGTGTTCCGTGTGTGCGTGTGTGCGTGCTTGCGTGTGTGTGTGTGTGTGTGCGTGCGTGTGTGCGTGCGTGCGTGTGTGTTTGTGCGTGCGTGCGTGTGGGGGGTGGGGGCGCGCATGGCGAAGATTCAAGAAGGGGGACGTGGTCATTCGACAGCACGACTTTTTATGATATTATGACACACACGCACACACACACACACACACACACACGCAGGCACCGTCCTCCTCTACATCGTCAGTGGGACAGCTGAGGTGCTGCTCAAGTCGTCGCCCGCACCACTCAAGGCGCCGCAGGGGCAGGGGCAGGAGGGAGGAGGCGCTCCACCCAGCAAAAGGTGGGCAGTGAGATAATATGTGAAGCACAAGGGGGCCGCATGGGCAGGAGGTGCAGGGTCCAGGGGTGAGGGGCCTTTGGGCGAGGCGGTGGCGCTGTTTCCGTGAAACGGTGCTGGTGAGAGGACGAAAGGCGCCGCAGGGGCAGGGGCAGGAGGGAGGAGGGGGGGGGGCTCCACCCAGCAAAATGTGGGCATTGAGATAATATGCTCCGCACAAGGGGGCCGCATGGGCAGGAGGTGCAGGGTCCAGGGGTGGGAGGGGCCTGAGAGAGGCGGTGGCGCTGTTTCCGTCAAAAGGTGCGAGTGAGAGAATGCGAAAGGCGTCGCAGGGGCAGGTGCAGGAGAGAGGATGAGGGGCTGCGTCCGGCAAAAGGTGGGCATTGAGATAGTATGCTCAGCACAAGGGGGCCGCATGGGCAGGGGCAGGAGCGAGGCGGTGGCGCTGCCTCCGTCACAAGGTGCGAGTGAGAGAAGATGTCGGGCGCCGTAGGGGCAGGAAGCAGGAGGGGGGAGGAGCAGAGGCCGGAGGTGGGAGGTGGCTGAGGTGCTGCCAGTGGCACAGCAGGCGGTGGAGAAATGCGCGTCCGGAAGAAAGTGCGAGTGAGAGAGAACGCTAGGCACAAAGCGCCGCATGGGCAGGGGCAGGAGGGGGGCCTGCGTTCGGAAAGGGGTGTGAGTGAGAGAAGACCCATACCGTAGTACCGCTTTGCCTTGCCGCCATTTTTATAAAGAAGGTCATTGTTAAGAATTTGGGTGCCTTGTCGTGGGATTTTTTCTGGATTTTTACCCGTTTTGACGTCACTTTTGGCGTTTTTTTCATTTTGCGGCAATATTTTTTAGAAATCGACCTTGCCGGCATGTCCTCGGAATAATTTAATCGGCAAGGCAAAGCGGTACTACGGTCGTGGCACAATGTTTTGGGGAGTGCACGATGGCTTGGCAATACTACGCTCAGTACGCGACCCCGCGGGCCTGTGAACCCCGGCCGCGCCCCCACGGGGAGGAGTCAGATCTGGGGGCCGATTGCCCTGTCTAGGTCCAGCCCCGACCCACTAGCCCTGCACCACAAGTAGCCAGCCACCCGACTAAAGTGCTCGGGCGATGTACGCCGAGCAAGGTCAAATATGCTGCCTGTAGGTGCGTCACACACGACTGTAAAATCCATCATATCATCATCATAAGCGCTACTCTGGCAACCTTCCTGTAGCCTGCAGCCTGAATCTTCAAATCTATACAGGCTTGAATCAGGGATTCCTTATGTATACATCCAGACCAGCAACGGCTCTCTCTCGCTCTTTTCCTCACCATCTCTCACACACACACACACACATACATACACGGCACACACACACTCTCTTTCTCTCTCGCACACACACACATGCACACACACACACGCACACACATGCACACACACACACACACAGGGCTGGCCCGCCCGGCACGCGCGACGACTTCACCGATGAGCCTGAGACGATGTCAGCGGTCGTGGATGAGGAGAGCTTTGACACGCGCGTGAAGCTGCTGAGGGTGGCGACGCAGGTGAAAGAGTGTGTGTGTGTGCGTGTGTGTGCAGCCTGGCCATCAGAGCGGCCATCAGAGTGAAGCTGCTGAGGGTGGCGACGCAGGCGCGCGTGAGTGTGTGTGTGTGTGTGCAGTCCTGGCCATCAGAGTGAAGCTGCTGAGGGTGGCGGCGCAGGCGTGAGTGTGTGTGTGTGTGTGTGTGTGCAGTCCTGGCCATCAGAGCGGCCATCAGAGTGCAGCTGCTGAGGGTGGCGACGCAGGCGCAAGAGAGTGTGTGTGTGTGCGTGTGTGTGTGTGTGTGTGCAGTCCCGGCCATCAGAGTGAAGCTGCTGAGTTTGTATCCACCAGCTTCAGCGCTGACACACACACACACACACACACGCACTCACTCACACACACACACACACACACACACACACACGCGCGCGCGCACACACACCTGCAGGCTTGCAACATCATCAACCGCCTTCGCTACTATCCACCAGCTTCCTTCAGCGCTGACACACACACACACACACACACACACACACACGCGCGCGCGCACACATGCACACACACACACACGCACGCACGCACACACCTGCAGGCTCGCAACATCATCAACCGCCTTCGCGAGGTCGCCGCAGCGGGCGGCCCACCGACCGACGAGATGGTCATCGCGCAGCGCGGGCCGGGTGAGTGTGTGTGTTTAGGGGTGGGGGGTCCTGCATCACATGCAACACACACACACACACACACACACACACACACGCACACTTACGCACCTGCAGGTGAGCCGCTTGGCGAGATGGCATATTTCTCCAAGACTGGCCAGCGCTGTATACACACACTCTCGCACACTCGCACACACACACACACGCACACGCACGCACACATGCAGACACACACACACACACACACACATGTGCACACCTGCAGGTGAGCTGCTTGGCGAGATGGCATTCTTCTCCAAGACTGGCCAGCGCTGCGCGACTGTGCGCTGCGCGACGCCGCTCGTTGTCAAGGCGTGTGTGTGTTTGTGTGTGTGTGCGTGTTGTCAAGGCGTGTGTGTGTTTGTGTGTGTGTGTGTGTGTGTCAGCGTGCGCTGCACGACGCCTCATGTTGTCAAGGTGTGTGTGCGCTGTGTGTGTGTGTTTGTGTGTGTGTGTGTGTGTGTGCGTGCCAGCGATAGTGCTCTGCGCGACACCGCTAGTTGTAAAGGTGTGTGTGTGTGTTTGTGTGTGTGTGTGTGTGCGCGCTGCACGACGCCGCTAGTTGTGAAGGTGTGTGTGTGTGCGTGTGTCAGTGTGCGCTGCGCGATGCCGCTTGTTGTCAAGGGGTGTGTGTGTGTGTGGCGTGTGTGTAATTCTGTAGTGTGTGGTCGATTATACAGTTAGTCTGGCACCAATGTTGGCTTGTGTGTGGCGTGTGGCGTGTGGTGTGTGTGTGTGTGTGTGTGTGGCGTGTGCGTGACAGCGACCACGCGACGTCGCTCGTGATTAAGGTGTGAGATCAACACATCCACACCATGCGTCTGATCCACGTGCCCGCACCCAAGTACACACACACACACACTCACGCCTCACACTCGCTGGCGTTCCACACCTGACCACACCCGTCCACACATTTTCCACACTCATTCACACTTGTCCACACCCATCCACACTTGTTCACACCCGCAGGTCATCACGAAGGAGGCGCTGTCGCAGTTCCTGCGGCGGAACGCGCTCGTCAAGATCCAGGTGTGTGTGTGTGTGTGTAGCCATGCGTGTGTGCCATGCCATGCGTGTGGGCCATGCCATGCGTGTGTGCCATGCCATGCGTGCGAGTGTGTGTATGTGTATGTGTTGTCGGTCTTACAGCCCGTCGGTCGGACGCCTTTGATTGCATATAAGACCGTGGGAAAAAGTCCAGCAGATGTCAAAATGTGACCCCTGGCTGCCATCTGCCAACATGTTGCAGTGTGTCGTATGCGTGTGTCACGTGTTTGTTTGCCATGTGTCTCGGGGCCCGCCCCCCCCCCCCCCCATCCACACACGCACACGCACACACACACGCACACACACACACACACACACGCACGCACAGCTACGCGAGGACATTCTGAAGAAGGAGAGCGAGACCACCATGGGCGTGTATGCACCCACCACCACTCCATACACACACGCACGCACACACACACACACGAACGCACGCACGCGCAGCTACGCGAGGACATTCTGAAGAAGGAGAGCGAGACCACCATGGGCGTGTATGCACCCACCACCACTCCATACACACACGCACGCACACACACACACACAAACGCACGCACGCGCAGCTGCGCGAGGACATTCTGAAGAAGGAGAGCGCGGTCACGATGGGTGTATATGCACCCACCGCCAATCCACACACACACACACACACGCACGCGCAGCTGCGCGAGGACATTCAGAAGAAGGAGAGCGAGATCACGATGGGCGAGGCGCTCATTCGGTTTGTCGACCTCCGCGACATCATCGTCGCGTCGCTCGAGCCTGTCATGGCGCGCGACGCAAAGGGCATGCCGGTGTTCAAGCCGCCGGGCGCAGGCGCGGGCGCTAAGGCGGGCGGAGGCTGGGGCGCCAAGAACGGCCAGGAGTGGTGAATGAGCGCGCAGGCGTTGCGCGCTCTCCCGGGCAGCACCCCCAAGGGCCAAGGTCCGGCCGGCCTTCAAGCCGCCGGGGGCGGTTGCGGGCGCAAAGGCGAAGCCGGGCGGAGGCGGGGAGGCCAAGAGCAGCCAGGAGTGGTGAATGAACGCGCAAGCGTTGCGGTCCCTCGCGGGCAGCACCACCAAAGGCCAAGGTCCGGCCGACGCTCAGGCCGTCGTGGACCGCGTAGCCGAGCGTGCCAGGAGCGGCCACGAGTTGTGACGAGCGGGCCACTGTGTTGCGCGCTCTCTCTACACGAGACCACCGCCAAGGGCTGGCCGGCGCTCAGGCCGTCAAGGACCGCTTGGGCCGCGGGCGCGCAGCCGGGCGTGCCAGGAGCGGCCACGAGTTGTGACGAGCGGGCGGCCGTGTTGCACGCTCTCTCTACATGAGGCTACCGCCGAGAGCCAAGGGCGGGCCGGCGCTCAGGCCGTCGGGGACCGCTTGGGCCGCGTGTGCGTGTGCGCAGCCGAGCGCGCCAGGAGCGGCCACAAGTTGTGACGAGCGGGCGGCTGTGCTGCGCATTCTCTCTACGAGGCTACTGCCAAGAGCCACGGGCTGGCCGGCGCACAGGCCGCCGGGGACCGCTTGGGCCGGGCGTGGATGCAGGTCATTGCGGCACAACCCACCCACCACGCAACTGCAGAGTCAGCGCCACGCGACCGCACGCAACAACTGACGGCAACCACCCACCTGCGCCATCTTGATTTGCTGCTGAGTCAGCGCGCAGACAAACGGGCGCGCAGCCAGGTGGAGGCCAGTATGCCGTGAGTGGTGACGAGCGTGCGGCGGCGTTGGGCCCTCTCTCTCTAGGGCAGCAACACTGCGGCGGCGTGGGCCGCCTGGGACGGGGGGCGCGGGCGCGGCTGTGCCTGCCGTGGTGTTGCCAACGGCGACAGCAGTGGTGAATGGGAGGGCAGCGGCGCGCTGTCTCTCTCTGCCAAGGGCGGCATCACCAGGCGGCGCCCAGGCCGTCCGGAACAGGCGCGGCTGCGGGTGCGCCTGCCGGTGCTGCCGATAGCCACAAGAGTGGTGGGTGGGACCAGGCGTTGCCCAGGCCGCACGAGACAGCTGCGGCTGCGTATGCGTGCGCACCCGGGCGCCGCCAACGGCCACAGCAGTGGTGAATGGGAGGGCGGCGGCGCGCGCTTTATCTCTGCCGAGGGCGGCATCACCAGGCGGTGCCCAGGCCGGCCGGAACAGACTGCGGCTGCGGGTGCGTATGCGTGCGCGGCCATGCGGGCGCCGCCAACTGCCACAGGAGTTGTGAGTGAGAGGGCGCGGCCAGGGGTGCTGCTGAGGGGCGCCGAGCGCGGCCACGGGGCGTGGTGAGGGGGCTCTGGGCTCTCTCTCTCGCGTTGCGGGAGTTCAACCCCCGCAATGAGTGATGGGTGGGGTCATCATCTCACACACACACACGCACACACACGCGCCCCCCGTCCCCGCCCTCCCACACACACACTCCTGCTTCCCCAATTATTTCCGTATGGAGTCTGTGTTCTTCGTGTTCATACGCGTATATATACCTACAATCCAAGATGCGCCGCCCAAATGCTCCCTCCGGGGGTAAATGCTCTACGCTGCTGATGATGAGGTGTGTGCTACGTTTGACACCTGATCAGATGATGGGCCCTCAGATGACTCCACAGTAGAGGAGATGCTTCCTCTTGCAAAGAGGCTTGCAAATAGATGCTTCTGCGTCCGCCTCCAGCCTGCTCTTGCCTTTGCTCGTGCTCTGGGGCGCCCCCTCTCCAGAGGAGGGGTGCCCTCTTTGACGGCCTCTTTTGAGTCCTCAACCTGGTGGGTTTTGACGAATGATGGGGTCCTCTGAGAATGCTCCCAAAATACATGCACATGCTCCCTGCGCATCCTGCGCTCGAGTCTGCTCCTGCCTTTGCTCCTTTTGCTCTAGGCCACCTCCCTGAAGTCACAGACAAGGTGCCTTTCCGACGATGGCCTCGTTTACACCCTTAACCTTGCACCACTGAGTAGACTAGCATGTTGCCGAAAGAGTCCCACACCACCCGCGCGTGACGCGCACAAAACACCTGCGCGCCAGTTTTTACCACTGCCGCCGCTGCTGCTGCTGCTGCTGCTGCTGTTGCACCCCAGGGGTGCAACTCGTGGTCTGTTGGGGTGGGCCTGCCTTCTGTATGAAGGCAGAACATTGCGCACGAGTACCGCGAGTCTTCGGCAATTTAGTGCTTCGGCACCCGTGGCGGGCACCTCGATACTTTTGAAAGCTGCATTCCAGCTTTGCAGCATGTGGTGTGCCAAAAGGTTGGGGTATTTTAAAGTTTCGTTTTCTTCAGGAAGGCCCGTTCCGCTGGCCTCATCGTGACACCACCCACACCATGCAAAACCCCATCTTTGGGGGGTTTGCGGGACACTGAAAGTCGCATTTGGGGAGGAGGGGGCCCCCATGCAGCGCCTGTACGCCATCCCCTACCTCCCACCCCCACCCCCACCCCCAGACTACCCCTGCCTCAGATATCTCATCCCATGAGTAGGGCCTCATACTTGCGAACGTCCACACAAAAAAACGTACCACGTGCACGTAGGAGGCACACGACCGATCCCAAGATTGTGGTTTTGCACTAGCACCGTCCCCCAACAGACCTCCCCACATTTCGTTCCAGTTGCCAGTTGGAAAGGGCCCATTGCATTTCCCAAACAAACAAACGATTCGTTGCATCAACATGTCGTTGCATCAACGCATCTCCATCGTCTTGTCCGTGGGGCCTTGGTAAACTGTACTGACGCCCGTGGCGCGCGGCCCCGGGGGGCCTGCGACAGCGGGGCGAAGTTGAGGTTACCCATCCACACCTCATCCCCCATTTATTGAAGGCTTAGGCACTTTCACACTGAGGTGTCTCAGGTTTCACAGGTTCTACACGTACGTGCCCGGAGGACCCCGGGGCGTGAGTTACGGACTTCAGACTTCTCGTCTAGGGGGCCCTACTAGGAGAGCCCGCAAGGCCGCGCTGTCTCAGATGCCTCACATGAACGTGCTCCCCGGTCCGACACTGTTTCTGAAGAATTCTGTAGAAGATGAACGATGGGTGTGATGCCATTAGAGAAGAGGCTCAATTACACGTGTGCCGTCCTGCAATGTCCTGCAATGCCCCTGGCACTGATCCCTCACTGAGTCTTAGCATGCCCTCCTGTTTTTTTTGTAATGGCGTGCGTGTGGGCTCACTCGTCAGACTGACTGAGGACCACGACAACAGACTCTGGCAGTCTGATGATGATGGTGGATTGTAGTAGTGTTTGATGCACCGACAGGCTGCGAATTCGACTTTGCTCGGCATGCAGCGCATGAGCGCCGCGGCTACAGACGGGTGGCTGGCTACAGAAGGGTGGCTACTACTGGTGAGGGCTACAGACGGGTGGTTGGCTACTACTGGTGGCGGCTACAGACGGGTGGCTGGCTATCGACGGGTGGCGTAGCGGCTACCGACGGGTGGCTGGCTTCTAGTGGCTAGGCACTCAAGGCACTGACGCATGCCACCAACCTGCCCCCCACTCGCCAATGTCACAACCTCGCATCTCTACGTCTCCCACTGTGTGAAAACCTGTAGGCACGCCTCGGCAGCCTCTGGGTGACTTGCCACAACACTCGACATGTGCCAGCCCTGGTCCTATCTCTCTATCTTACAGCCCAGCCGCAACATGCACACAGGCCGAGTCACAGCGCTGCCCATCTCTCTCCTCCTCATCCTACAGCCCAGCCGCAATGAGTGGCAGCTTTGGCGCCAGCACCCTCAGCTCCCGCGCGTTGCCGTTGGTGAGCGCGTGCAGAGCCTCGACCTGCAGGCGGCACAGTGCAGTGTGAGGGTGTCGTGAGGGGTGTCGTGTGGGTCAAGGCTGGAGGTGGCCACGTGGCCGTTGGTGAGCGCGTGCAGAGCCTCCACCGTGGCAGGTACACCACCGTGGCAGATTGGTTCATGCCTTTCAAAGTTTGGGACGTGGGATTCAGGGAGCTGTGTATTGGATGGGGGTGGGTAGGAGTTGCGGGATTCGGGGGTGGGGGTTCGTTCTGGCGCGACGCGCGAGCCAGCATTGCGGCGGCTGCGTGCCACTGTTGATCTGCGCCACGTGTGTGTGTGTGTGTGTGTGTGCCAGCAGTGTTTCGACGCTCGCGCACCTGAACGTTGTGCCCCCGTGTGTGTGTGTGTGTGTGTGTCTGTTTGTGTGTTCGTGACAGCAGTGTGGCGACGCGCGTGCACCTAAACTTTGTGCCACGTGTGTGTGCATGCGTGTGTGTGTGTGTGCGTGTGTGTGCCAGCATTGTGGCGACGCGGTCGCACCTGCGACTTTGTCGGCGCCGCCGGGAGCATCCCTCGCTCCCAGTACCAGTAGAGCGCGTGACCAGACTCTACGAGGCTGTAGCGAGGCATGTGGAACGTGTCTGCCTGCACCGCAGCGCTGCCGGGCGCAGCTGCTGCTGCTGCTGCTGATGCGTGCAGCGGCAGGGGCACGGGGCCGGAGCCAGTGGCACTTGTTGCGGCGACGACGACCGCGTGGCCGAGCGAGTCGGGAGACGCGGACAGAAGGCGGAGGGACGCAGCCTGGGAGTGGGTGCGTGTGCGCGTGAGTGTGTACGCGTTGCGCCGACGACGACCGCGTGGCCGAGCGATTCGGGAGAAGCGGACAGAAAGCGGAGGGATGAAGCTTAGGAGATTGTGTGTGAGTGCGCGTGTGCTCGTGTGTTTGTGTGTTGCGGCGGCAACGGCAGCGTGGCCGAGCGGCCCGGGAGTGTGCGCGCGTGGCGGGGGAGTTTGTGCGTATGCACATGCGTGGTGCGTGTGCGTGTGCGAGTGTCGTGGCACGTGCGTGCGTGCATGCGTGCCCCGACGTACCCACCAGCGACAGGTCTTCCACGCCCAGCTCCTCCCGCTGCCCATCTTCTCCCACCGCCCGCCCATACCCGGTCCGCCCATGCAGCGCGTTGTACGCGTCAACGGCAAACAGCACGCGCGGCGGCGCGCCGATGACGCCTGGCGCGCCTGGCTTCGTCTGCACACGCACCATCCCGCTGCTGCCAGCGGGCGCGGGTGCCGCCGCCGCAGCTAGGCTGCTGATGAGTGCGTGCACTGCAGACACGGCGTCTGCCGCGGACGCGTCGCCAGTCAGGCCGGAGTTTGCGACGTCGAGCAGGGAGCGCTGCTTGGACTGCTTGGGAGGCTTGGGCTGCTTGGGCGGCTGCCCCGCCGCCGCCTGCTGCTGCTGCTGCTCCTGGGCAGCAGCGTCGGATGATGCGCTGGCGAGTGGTGCCGCGTCCGCGCCTGGTGCGGCAGCGGGTGCGACCGCGGGTGTGGGTGCGGGCATCGCCGCGAGCTGGTGTGCGTGCGCCGCCACTGTCGCCCTCAGCAGCGCCTGCGCCGACAGGATGGTGTCGTAGCGCCCGGTGGCATCGTTGCGAGTGAAGTAGCCGCCCTTCACGAGCGCCTGTCGTGTGGGGCGCGTGAGTACCAGTGTTGAGGGGGGCGTTGGCACCCGGCATCAGATCTCACACGGGCATAGACAAAGTAACGACAGCCACCCTCTTTAAGAGCGTTTAGCATGTACGCTTGCCTGTAAGTGCGCTGATTTCTGCCCCCATCGCCCAGAGCGTATATAGTGGGCAGCACTGCCTCCGAGGAGGCGCAGCCACCACACCTCCCACCTCTGCGCACGGGACGTACACGCAGATCCACCCAGCCGCCCGCGCGCGCTCGACGAGGTATGCCAGTGCCACGCTCTTTCCACTGCCCTTCGGCCCGTTGATGAGCAGGCGCATGGGAGGCAAAGACGAGGGAGGCGGTGGTGCGGCGGCGGTGGCGTCAGCAGCGCTAGTGGCCTCGTCAGTGGTGGCGTGCTTGCCGAGCATGCGAGAGCGCAGCAGGTGGATTGGCTGCCGGTACTGGACCGCAGGCGACCGCGTCGCGGCCACCTCGTCGACCAGCCCGGAGCAGCCTTGCAGGCGTGTGCCCCGGCCGGTGTCACCGCCGCGCCTGCCGCGCTTAGCCGCGCCAGCTCCGAGCTTTGGCAGCGCGGCCTCTGGCAGCAGGCTGGCGTCGAGCTGGTGGAACGTGCCGCACTCCAGGATCGGGCCCTCTGTCTCGCGCAGCAGGCTGCGGTGCGAGGTCGGCGTGTGTGAGGGGGTGCATGCATGCCGCGCCATGCGAACGCCTCCGTCGTTTGCATGCATGCATGCATGCGCCTGCGTCCCATGCACGGCTTCTCACCTCCTCGGCGGCTTCTGCGTGCCAGCCGCTGCCTGCTGCTTGGAAGCAACGGCGCCTGTTGCTGACGATGCGGTGGTGCTTGCCGCGCTGGTGCTGGCGGCCCCGGCGCCGGGCGTGGCAGCACCAGCAGCGACAGCAAACGCGCGCGCCCACGGCTGCAGCAGCTCCTGCCCGCCAGCAGGCCGGAGTAGCGATCCGCACGCGCGCAGAATACTTGCCATCTGTTCAGCGTTCGATCACTTTGCTTTACTCGATGGATGCTCTGATGATGTCGGCTAGGGAGTCGGCTAATGTAATGAGGGGCGATCCATCTATCACAGACACGTGGACTGAGGAGGCGAGATCAGGGCTGGTGTGACTGGATGCATGGGCGTTTTGTGTGGACATGAATCGCAGGGGATCGCAACTCACGTGCACTCAACGCGAACAAAATGGAGCCCACGCCAGCACCTTGGACGACGATTCGGTCTTCAGCAGCTGCGGGGACGAGCGCACCTGCTGGCTCCGTGCCTGCTGCAGAGAGTGTCGCGGGGGCACCTGGCATGCTGACCTCCGCTCCGTGGGCCTCTGCGCCCGGGTCCATGCCCTTTCCAACGGCGCTGGGAGGAGGCGGGGGAGCCGATAGGCTGAGGGCGCCGATACAAGCTCATGCGCCCCATGCGGCACCCGCCATGCAGCCGACTGGTGCGTTGTCGCCCATGCCAAGCATGCATGCCGTGGAGCCGGCCATGCCCGCACCACAGCCGGTCGCCAGCACCAGCGACGGCAACGGCGGCGCCCGCCCTCCCGCGTCCAAGCGCATCACGAGCCACGCGGAGCTCAAACGCTTCCTTGACTCGGACTCAGCCCGCTCCTTCTTTGCGTTTGTGCTGTCCCTCAACGAGGCCGTGTCCGGCAAGAAGGCGTCAGATGCATGCGCCGTGTCGCCGCCAGTGCAGGCGCTGCTCGACCTGCTCGCGTCTCTGTCCGCAGCGGTGGACGAGATCCCGCCAGTGTCCCAGTCGCTGCGCTACGGTAACCCAGCCTACCGCTCTTGGTTTGTGCGCATGGTCGAGGGTTGTGTGCCCGGGCTGCAGCGCGTCCTCCCGCCTGGCACGCGGCCAGACGCAGTCCAGGAGCTGGCACCCTACTGGGCCGACTCGTTCGGCAACTCAACGCGCATCGACTATGGCACGGGGCACGAGACCAACTTTGTTGCGCTGCTTTTCTGCCTCGCGCGGCTCGGCGTGGTGCAGGTGTGTTGTATGCACCGGAGTCGCAAGCCAGCACACGTCTGATGCACCATTCTTATGACAGGCGTCTGGACAGGAGACAGGCAACATAATGTTCAATCCACCATCACGGTCACAGGAGGCAGACCGCCAGGCGCTCGTGACGCGCGTGTTTGCGGCCTACATTACACTGATGCGCAAGGTGCAAACGACGTACTGGTAGGTGCGCTGGGCGAGCAAGTTTCGTGTGTCGTGAGTTGTGTGGTGTGCGACCTGGCTGGCTGCCCGTGCTTGTGTGTGCATGCGTGCGTGGAATCGATCTCATCTGATCTAGTGATCTGAGCCTGCTCGTTGCGTGTGCACATGCGACGGTGCCCACGGGTGCGCGCCACGTGTGCCGGGCGCAACTTGATACGTTCCGCTCCGCCTCGATCTGACCCGTGTCGCATGCGTGTTCACACACGTGCATGCCAGGCTGGAGCCCGCTGGGTCACACGGCGTGTGGGGCCTCGACGACTATCAGATGCTGCCGTTCCTGTGGGGCGCGTCACAGCTCATGGCCCACCCCATGATCAAGCCCAAGAGCATCCACAACCCGGACGTGCTCGAGGCGTACAGCGGGGAGTACCTCTACCTCGCGGCCATCAAGTTTGTGAAGCAGGTGCGTGTTTGTGGGTGGGGGCGGTGCGGGTGGGGAGTTGGAGGCCTGTCGTGAGGTGGTAGTCCCCCTCCCCTCCCCCAGCAACGAGGCGCCGATGCCGACGCGTGCATCGGCTTGTCTGCCACACGCCACGGCGTGCACCTGACCCTGCCCCCACCGCGGCGTGTCCGCCCTGCCCTCCCCGCCTTTTGCTCTCTCCAGGTCAAGAAGGGCTCCCTCTCGGAGACGAGCCCCATCATCAATGACATCTCCAGCGTGGCGACGTGGTCCAAGGTCAACAGCGGCATGGCGAAGATGTACGCGGCCGAGGTGCTTTCCAAGCTGCCGATCATGCAGCATTTCTTGTTCTGCTCTCTCCTGCCATTCCAGGACGCGGAGCAGGCGCAGGGAGATGGAGAGGCGCCCGATCCGAGCGGGGGCGGAGGCGCTGCGTAGACGTGCCACAACGTCAGCGGTTGCAGTGCAGTGCAGTACATGTGGATGCAGTGCAATGCAATGTCCAATGAAATGAAGTTCGGTGGGTGTAACCCCTTGGGTGTGACGTGGTCGAGATGTTGCGTATTTACAACACAACACTATTGCTCACTTGGGCTGCCTGCTCACGATGCACGATGTATAGACACCCTGCGATCCTTCTGGGGGTGCTGCGTGCGCGCATAGCGCAGCCTCTATAGTGTCATCCAGATGGCATCGTGCCAACTAGCCGCCCTGCTTGTGGGCTGCCTGCTCAATGCGTTCGCATCGTTCCTCAAGTGAGAAGCGATGTGGTGGAGAACGGAGGGGGGGATCACGCTCTTCATCATTGCAGTACACTGACCCCCGTGCGTCCCTGGCTCCCAGGTGGCGCGGCACCAGCGCCCCTCCCACCTGGGAGGAAGCCAAGGTCCCAGGCTCTGTGCTCGTCCTGAACGTGCTGGCGCTGCTGGGCTCGTCCAGGTGAGCTGTGCTGTGCAAACCATCGCCATGCATGCATGCGCATTGTTCGCTCCCCCATTAGCGCTCCTCCCTCCCCCCTCACCCTGTCTGCGATGGGATTTTTGCCTCGCAGTCGTGTCGGCATGCTGCTGCAGTGGGCCGGGTCGGCGCCGCTGCTGGCATGGCTACTCTCGACCACGACTGCAGGCTCGACTACATCCGCAGGGGGGGGGTGGCGCAGCACAGGCTTGTCATCGTGGAGGTGATGCTGTGCTTACTGGCAGCTGCGGCGCCGAGCCTAGGCCTGGGCGCCGCTGCGGGAGGTGAGGGCCACGGCGTGTGTGGGACGCATGTATGCTAGCTGACTCTGTTGCCGCTCGCACGCACGCTCGCTGCCTTTGCATGACGCGCATCGGGTGGCATGTCAACCACATGTGCCGATCCGAATTCCCATGCCTTTGATGCTTGTGTTATTGCGCAGTGCTCCCAGCGGCATGCCTTGCTATGCTCGGCCATGAGCTGTTTGTTCGTGGCCGCTCGCTCGTGCCCAGATTCCCAAGCACCGCAAAGGCGCTAAGTGACGCGCAGCTGCTGGTCCTGGCGACGCTGGGCACTAAGGCGCTACAGGGCTGCGCTGCGCTGCTCGTGGGCACGCGCGCCATGCGCATGGGCCCCCTGAGTGACCTGCTGGTGGCGGCAGCGTCGACCGCTTCCTTCACGACCCCACTCTGCATGCTGGTGTGCTCCCTGGTGACAGCAGCAACTGCGGGCGGGCGCGGCACAGGTGCGCCCACGGCAGCCGAGCCAGGAGGCGTCAGCAGCAGCGGCAACAACAGCAGGAGCAGCAGCAGCAGCCCGCGTGCGCCGCGGGTCCCGCGCACTGTGCGCAAAGAGGTGGGTGGGCACGCTGCCGTCGCCGTGCCACACACACATTTCCGCCTAATGCGTACGTGCATGACCGGGTGCACACGCGACACTCCACGCACGGCTGCACCCCCCCCTCCGTCTTCCCCATGCACTCGCACATACGTGGCAAGCGTGCAACGTTTCATTTCGGCGGTGCGCTCGCTCGCAGGTCGAACCCAGTGCCGGCGACAACAACGCCAGTGTGGATGCTGACTTGGAACAGCTTGACATGTCGCACCAGCTGTGGCGGATCACCGAGGAGGGGAAGAGCATGGCAGAAACGGACGAAGGCGGGTGGCGGGAGCTGACGGTCAAGCAGGTGTGGATGTGGATCAGTGATTTCCTTGTCGGTTCTGCACAGCCATTAGGCTGTACTCCGGCTGGACTTTGACCTTGAACGCAGCTGAGCCCATCCAGTGGATTGGAAGTCTGGCAAGCCCGCCAGGCAGAGCTCATCAAGCACTTAAAATTCACCTGTGTATGCGGGCAAACGGTCAACGGGAGGTCAACGGTCAACGCGGTCAAAGCAGAACCCGGCTGTGGAATAATTAATTGAAAATCTTGAAAAGGAAATCTCTGATGTGGGTATTTAGAGCAACGAGTGGTCGGCTGCTACTGACAGAAGCCCTCATGCTGACAGTATCGCCGTTGTCCATGTTTAGTAACGATCTGGAGTGGATTGGTGTAGCGTGGTGCGTGTAGCGTGATGCGCAGCAGGCGCAGCAGACGCAGCACTAGACCTGGCCAGCAGGGCTCCAGTCCTGCATCCGCCTTCTAGGTAGACGGGCCTAGGCTCGTGCGCACACACCTATGCACACACACCTGTACATGCACACACGCACTCACATATGTGTTTCTTGCACACACGCTCAAATGCATGCACTCACGCACACGCACACACACATACAAGCACGCACACACGCACACACACGCACCCGCACGCACGCACATGCCCCCCCTCCCCCCCCCACACCCAGATTGTCGCGTTTGCTGAGGCAGCCCTCGCCGCGCGCGGTTTATCCGATGCTGCTGACAGGGCCGACAACGACAGTGGCAGCGGGGGGGCCTACCTGTCGATCGACGGGTCCGCGTCCGTGCCGCTTGGCGTGGGTGTGAGCAGCGAGCGGCGTACGCAGGTTAGTGATATTTTTTTGACTCTGCAGAGCCATTTGGTTGTATCCCCGCTCTACTTTTGACCTGGAACACAGCTCAACCCATGCAGTGGAGTGCTAGTCTGACGAGCCCGCCAGGCGGAGCCCGTCAAGAGCTTTCAAATGTCCTATGTATCAGGGCAAACGGTCAACAAGAGATCGACTGTCGCCGCGGTCAAAGCAAAGCCGGCTGTGGAAAAAACTCCCGAAACCACAACCACTGCCGCAGGTTGACGTGATGTCGATGCCGCTTGGGCGCATGCTCATGCTTGCGGCGAGTGTCGGCCACTTCAGGCCGCCGGGCTCAGAGGTGCGCATCGTGTGTGTGCGCACGTGCGTGTGTTTGCCTCCCATGTGTCTTGAATGTGTGCTGCCGCAATCTGCCCCGGTTGCACGGTTCAGGCCTCCGGGCCGGGCCGGGCATGCTGTTACGGCAGCGACGGTACTATAACTTCGTTCAAACACCGAACCCCGCAGCTGTCGCGCAGCGGCACATCCTTCCTGCTACGCAGCAGCGAGGACCTATCCATGTACGCGCGGCCCAATCTTAGCGGCGGCGCCGGCGCTGGCGCACCAACGGCCAGCGCTGGCGGCGGCGGCGCTGGCGGCGGCGGCGCAGGCACGCGGGCGCGCGCGGATTTTGATTCTGGCGCGCGGCGCACCTCTCTCGATTCAGGCGTGCAGGTGTGTGTGTGGTGGGGGGGCGGAAGGGGGGGGAGGCTGAGGGTGCGGCGGCAGCTCGCGCGGTGGTGCCAAGCCGGGGCGCGCGCGGGCGCGCCACTCTTTCGATTCGAGCGTGCACGTGTGGGAGAGGGGGGGGGAGGGGGGGGGGGCGTCTTTCGATTCGGGCGCGCGGCACGCCTCAGTTGATGCAGGCGTGCAGGTGTGTGTGGGAGGGGGTGGTGGGTAGGGTGGTGGTGGTGGAGGGGAGGGGGGGTCGATTGAGGAGGAGGGGCGTGGGAGCGCGGGCGTGCGCCTGTTTCGATTTGGGCGTGCAGGTGCAGTGCAGGTGTGAGAGGGGGGGGAGGGTCGTAGGCGGAGGCGAGGCGCGTGCGCGCGTGCGCGCGCCTCTCTCGATTCAGGCATGCACGAGTGGTGCACGTAGTCAATCAGAAACAGAGCCCACCACTCGTGCACCACTGGTCCACCACGGGTCAGTAGCAATACGCGCAAACGGACGACTCGCTGCCTGCTGCTGCCGCTGCTGCTGCTGCTGCATCTGGTATGCTGCTGCTGCTGCTGCTGCTGCTGCTGGCAATGTTGACGACACACGTCACATCACTAGTGGTGCACACATGTCAAACAGACTGTAACACCCACCACCACCCTCACTTTCACGACACGCAGACGGACGCCAAGCCTGCTGCTGCTGCTGCTGCTGCTGCTGCTGCTGTACTGATGACACATGTTTATACATCATACTTTCATAAGTGCACATGACAAACATACTACAACCCCCCCCATTACCATCACGACACGCAGATGGACGCCACGCCTGCTGCTGCTGCTGCTGCGTCTGGTACTTGTGACGACACAGATTGTAATATCCATCATCATCATCACAACATCCCCCATCACTATCACAACTAACAGACTACAACTAGTGTCACACAGACTGTAATATCCATCATCATCATCATCACAACGCCCCCCATCACCATCACGACACGCAAACAGACGCCACGCCTTTTGCTGCTGCTACTGCTGTTGCTGTTGCTGCTGCTGCTGCATCTGGTAGTTGTGACGACACAGATTGTAATATCCATCATCATCATCATCACAACATCCCCCATCCCCATAACGACATGCAGACGGACGCCACGCCTTTTGCTGCCGGCGGTAGTGAAGAGGCCCTGCACGCGCGGCTGGCTGCTCTCGAGGCGTCAGCTGTGGTGGCGGCCGCGGTGGCCGAGTGTGTGGAGGTGAGTGGTTGGGTGTGGTGGTTGGTGGGTCTGTGTGGTGGTGTGTGGGGAAGGAAAGCGGGGGGGGGGGGCAAAGCATCAGCTGTGATGGTGCCGCGGTGGCCGAGTGTGTGGAGGGCGTGCTTTTCAGGTGTGTGTGCGGGGGTGGGGTGGAAAGGGCGTTTGTTGGAGGTGGGAAGGGCGGGTATGACGGCCACGGTACAGTCCCCCCCCTCCCCCCCCCCCTTCCATGTGCCTCTCCTCTCCCTGCCCCCCCCTCCCCCCCTACACACACACACACACACACAGAGAGAGATATCGTTACAGAGAACTCTGCACGGCAGACCTAGATAGGCACACACACACACGCACACACACACACACACACACACACACACACGCACACACACACGCACACACACACACCTCCCGCCAGGCGCTACGTGAGCACAGCAGTGAGATCGTCCACGACCTCAAGAACCCGCTTTCTGGCGTGCTGGCGCTCAGCCAGACGCTGGTGCAGGTGTGTGCTGGTCTGTGTGTGTGTGTGCGTGTGCACGTGCATGCATGCGTGCGTGCGTCTGTGTGTGTGTGTGTGTGTCTGTGTGTGTGTGTGTGTGTGCATTTGCATGTGTGCGCGCATGCGTGCGTGCATGCGTGCGTGTGTGTGCATGTGTGTGTGTTTTGTGTTTTGTGTGACCTCAAGTGTGCCACTCCACTCAGCGATGTGCTGGCGCTCAGCCAGACGCTGGGTGCAGGCGCACTTTCGCTTTTGTCTGTGTGTGTGTGCACTTGCGTGTGTGCGCGCACCCATGCGTGCATGCATGTGTTTGTGTGTGTGTTTGTGTGTGTGTGTGTGTGCAGACGCTGGGTGCAGGCGCGCTTTCACTGTTGCTTCTCGTGCGCACCAGTGTTTTCGTCTGCCAACCCGCAACCCGAAAAATGCACTTTCGGGTTTGAGTTTGCGAATTTGGGCTGGCGCGTCGGGTTGAGATTGTGCGAATGTTGACCGTTACAGTGTAAATATCGGCACTTTCACACCCTTTTCGCAGAAAATCGGTTTGAGATTGGGGAGTGCACCGTTAGGCCCGAGTTGAGCCATCATTTACTCAAGATTCTTAGCGGAACCACTTGTGTGCACATGTGCCAGACTGATCAGTGATGACCCCCTCCACCACCACCCCCCTCCCTTGCCATCCCAACAGGGCACGTTTGGCGAGCTCCCGCAGACTGCTCGACCAGCTGTCGGTCGTCCGTTCATGCGCCTACCATCTGCTCAATACTCTGACCAACCCTCTTGACCACCCAACCCTCTGACCCAACACACTCTCCCTCCCTCCCCCTCTCTCCCTTGCCAGGGCACATTTAGCGAGCTCCCGCAGACGGTTCTGGACCAGCTGTCGGTCATCCGTTCATGCTCCTACCATCTGCTCAACACTCTGACCAACCCTCTCGACCACCCAACCCTCTGACCCAGCACACTCTCCCCTCCCTTCCCTCTCTCCCTTGCCAGGGCACGTTTGGTGAGCTACCGCAGACTGTGCTCGACCAGCTGTCGGTCGTCCGTTCATGCGCCTATCATCTGCTCAACATGATCAACATGATGAAGGATATGATGCGGGGGCTGGCAGGCGGGTCGCTGGAGCCGTCCCTCAACATGACTCAGCTGAGCAGCAGCATCGAGGAGGTGTGTGTGTGTGTGTGTGTGAGGACAGGGGTCTGGCCGGAGGGTTGCTGGAGCCGTCCCTTAACAGGATGCAGCTGAGCAGCAGTATCAAGGAGGTGCGTGTGAGCGTGTGTGTGCGTGTGTGCGTGCGTGTGTGTGTGTGTGTGTGTGTGTGTGTGTGTGTTTGAGGAGGACAGGGGCTGGCAGGCGGTTCGCTCGAACTGCGACTGAATTGTACTCAGCTGAGTAGCAGGCTCGATTAACGGAGGCGCGTTCTCGTCGCCGAGCCCTGGACCCAGCAATGCGGCGCTGCTGGTGACGAGGATCTCCGTGCCGCTGACGAGCGGGGTGAAATACGACTGGCCCGGCTCCTGCTAGACTCCCCCTCGGTGGAACACTGCAGGAGCGGCTTGCCCGGCGCTGCCATGGCTTGGCGAGTAGCCGCGGCGATGCCGCGGCCCGTGCTGGGAGACGGCCCTTATTCTCCCCCCATGCAGGACGCCATGCGGCACCGATCTCGACGAGCGGAGGAGCTGGCGCCCGTCAATGCATGCTGGACATTGGTCAAGATGGCTGCCCGTGGAGGCGGGCTACCATCACGGCTTCAGCGGTGGCGACCGCCGAGGCAACACAGAGTAAATCCGCTTCACCAATCGCAGCGTTCGTCACCGCGCTCATCCTCGGGGTCGCTCGTCTGCCGGTCACTGGCGTTGGAAGGTCTTCAGGCAGCCTCCATGACAACTCTGTCGTCCATGCCCCCCTGGAGGGTGGGACCTGGCCATGCATGAGGCATGGGGCGCCGGCTGAGCCCCATGCAAACGAGAGCTGGACGTGCACTGCCAGGCGGGGACCGTTCCAGTCAGCGCCAGTCAGCTCTGCCAGCTTGACTGGCCACAAGGTCACTACTGTGACCCTGAGGAAGGTCCTCTCCTATATGCTCCTTGCCAGACATGTCTCTCAGAGACCGCTGTTTGGGATAGTCTAGCCGGCGGGAGCGGTAGTCTATCGGCCGGGAGCCGGCGGTACTCAAGTACTTCAGTGTGCTGGAGTATCGGCGGGTATCTCTAGTAGAAGAGTAGCCTGCTTAGCTGGAAACCCCGTGTTACTTGTTA
Source organism: Chlamydomonas sp. UWO 241 (assembly GCA_016618255.1). NCBI lineage: Eukaryota > Viridiplantae > Chlorophyta > Chlorophyceae > Chlamydomonadales > Chlamydomonadaceae > Chlamydomonas > Chlamydomonas priscui. The sequence continues at coordinate 469,271 of VFSX01000096.1, read as the reverse complement.
CTTGTTACTTGAGTAGCAGGATTGAAGAGGTACGTGTGTCTGTGTGTGCGTGTGTGTGTGCGTGTGTGTGTGTGTGTGAGTTTGAGGAGGACATGGGTCTGGCCGGAGGGTCGCTCGAGCCGTCCCTTAACATGACGCAGCTGAGCAGCAGTATCGCGGAGGTGTGTGTGTGTGTGTGTGTGTGTGTGTGCTTGAGGAGGACAGGGGGCTGGCAGGTGGGCCGTTCGAGTCGTCGCAGCTGAGCAGCAGTATTGAAGAGGTGCGTGTGTGTGTGTGTGTGTGTGTGCCTGTGTTTGCCTGTGTGTGTGCCTGTGTGTGTGAGGAGGAAGGAGGGGGGGCGTTCCTCGAACCATAGCTCAATCGTGTGTAGCTGAGCAACAGCAGCGAGGACGCGGTGGCGGTGTTTTGTTGGCGTGTATGTGTGTGGAGGGGTATGGGGGGGAGGAGAGGGCCGCCCGCGCCACACTTCCCACCACACCACACACCCCAGGTCGTCCAACGCATGAGCCCCATGGTTGGAGCGCGCCTCAAGCTGTAGTACACCGACCAACTCGACTGCTACCTCCAAACACCTCTAACCGCCTCCAACCTCCATTCACCTCCAAACATGTCCAACCAACTCTACAAAACCTCCACACCACACACCCCAGGTGCTCCAACGCACGAGCCCCATGGTCGGTGCGGGCCTCAAACTGCAGTACACCTACCAACTCTACTTTTAGGTCAAACCAACTCCAACAAACTCTCGAAACCATCACACCATCACACCATCACACCACACCCCAGGTCCTCCAACGCATGAGCCCCATGGTCGGAGCGCGCCTCAAGCTGCAGTACACCAAGCACGAGGAGCACACCGTTCTCGCAGACGACCAGATGCTGTATCAGGTGCGCGATTGCATTTGTTGTGTTTTGGTTTTGCCGTTGGCCTGGCACCCATGCCATGCATGCTGTCCCATAGCGCGTAGCACCAAGCATGAGTAGCACACCGTCCTCGCAGACGACCAGATGCTGTATCAGGTGCGCGATTGCATTTGTTGTTTTGGGGGTTTGCCGTTGACCTGGGGCGCCCATGCATGATATCCCAGAGCGCGGAGCACCAAGCACGAGGAGCCTGCCGTTCTGGCAGACGACCAGATGCTGTCCTGCCCTGCATTGCACCACAGTCCGTGCACTGTGTGATGGCCAACGCGTTCAAGTACACACGCAAGGGCACGGTCACGATGCACACGCCTCAGTGACGACTGCCTGCCACACACACCCTCCCCCCCACCCTCCCTCATTCCCTTCCGCCCTGCCCTGCATTGCACCACCGCAGGCTGTGCACTGCGTGATGGCTAACGCATTCCAAGTACACGCGCAAGGGCACGGTCCGATGAACACGCCTCAATGACGACTGCCGGCCACACGCACACCCTTTCCCCGACCTTCCCTTATTCCCGTCCTGCCTGCCCTGCCCTGCACTTCATTACAGGCTGTGCACTGCGTGATGGCCAACGCGTTCAAGTACACACGCAAGGGCACGGTCACGATGGACACGGAGGAGTCTGCAGACGCGCAGTACGTCACGTTCAAGGTGTGAACCCATCCCTGGTAGCTGTGAAGTACACACGTGTGAGACCATAGGTAGGCCCGCCCTGCACATGTAAAGATCGTGCTCAGTCACATGTGCCTTTGCAGGCCTGGTGTGCACGTGGCGTGGCTTGGTGGTGTGCGCATGGAGGTGTTGCAATGGAGGTGTCGAAAATCGACATCTTTCGATTGACCCCAGATTCAGGCCAGTTTATGACGCCTTGTGTTGGAACGAGGATTGTCCCGGATCCGGGACAGTGTCCCGAATTCGGTATGATTTTACAGTGTAGTCCTAGGACTGCACCGATTAGGTAATCGGTGCAGAAATTGATTCACACCCCACTCCTGAACATGTAAAGACCCACCCTGAACCAACAAGCAGTTGGTCACGTTGAAGGTGCAGTCACCCATACCCGAGTATAAGGAGGATGAACCAGGGCTGTTCGCAACCCTGTGTAGACCCTGTGTTTCACACGTGTCGACCCACCGACAAGCAGTGGGCTAAGTTGCAAGGTGCGGCCAGCCCTAGCCTAGGTTTAATCACCCATACCCGAGTAAAGATGATCAACCAGGGCTGTTCAAAACCCTGTGAAGATCCTGTGTTCCACACATATAGACCCACCAACGTGCAGTGGGTGACTTGCAAGGAGCGGCCAGCCCTAGCCTACGCGTACAGGCCGAGGCGAGGGTCGCTGCCGAGAGGAAGGCAGCGGCAGAGGCACAGGCAGCTGCCAAAGCGGCAGCGATGGCCGTCAAGGTGCAGGCGGAGGTTTCAACACTGAGACACACCCTGTAGTCACCCGGTAGTCACCCTACACTCATTAGTTGTTCCCACTCCACACACACCCTAGCACACTGCATACCCCGTCGTCACGCACACCCCAGCACACACGCGCGCACACACACACACACACACTCCCCCTCACACACACACTGCACCCCCTCCCCCCACCTAGGTCATTGACACCGGCATTGTTTTTAGCAAAGCCCAGCTCCAGAAGTTCAACGCCCCCCTGCACACACACACACTCACACTCACACACACACTCACCCCACCCCCCACATACTGCCCCCCCTCCCCCCACTCAGGTCATCGACACCGGCATTGGCTTCAGCGAAGCCCAGCTCCAGAAGTTCAACGCTCCCCTGCGCGGCACGTGCGCCGAGGAGATGGGCCTTGGCCTCGCGATGGTCCGTCGCATCATGGCCACGCATGGCGGCCTGCTCAGGCTCTCAAACCTAGGGAGTGGCAGCGGGGGCGGCTGCGGGGGCGTGGTCGGCGCGGCGGGCGGCGCGGGCTCGCTCGTCGAGCTGATCTTCCGGCGCGACCGCAAGTCGCCGCCGCTCAGGTGGGTTCCGGGCTTGAGTGGCCTGCACACACACACACACACACACACACACACACAAACAAGCACACACACACGCGCACACACACACGCGTGCACGTGCACACACGCACGCGCACACGCACACGCGCACGCACACTTGCCCCTCAGATCGAGTCCTTGCTTGAGTGGGCTGCACACACACACACACACGCACACGCGCGCGTGCACACACACGCGCGCACCCGCACACACGCACGCACACTTGCCCCTCAGATCGGGTCCTTGCTTGAGTGGGCTGCACACACACACACGCACGCGCGTGCACACACGCGCGCGCACACGCACACACGCACGCACACTTGCCCCTCAGGTCGGGTCCTTGCTTGAGTGGGCTGCACACACACACACACACACACACACACACGCACACACACACACACACACACCAGGGATTCCCTTTCCGATCGGGAAACGAAAAAATAGGGGTTTTGAGGGCGGAAACCCCAAGGTTTGAACGGGGGGTTTCGGACAACACGAAAAAGTGTGCAGGCCCGCAGGGCCTGCCTTCGGGCGCCGGAAAGGCGCGCCAAACCAATCGGGCTTTCGGCTTTGTGGTCTCTGAGCTAGCCGATCGGCCTGGTGATGGCGTCTCCCAGCCCACCCGAAGGCCACTGCCAAGCCCGCTTCTCCCACCCAATTGTCCTCGACGACGGGTTACGGAACTGAGCCCCTTCTACCCATGTCGCTTAGCACATGGGCCCTGACTGAAGCGATCCATGTGCATTCCTAGGGGCTGCTGTGAGCGTGGCGTATCTCCATGCGTTGATGCATGCTGCGCGCACCCATCTGTGTGGGCATGTGTGTGTGTCTGCGTGTGTTGTTGGTCTGCTTTGCGCATGCGCGTATGTGTGTGTGCAGGCGCGCTTATGTGTGGGTGGGTGGGTGTGGGTGTCCGCGGGTGTGCGAGTGCGCTCGCGTGTGTACACGTTTGTGCGTGTGCGCGTGTGTGTGTGCTATGCCGCAACTCGTAAAGGCTCCACGCGGCTCATCCTTTCAGGCACCAGGTGTGCGTGTGCGCGTGTGAGCGCGCGTGGGTGTGGGTGTGGGGGCGCGTGTTGGTGTGGGTGTGGGCGTGTCAGTGGGTGTTTGCGCGCCGTTTGAGGGGGGAGCTTCGCCGGATTTGCACACCGCCCCGCGGCGTGCTCGGACCTTGCCTTCATTGCTGTTGGCTCAGTGTGGTTTCAGAAAAAGCAGAGGCACTGTTGATGCAATTTTTACTCTGCGCTCGCTGAGCGCGGCACATGCCGAGTACAAACAATGCATGGCTGTGGCATTTGTCGACTATTCTAAAGCTTACGATTGCATAAACCGTGCGGCACTGTGGAGAGTCCTTAGATTATATAGTGTTCATCCGCACATTATTGATCTGTTGGAGGATCTTCACACCAACACCGCAGCTGCCGTGCGGCTGGCTGGGAAAATCGGGCACGAATTCCCCGTGTCGTCTGGTGTGCGACAGGGGTGCGTCATTGCTCCTGTGTTGTTCAATGTTTTTATTGACCACATAGTGAAAAAGGCGCTAGACATGATGCCAGAGGGGGCTGGCGTGTCAGTCGTGACCCGAGCCGGCGGCTCTGTGTTGTCGTCGTCGGTTGAGCGCATAGTAATGCTGATGTATGCCGACGATTTATGTTTGTTCTCGCATGACCCAGCTCAGTTGGCGCTTATGCTGAAAATCCTTGACAAAGTGTCCTCTAGCTTTGGCATGCAAATCAACGCCGCCAAGACAGAAGTGATGATTTTGCCAGCAGATTTTGACGCGGATCTGCCCACGTTTGCGCTGACTGGTGGTGAAGTGAAGACCGTCTCTGCATTTAAGTATCTAGGGAGTTGGATAACCCAGAGTGGTGGTGTGGAAAAGGAGATCGGTGTGCGTGTCGGTCGCGCGCTGGGCGTGTTTGCGTCTTTTGATAAGATTTGGGCCAGCAAGAAGATGCAAGTGCAGTCTAAGATGCGGGTTTACAACACTTTCGTGCTGCCCCACTTTCTGTACGGCTGCGAAACATGGGCCCCTACTAAAACACAACTGACTCGATTGGAGGTTGCCCACTCTAACTGCCTTCGTCGCATTCTGGGTGTGCGCCTGGTCGACCGGCACAGATTAACTTATATTCGGCAGGCGTGCGACACTGAGCCAATTGAGAGCCTTGTGGCAAAGCGATCAATGCAGTGGCTAGGCCATGTGATGCGCATGCCGGCTTCTCGTCTTCCTCGTACGACTTTTGACTGCACAATGGATGTGGCTCGGCAGCAAGGCCGGCCTCCAGCCTCCTCCCGACACTATTTTCTTAAGCTACTGATTCAGCAGCTAGGCGAAACTAGTGGCACTCGTTCTGATTGGAAGACTTTTTCGGACACGGCGTTTGAGCGTGCTCAGGATAGGGTCGGGTGGAGAGCCGTGGTGTACGGTCCGGCTGCCCCTCAGGCGCCGGCCCTCCACCACGGCGGTCAAGTAGATTGGCAAGCGCCACTTGACCCCCTATCCCCTAGAAGCAGTTAGGACCTATTTTGGAGGCGTCGCACAATAGCTCTCCTTTTTGCTCTGGGACTACACGTTGGCAGGCAGCCGGCTGGTGGCTACCGCCCCTCACAAGTAATTGTTAGGGCCAGAACTGGACTTGGGTCTAGGCGGTGGTACTAGGACTAGAGGTAGTCTTTGCTGGAAAGCCGATGTAACTGTAACTGCTGTCCCCTGATTGATTGATTGCTTCTGCATTTTATAAACCTCCAGATGATGGATTGATGGTGGTGTTCACACGGTGATGTGAAGTAGCCCCCCGCTATAGTGATTGATGGATTGATGAACGTTGACGCACACATGCCGACGTAGCTAGGAGAGAGAGAGAGAGGGAGATGGCGTGTACTGTAAAGAAACTAGATGTCCCTGCCTCTCAGCAGCTCGTGTGAAAGCCTGTACCATAGCAACATAGCACCACGGACAGCGGGGGTCCGGGGGCGCAGCCCCCAGGAAAAATTGGCAGCCCTACGAACGCGTGGGGAGCTCTCCGGGCAGCCCTACGAAACCGGCAGACCCTCTCCGGGAAAAAAGAAAAATCGCTGACCCCAAGGAAACCCCTGACACACACTCACACGCAAACACACACACACAAACACACACATGCACACACACACATGCACACACTTGCCCCTCAGCTCGGTTCCCGCGAGCGCAGCGAGCGGCGGGTTGTCAGCGCTCAGCGGTGTGGCGCAAGCGGTGGCGGTGGCGCCGGTGGCACGCGCCGCCGCGCCGTGCGCCGCCGTGGCTGGCGCAGCGGGGAGCGCTGCCGCCGCCGCAGCTGCCGGCACGTCGTCGTCGTCCGCTGCCGCGCCCGCGCCTGCTGCGCCCGCCGGGCCCTCTCCCGCCGCCGCCACCGCTGCCGCGTTTGCTGCCGCCGCCGCTGCGGAGGCGTCGGCTGCGGCGCTGGCGGCCGCGCGCACGTCGGAGCACTCGGACCGGCCGCCGGACGAGCTAGGGGGGGCAAAGATCCTGGTGGGTGTGTGGATGTGTGTGTGTGGGGGGGGGGTCTGTGTTTCCTGCCGCTGCCGCTGCTGAGACGCCAGCTGCGGCGCTGGCGGCCGCGCATGTCGGGCACTCGGACCGGCCGCCAGACGAGCTAGGGTAGGCAAAGATCCTGGTGGGGGGGGGGGGGGATGGGAGCTTGGATGTGTGTGGGGGGTCCGCGTTTCCTGCCGCTGCCGCTACCAAGGCTTCTGCTGCGGCGCTGGCATCGACGCGCACGTCGTAGCACTCGAGACAGGCCACCTGACGAGAGAGGGGGGGCAAAGATCCTGGTGGGTGTGGGGATGTGTGGGTGCTTGGATGTGAGTGTGAGGGCCCGCGTTTCCTGCCGCTGCTGAGGCGTCGGCTGCGGTGCTGGCGGCCGCGGGCATGTCAAAGCACTCGGACCGGCCGCCAGACGAGCTAGGGGGGGCAAAGATCCTGGTGTGTGTGTGTTGGGGGGGGGGGGGTACTTGGATGTGTGTGTGTGTCAGGGGGGTCTGTGAATGTGTGTTGGCGTGCGTGTGGATGCGTCTGCTGCGGCGCTGGCGTCGGCGCGCAGGTCGGAGCACTCAGACAGACCACCAGACGAGCTAGGAGGGGCAAAGATCCTGGTGGGTGTGGGGGATGTGTGGGTGCTTGGATGTGTGTGTAGGGGTCCGCGTTTCCTGCCGCTGCCGCTACCAAGGCTTCTGCTGCGGGGCTGGCATCGACGCGCACGTTGTAGCACACAGACAGGCCACCAGACAAGCTACAGGGGGGCACAAAGATCCTGGTGGGTGTGGGGATGTGTGGATGAGTGGACGGGGGGGGGGCACTCGCACATGCGCAGGTGGTTAATAACAACCCCATCAATGTGTCCATCCTAAGCGACCCGCTCAACCACTCACACACACGCATGCAGGTGGTGGATGCCAACCCGAGCAACCTGTCCATCATGATCAATCTTTTCAACCAGGCACGCACCAGTGATGTCCTTAGCGCCCCCGCAGCCCCCGCAGCCCCCGCTGCGGGAACAAAACGGGAAATTTGGGGAGAAACTGCGGGGGCGAATCGTGGGAATTTTGAGCCGCAATTTTCACACTTTTCCGCGAAAAATCGCTTCCTGCGGGGGCAAGTCGGCATGTCCCCTCCAATGTTGCGGGGGCAAACAGGACATTCTCGGTTTTCTTAAGGACACCACTGGCACGCACACACACACACACACGCACACACACGCACACACACACACACACGCAAACGCACAGGTGGTTGACGACGACCCCATCAACCTGTCGATTCTCAGCGATCTTCTCAACCAGGCCGGCTATTCAGTGCTGACAGCGGCGACAGGCATGGAGGCGCTCGAGGTGTGGATGTGTGGATGTGTGGGGGGAAATGAAATGGAAATGACACGTTCTGAGTCTGGGTTCTGAGTGTGGCGACTGGTATGGAGGTGTTGGTGGATGTGTGGGTGTGTCTGGGGATAGATTGCGCAGTTGGTTGACCTCTTAGTTGGCGACTAGTATGGAGGCGCTCGGGGTGTGAATGTGTGGATGTGTGCATGTGTGTGGGGAAATTAAATGGAAATGCCACGTTCTGAGTGTGGCGACTGGTATGGAGGTGTTGGTGGATGTGTGGGTGTGTGGATGTGTGTGGGGCTGGATTGTGCAGTTGGTTGGCCTCTTAGTGTGGCGACTAGTATGGGGACGCTCGGGGTGTGGGTGTGTGGATGCGTGGATGTGTGGGGTGCTGGAGTGTGAAGTCAGTTGGCCTCTGATGCGTTACGAGTGTGGCGACTAGAGGCGCTGGTGGATGTGTGCATGCGAAGCAAAGATGCCCACCCCCCTCCCCACCCCCCTTTCCCCCTCCTCCTTTCCTGCATCCACCAGGTCTACATGATGTGCCGGCCGCCCGTTCAGCTTGTCCTCCTGCATGTGACTCTGCCCCCTTGCACACACACACACACACACACAGAGTGAGATAATCGTTTCAGATCCGACCGCTAGGCATCATGTTTTACACCTCTTGCCTGTGCTAAAGCACACACCCAGCAATCGTTTCAGCAGCCGAAAACACCCATGGATCTTAGGCTCGTGCGCTAGCGGGTGACCAGCCATATGCGCTAGTACGAGCGGACACACACACACACACACACACACACGCACACACCTGTAGGTCTACATGATGTGCCAGCCGCCCGTTCAGCTCGTTCTGCTTGATGTGTCGCTGCCAGATATGAGCGGACACGAGGTGTGTGTGTGCGTGTGTGTGTGTGTGCGCGCGCGCGTGTGTGTGTGTGTGTGTGTGTCCTCCTGGGCGTGACGCTGCCAGACATGAGCGGACACGAGGTGCGGTGTGTGTGTGTGTGTGTGTGTGTCAAGGTGTCAAAAGTGTGTGTGGTCCTCCTGGACGTGGTGCTGCCATACATGAGCGGACACAAGGTGTGTGTGTGTGTGTGTGTGTGTGCGCGTGTGTGTCAAGGTGTCAAGGTGTGTGTGTGTGTCCTCCTGGATGTGACACTTCCAGACTTAGAGCAAACACGAGGTGCGGTGTGTGTGTGTGTGTGCGTGTGTGTGTGTGTGTGTGTGTGTCAAGGTGTCCAGGTGTGTGTGTCCTCCTGGATGTCGTGCTGCCAGACATGAGCGGACACGGGGTGTGTGCGTGTCAAGGTGTCAAGGTGTGTGTGTGTGTGTGTCCTCCTGGACTTGACACTGCCAGACATGAACGGACACGAGGTGTGTGCGTGTGTGTGTGTGTGTGTGCATGTGTGTGTGTGTGTGTCCTCCTGGACGTGACGCTGCCAGACATGAGCGCACACGAGGTGAGAGGCCACGTGTTATGTGGACGCTTGTGTTACAGTTACAGTTACATCGGCTTTCCAGCAAAGACTACCTCTAGTCCTAGTACCACCGCCTAGACCCAAGTCCAGTTCTGGCCCTAACAATTACTTCTGAGGGGCGGTAGCCACCAGCCGGCTGCCTGCCAACGTGAAGTCCCAGAGCAAAAAGGAGAGCTCTTGTGCGACGCCTCCCAAATAGGTCCTATCTGCTTCCAGGGGATAGCTTGTGTTCCGAGTCTTGATATTGTGCACCCTGTTCAGAAGGATCCATACATGCGTTGCATCGCTGCCCGGCGTGAGCGGACACGAGGTGTGTGTGTGCGTGTGCGCGTGTGTGTGTCAAGGTGTCAACGTGTGTGTGTACGTCCTCCTGGATGTCGCGCTGCCAGACATGAACGCACACGAGGTGTGTGTGTGTGTGTGTGTAGGTGTCAAGGTGTCGAGGTGTGTGTGTGTGTCTTCCTGGATGTCACATATGAGCTGACATTATGTGTGTTTGCATGTGCATGTGCACGTGTTTGTGCGTGTGTATGCACCCCCCTACTACTACCTCCCCCACGCCCACTGCCACCCCCCCTTCTTCCCGCCCCTACCCCCCAGGTCTGCACCAAGATGCGCTCGCTCGCACCGGGCGTGCCCCCGCCTATCATCATGATATCAGGAAAGGCGTCGACAAAGGTGGGAATACGAGGGGGAGGGACGAGGGAGGGAGGGAGGGAGGAAGAGGGAGGGACAAGAGGGAGTGGGGAGGCAGGGTGGGGAGGGGAGAAGGAGAGGGGGGGGAGGGCGCCCCGCGCATCATCATGATAGCAGGAAAGGCGTCAACAGAGGTGGGAATAAGAGGGAAGGAGGGGGCAGGGGGAGAGGGGAAACGAGAAGGGTGCGGGGAGATGGAGAAAGGGGGGGGGGGGCGAGCCCCCGCTCTTATCATGATCTCCGGCAAGCTCCTACCGATGTTTTTTTTGGGGGTGGGCACACCCTGCAACCTCCACACACACCCTCACCCCTCACATTCTCCCCCCCACCCCACCCCAGGACGTGATGAAGGGCTTACAGGCCGGCTCACACACTCCAAGCTCCTCCCCACACATTCCACCACACTTCAAGCCCCCCCACCCCACCCCCACACGCACGCACACACTCTCTGCCCCTTGTCACCACAGGACGTGATCAAGGGTCTGCAGGCCGGCTCACACACGTCAAGCTCCTCCCCACACGCTCTTACGCCCGCACACGCTCTCACGCTCCCCCCCCTGCCCCCCTCCCCCCCCTTGTTCTCCCCACAGGACGTGATCAAGGGCCTGGAGTCCGGCTTGTGCGCACTGTGAAGCCCCACACCCCAAGCTCCCCATACGCCCTCACACCAACACTCTCTCGCTATCTTCCCCCCACAAGACGTGATAAAAGGGTCTACAGGCAGGCTCGTGCGACAACATCTCCAACCTCCCCCCTCCCCCACGCACTCCACCACACTCCAAGCCCCCCCCCACACCCACACCCACACACTCACACACTCTCTTCCCCTTGGTTGTCACCACCAGGACGTGGTCGAGGGCCTTCAGGTCAGCTCGCACACGTCATGCTCCTCCCCACACGCCCCCACCGCCGCACACGCTCTCACGCTCCCCCCCCTTGTTGTCCCCACAGGACGTGATCAAGGGTCTGCAGGCAGGCTCGTGCGACTACATTTCCAAGCCGTTCCAACTAGCAGAGGTACGTGCAGTGTGTGTGTGGGTGTGTGTACGCGCGCGCGTGTGTGTGTACGCGCGCGCGTGTGTGTGTGTGTGTGTGTGCGTGTGTGTGCGCAACTACATCTCCAAGCCGTTGCAGCCAGCAGAGGTGCGTGTCGTGTGTGCATGGGTGTGTGTATGTGTGTGTCTGTGTGTGTGTATGCGTGTATGTATGTGTGTGTGTGTGTGTGTGTGTGCACGTGCGACTACATCTCCAAACCGTTCCCGCCAGCAGAGGTGCGTGCAGTGTGTGCATGGGTGTGTGTACGTGCGCATGTGTGTGCGTGTGTGTGTGTGTGTTCGCGAGTGTGTTCTCCTGTGTGTGCTCACGTGTGCGTGCGCACGTATGGTTTTACAATCCGTCGGACGCCTTAAATGGCGCATTATACCTGGTTGTTTTTGTATATGTGCTTGTGTGTGGTTGAGATTGCGGAGGTCTTCCCTCAGGCCTGGGTTAAGCCATCATGCTCCCAAGATCCTTAGCGGAACCACTCACACACTCACCCCCCCCACACACACACACCACACACTGTGACACACATACAGCCACGCACGCGTAGAGACGCAGCCGTGTATATTCATGGGCGAGGTGTCACACACACACACACACAGGTGACGCACACACACACACACACGCACGCACACACAGGTGACACACACACACACACGCACACGCACACAGGTGCTCGCGCGCATGGAGACACAGCTGCGTCTCTTTATGGGCGAGGTGACACACACACACACACACGCACACACACACACACAGGTGACACACACACACACACACACACGTGTGGCACACACACACACATACACACACACGGGTGACACACACACACACACACAAAGGTGCTCGCGCGCGTCGAGACGCAGCTGCGTCTCTTCATGGGCGAAGTCCACCAGCTGCAGGAGGCAGCTGAGAGGAACGTGGCGCTGCTGACGCAGGTGTGTGTGTGTGTGCGTGTGTGTGGGTGTGTGTGGGTGTGTGCATGTGTGTGGATGGGTGGGTGAGGGTGATCACAAGCTGCAGGGTGATCTCAATCTCCATACCGTCCGTGCGGTTTGCCTTTGCGAATAAGTACATTTTTTGCCCCCCACCCACCCCGCGAACCTGGGAAACTAATAGAAATCGTTGAAAATCGCGAATTTGGGCGTCAAAACGACGAAAGACGACGAAAGACGACCCCCGCAATCGCATTGAACAACTATGGTTTCGACCTCCCCCCGCGAAGACAAACAATATGGACGGTCTCTCTCTCTCTCTCTCTCTCTCACACACGCTATGTTCGCTCTCACACCCTGTTCTCTCACACGCCCAGATTCTGCCCGCCCACATCCTTGCTGCGCTCAAGGGCAGCGCATCCAGCCACACACCCACGCCCACACGTGTTTCCCCAATCTCTCTCTCAAACTCTCAAGCGCTCAAACTCTCACGCTCGCACCTTCCCACTTGTCTTGTCTCAAACTTGTCTCAAACTTGTCTCAAACTTTCTCTCTCCCTCCCGCTCGCACCTTCCCACAAGCCCAGGTCCTGCCCGCCCACATCCTTTCTGCGCTCAAGGGCGGCTCATCCAACCACACCCATGCCCACACTTGATCTCTCAAACTCCCCTCCCCTCCCCTCTCAAACTCTCAAACTCTCACACGCTCGCACCTTCGCACCAGCCTGCCACACACCCAGGTTCTGCCCGCCCTCACCCTTGCTGCGATCAAGGGAAGCGCATCCGACCACATACCCACGCACACACTTGATCCCTCAAACTCCCTCTCAAATTATCAAACTCTCTCACACGCTCGCACCTTCCCACTTGTCTTGTCTCAAACTTGTCGCAAACTTGTCGCAAACTTGTCGCAAACTTTCTCTCTCCCTCCCGCTCGCACCTCCCCACACGCCCAGGTCCTGCCCGCCCACATCCTTGCTGCGGTCAAGGGCGGCTCATCCAACCACAGCCATGCCCACACTTGATCTCTCAAACCCCCTCTCAAACTCTCAAACTCTCTCTCACTCGCGCTCGCACCTTCCCACGTGTCTGCCACACGCCCAGGTTCTGCCCGTCCACATCCTTGCTGCGCTCAAGGGCGGGTCGCGCATCGTCGTGGAGAAGTTCCCGCAGGTGCGCGTGGGACAAGAGGAGGGGAGGGGGGAAAGATAAGACGGAAAAGGAGAGCGTATTCTACAGGGGTCGAGGCTTG
>VFSX01000096.1:438568-451068 GCA_016618255.1 Chlamydomonas sp. UWO 241 | reverse complement strand
AACGCTCTAGCGCGGCCTTCCTCCCGTACACACACAGACGCACGCACGCACACACGCACACACACACACACACACACACACGCGCACACACACACATACGCAGATGGTCGCGAAGCAGGCTGCCGAGCGCTCTGGTGCGGCCTTCCTCCCCGCCCCCCACACACACACTCTCTCACACACGCACACACACACACACACACACGCAGATGGTTGCAAAGCAGGCTGCCGAGCGCTCTGGCGCGGCCTTCCTCCCGTACACACACACGTACACACACACACACACACACACACACGCGCGCGCACACACACACACATGCAGATGGTCGCAAAGCAGGCTGCCGAGCGATCTGGCGCCGCCTTCCTCCAGTACACTCGCTCGTCGTTCTACGGGCTTGGGAACTTCCGGACGTACCTGCTCGCCACACCCAACCTGGACCCAGTCGTGCTTAAGGTGTGTGGGTTGCCGGCTGGCTTTGTTATGTGACACTCTGCTGGCTGCTGGCACTCCGGTGTTGCTGTTACTGTGTGATGGGGCAGTTGGGGACTTCGGGACGTGCCTGCTCGTTGGCAACACCCAACCTGGACCCAGCCGTGCTCAACGTGCGGTTCGGTGGTTGGGTTGGTTTAGGTTGCTGGTTGGTTGGTGTCTTTGTTGGTTGTTGGTTGATGTCTTTGTTGGTTGTTGGTTGGTGTCTTAGTTGGTTGTTGGTTGGTGTCTTAGTTGGTTGTTGGTTGGTGTCTTTGTTGGTTGTTGGTTGGTGTCGTTGTTGGTTTTGATGATAGGGAGGTTGGTCGGCGGTTGGTCAGCGGTTGGTTGTTGGTTTTTTTGCATCTTCCGCACCTGCTCGCCACACCCAACCTGGACCCGGTCGTGCTCAAGGTGTGTGGGTTGCCCGGGGGTCCTGTGGGCTGGTTTTGTTATTATATGACTGTCTCTGCTGGCACTCCGGTGTGACTGTTACTGTGTGATGGGGCAGGTGGGGACTTCAGGACGTACCTGCTCTTTGGCCACATCAAACCTGGTTCCAGTCGTGTTCAAAGTTGGTTGGTTGGTTGATTGGTGTGAGGTGTGTGGGTTTGGGTCCCCATCCGTCCGTAACGACTGCATCCGGATCGGCCTTCACGCATCCCACGCCCGGGAAACCTCCATGCGACTTGTTTGTGCCTTGGAACACGGGGGCTGGGGCCTACGAGCGAGGCTGGGGGGTTGCATAGTGGTGGTGGTGGTGCGTGTGTGGGGGGGTCCAATGGTGTGAGAGTTGGTGTGGGAAGGGCCTTGGGCAGTTGGTTGGGCGGTTGGTTGGCATGCGCATCGTCAGGGCGTGCCTGCTTTTTGGCGACGCCAAACCTGGATCCAGTCGCATTGAAGGCTGGCCTTTGGTTGGTTGTTTGGGTTGGTTGCACCACCGCCACACAAGCACACACACACTACACGCTGCACGCCCTCTCTCCCCTCACACTCAGCCGCCCCTCCCCCTACCACCACACACACACACACTCCCCCTACACCACGCACAGACGCTCCATGTCGGCGAGTACCTTGCAAAGGCTGTGGCTCCGTCGGCGCAGGGCTCACTCATTGTGCAGGTGTGTGTGTGTGGGTGGGTGGGTGCGTGTGTGGGTGTGTGTGCCAAGGCTCACTTGTTGTGCAGGTGGATGGGCTGGGTATGCATGTGCGTGTGTGAGCGTGTGTGTGTGTCTGTGTGTGCCGGGGCGCACTGATTGTGCAGGGGTGCGTGCGTGCGTGTGTATGTGTGTGCGTGTGTGTGTGTGCGTGTTGTGTGTGTGTGTGTGTTTTCTACCGTAGAGCCGGACACCCCATGCCACCCCATGCCTCCCACAACTGAGGTCCCGCCCTCCATCATATTCATTCCCGCGCAGGCGCCCCTGATCGGTGTCGGAGCAGACGCGCTGCCTGGCCACGCGGGGGGATCGGTCTCGCCCTGGTGAGGGACTCAGGGGGGGGGGGGCATGCGTGCGTGCGTTGGAGCGTGTGTGTGTGTGGTGTTTCTGTGTGTTACTATGTGTGCGTGTGCGTGTGTTGCACGCAGCGGCGGCGCCCGGGGGGAGGGATGGTCGGGAGCAGACGCGCTGCCTGGCCACGCGGGGGGATCGGTCTCGCCCTGGCGACGGATTTGGGGGGGGGAGGCGGGGGGCATTAAGGTGTGTGTGTGTGTGTGTGTGTTACTGTGTGTGCGTGCGCGTGTGATGCACGCAGCGGCGGCACCCGGGGTTGGGGGTGGGGGAGGTTGGAGGGTCGGAGCAGACGCGCTGCCTGGCCACGCGGGGGGTCGGTCTCGCCCTGGTGAGGGACTCGGGGGGGGGGGGCATGCGTGCGCGTTGGAGCGTGTTGATGTGTGTGGTGTTACTGTGTGTTACTGCGTGTGCGTGTGCATGTGTTCCACGCAGCAGCGCCCCACACTGTCCCAGTCCAGCTAGTCGGGCGGGCTTCACAAAAAGCCGGGTGTGACACGCACACACACACACGCACGCAGCTACTACACTCCCTGCATGGCCGACAAAGTCCCGCACGCGCACCATGGGTGCCACAGCCCCCTTTCGCCCCCCCCACCACCACACACACACACACACGCACACGTATACGCACGCACACACACACACACGCAGCTACTACACCCCCAGCATAGCCTGGCGAAGACCCGTGCACCCCACACCTTGGGTGTCACAGCCCCACCCACCCCATCCACACCGACACACACACACGCCCCCCCCTCCCACCCCCCACACACAGACACACACGTACACACACACACACACACGCACGCAGCTACTATACCCCCAGTGTGGTTGGCGAAGACCCGAACGCACACCCCACACCGTGGATGCCACAGCCCCCTCCCCCCCCCCCCCACACACACACGCACGCACGCAGCTACTACACCTCCAGCATGGTCAGCGAAGACCCGCACGCGCACCCCACACCGTGGGTGCCACAGCACCCTTTCGCCCCCCCCCACACACACACACACACGCCTCCCCCTCCCACCCCGCACACACAAACACAAACACACACATGCACGCAGCTATTACACCCCCAGCATGGCCGGCGAAGACCCACACGCGCACCCCACACCGTGGATGCCACAGCCCCCTTTCGCCCCCCCCCCCCACACACACACACGCCTCCCCCTCCCACCCCCACACAAGCACACACACACACACACACACGCACACAGCTACTACACCCCAAGCATGGTTGGTGATGACCCGCACGCGCACCCCACACCGTGGGTGCCCCAGCCCAGCTCGTCGGGCTACGGCGGTGGCGGCGTTGGTTTCGGTGGCGGTGGCGGTGGGGGGCTGTCGTCGTTTGGTGGTGGGGTCGCGAGTGGGCTGCTCAGCACTGCGGGGCCAGAGGAGCTGCCGCTGCCAGACGGACCGCCACAGGTTGCGGCACAGCAGCAGGTGTGCGTGTGTGTGTGTGCGTGTGTGTGTGTGTGTGTGTGTGCGTGCGTGTGTGTGTGTGTGTGTGTGTGGTGGGCTGCTCGGCACTGCTGGGCTAGAGGGGCTGTCGCTGCCAGACGGACCGCCACAGGTGCCGGCACAGCAGCAGGTGTGTGTGTGTGTGTGTGCGTGTGTGTGCGTGTGTGTGTGTGTGTGTGTGTGTGGTGGGCTGCTCGGCACTGCTGGGCTAGAGGGGCTGCCGCTGCCAGACGGACCGCCACAGGTGGCGGCACAGCAGCAGGTGTGTGCGTGTGTGTGTGCGTGTGTGTGTGCGTGTGTGTGTGTGTGTGTGTGGTGGGCTGCTCAGCACTGCGGGGCCAGAGGGACTGCCTTCACACGTGCAGCAGCATGTGTGTGTGTGTGTGTTTGTGTGTGTGTGTGTGCAGATGGGGCAGAGGGGCCGCCTCAGGGGCGGCACAGCAGCAGGTGTGTGTGGGGGGGGAGGGGGGGGGCTGCTCAGCGCTGCTGGGCCAGAGGGGCTGCCGCTGCCAGACAGGCCGCCACAGGTGGCGGCACAGCAGCAGGTGTGTGTGTGTGTGTGTGTGTGTGTGTGTGTGCGTGTGAGTGTGTGTGGGCTGCTCAGCACTGCTGGGCCAGAGGGGCTGCCGCTGCCAGAGACCGCCTCAGGGGCGGCACAGCAGCAGGTGTGTGGGGGGGGGAGGGGGGGGCTGCTCAGCACTGCTGGGCCAGAGGGGCTGCCGCTGCCAGACAGACCGCCTCAGGGGCGGCACAGCAGCAGGTGTGTGGGGGGGGGGAGGGGGGGGGCTGCTCAGCGCTGCTGGGCCAGAGGGGCTGCCGCTGCCAGACGGGCCGCCACAGGCGGCGGCACAGCAGCAGGTGTGTGTGTGTGTGTGTGAGTGTGTGTGGGCTACTCAGCACTGCTGGGCCAGAGGGGCTGCCGCTGCCAGACAGACCGCCTCAGGGGCGGCACAGCAGCAGGTGTGTGGGGGGGGGGGGGGGGGGGGCTGCTCAGCGCTGCTGGGCCAGAGGGGCTGCCGCTGCCAGACAGACTGCCTCAGGGGCGGCACAGCAGCAGGTGTGTGTGGGGGGGGAGGGGGGGGCTGCTCTGCACTGCTGGGCCAGAGGGGCTGCCGCTGCCAGACGGGCCGCCACAGGCGGCGGCACAGCAGCAGGTGTGTGTGTGTGTGCGTGTGTGTATGTGTGTGTGTGTGTGGTGGGCTACTCAGCACTGCTGGGCCAGAGGGGCTGCCGCTGCCAGACGGGCCGCCACAGGTGGCGGCACAGCAGCAGGTGTGTGTGTGTGTGTGGTGGGCTGCTCAGCACCGCCGGGCCAGAGGGACTGCCTTGACACGTGCAGCAGCGTGTGTGTGTGTGTGTGTGTGTGTGTGTGACCTCGCTCCTGCGGGAACGACCGGGGAGGGGCGGTGGGGGTGCATGTGTGTGTGTGTGTGTGTGTGTGTGTGTTTGGATGTGTCTGCCACTGTGGCACAGACACACACACACACACACTGGCCCCGCAGTGCTGAGCAGCCCACCACACACACACTGTGTGGATGTTTGTGGTTGTCAATTTTACAGTCCATCAGACGCCGTAGATGGCGTTCTAGACTTGTGCTTGCGCACTCAATCCCTGGGGATAATTGCAGACAGCACCCACACTAGTCCACCAACGCTGGCGCATTGACTGTGTCCATCCCATCAGTACTAATACATCCGGTTGCGCAGGCACCTCAGTTCCACACAACCATCCCTCCACACACCCCTCCACACACCCCTCCTTATTGAGGAGAGCGGCCTCCAGTGCAAACCGCTGTACGCCGCCTTTATTGACTTCAGGAAGGCTTACGATTGTGTGCACCGCCCATTGCTTTGGGGGTACCTTAGGAGCCTGGGGGAACATGGGGAGTTCATGGCGACACTGATTGCCATGTACGATGGGCCCGCAATGTGTGTGCGCATCGATGGGAAAGTGGGACCCGCGTTTCCTTCACACAAGGGGGTCATTCAAGGCGACCCACTGTCACCGCTGCTGTTTGGCCTTTTTATTAACGCATTGGAGGGAGTACTAGACGCAGAGCTCCCGGGTGATGGGGTGGAGATGGCGGGGCGGTTACTACGGCTGCTGCTGTACACTGATGACTTGACGCTGCTGGCAGAGACGCCCGAAGCGCTTCAACGCATGCTAGATACTCTGCACGCCTTATGCGGCACGCGCGCACTAACAGTAAACGTTAAGAAGTCAGAAGGGGTGGTGTTCAATGACCAGTTCTGCCCAGTCGGGGCGGCAGGGGGGAGGGTAACGCTGAAGTTTGCAGGAGCAGATCTTCCCATGACACACGAGTTCCCATATCTGGGCATGCTCTTTCACCACCGGCGGGCAGTGGGGGGGGACGTGGGCACCCGACGCTCTAGGGGCCAGCGCACCAGATACGCGCTAACTCGCAGATGCTATATGATACGCCTTAATAATATTGGCATTAAGGCCCACCTGTTCGACACGCAAGTACGGCCTGTGCTAAATTACGGGTGTGAGGTGTGGGGCCCTGCGATGATGGCGGATGCTGGGGGGGGCGTGTTTGCCGGGGCGGGCGGACGGTGGGAGAGAGGCAGGAGTGGGAGGGGCGCTAAGGCCGCACGCGACTGATGGCGCATCCTGGAGGAAGTGCTTCTGCAATTTTTACCAGTGCGTCCCTAGGAGTCGACAGCAACGGGCAGCAACTGGGGATTTGGGCGCGTGAGGCGGGGTGGCGGCCGCTGGCGGCAGATTGGCTGCGCCAGGCGCCGCGCTTTTGGGATAAGGCGCGGGGGCGGCCTGACGGTATCCTGCTTAAAGATGCGATGCGGGAGAGCTGGGGGCTGGCGGAAGCGGGGGGGACGTGCTGGGCGGCACGCTTGCAGGTGTGCCTCGGAACTGTGGGGCACACCCTGGCGTGGGACCAGGAGGGACCGGTACGCATCACCAACCTGCTGGACGTGGCGACCGCGGCGTGGCTGGCCGCCGCGACAAGCACACCGGCGCTGCCGAGCGGCACTACCGTGCGTGATGTACCTGAGGAGTGGTCGCGCGGCTTTAAGATGCTGACCTACATGCGGTGGATGGCGGGTAGCGACAGCGAGCCACCGGCCCTGTTGAGCTCAGGGCTGAACAGTGCTGCCCGGATCACGGCTCTAGCTAGGTTCAGGATGGGGCTCCATGAGCTGCAGATAGAGCGGGGGCGCTACGCCGTGGCGGGACAGAGGCAGCGACGCAGTCAGCGGGCGTGCTGCCTATGCGGTGGCCTAGAGGATGAGGCACACATGGTATTTGAGTGCCCTGCCAATGAAGAGGCACGGATGCGGGCCCACAGCCTGTTTCGGTTCATCCCTCGCCCCAAGGAGGCCGATTTAGATGATGAGGATGCGGGAGTTTATGAATCCTCGGCCAGGCCAGGAGAACCCCCGGTTCTGGCACAAGTTGGCTGACTTCCTTGTCGCCTGTTTTGAGACACGCACCGCGTGCACAGCAATCATGATGGCAGATGGCATGCTAGGGGTCTAATTTTGACAGCTGCCGGCCTCTTTCCTAGGGTCTAATGCGCCATCAAAGGCGTCTGACGGACTGTAAAATCGACCACCCCTCCGCACACACATGCACACCCCTCCTCCACACTTCTCAACACCCCACACTAAGCAGGCACAGGCCGCGCGCCAGGCTGCGGCGCGCGCAGCTGCGTATCCATCCGAGGCGGTGCTGCAGCAGCAGCAGGTGTGCGTGCGTGCGTGCGTGTGTGTGTGTGTGTGTGTGTGCGTGTGTGTGTGTGTGTGTGCGTGTATCTCTGTGCGCGCCCCACTCCGTGGGCGCCCCACTCTGTGGGCGCTGCGCCCGCGCAGTCATCGCCGCCGCCTACGTCGACCCCCCTTCACCCATGCCGCCGCCGATTCTCGCCGCCTCTCCTCCTCCGTACGCCCTCTGTCGTCGGGCTGTCAATTCAGCAGCCAGTCGACGCATGCATCCAGGAACTCAGTTCATCCGCACTCTCTCGCACGCCCTCCACATGGCAAAAAACACGTGACGCCCTACCGCACAGATTTCCCTCCCCCCGCAGCTCTGCAGCTTCAGACAACGGAGCCCAGGTATCTCAGTGCCATCACTTCGACCGCCATGCGGCCCGAGCCAGCGCTCAACTTGAGCTACCGAGTTCCTCCAGCCGCCACCGTCCCGCCCACCGCCGACGCCCAGTCGTTCATTCGACCCCACGCCCCACCTCAAGAGACGCACCGCTTATCCCACTGCTGCCCCGTCGACCTCCATACACCCACATGCTCGTCACATGGAGTTGCCCCTCCCCATGCGCCCCATGCGCGCACATGCACCCCATGCACCCCCCCCCATGCTACCAGCGCCTATGTATGCGCCATGTGGCCGGGCCACAGTGTGGCTCCCTCCTCTCTCCCCTCTCCTCCCTCCCTTCTCCTGTCTTCCACCCCTCCATCCCCACTGCACCCCACCCCATCCTGTGCCCCCCGCCCCTCCTAACCCTCCCCCGCCCTCACCCTCTCCCTCCGACTACCCTCCCGCTGCCTCCCTCCCACTGCCTCCCTCTTGCACGACTACCGCTGTTCGGACACGACTTCGCTCTATGCCGGCGGCGCCATCACCTTCTTCCGGCTCACGCCGGTGACTTTTGCGCCCACTCTTGTCACGTTCTACGCCCTCCGCAAACATCCATCTCTTCAACTTCACACGCGACATCCCCGAGCGCCCCGAGTTCGCCGAGCGAGTCGCCACCGAGTGGATCATCTTAGCATGATTTCCACAACTGTGGAAGTCCTTCTGCCGACACCTAGTTTAAACTCAGTCGAGGCGGATTGACGAACACAGCCGTCAATGACCCGCCACTGCCCCTTTCCCCCACTGCTTTACGAATGAGGTTGTTCACCCTCTTGCTGGCGCACGGTTGGTCTCCCGCCTTCAAACGGAATCTCCTCAATTGATGACTAGAAACAGCCTATCTAGGTCTGCCGTGCAGAGTTCTCTGTAACGATATCTCTCTCTCTGTGTGTGTGTGTGTGTGTGTCAAAGCGCCGAGTGGGCGCCTGTTCTTGACAGATGCCCATGTGCAGACCTCCGGAGTGGCATTGCCGTTATTTACTGTTGCAACAAACTGCAATGGAATGTGTGACACGCATTGTGTGTGTGTGTGTAAGTGTAAGTGTGTGTGTGTGTGCATGCCAGATATCATGCGAGTCTGAGTGAGACTCTTAACCCATCCTATCCTATCCCACACCTCCCCCCACATCTCTCCCCCCACACCTCACCCCACACCAGCCGGACGCGGGAGCCGCAGCAGCGCTGAGAGACGCGGCGGCATCGGCGCAGCAGGAGGCTGCATGCCCCACCCCCCCACACAACCCTAACCCCAACCCCACACCTCCCCACACACCTCAAACCCCACACCATGCAGAAGCGGTTGCCGCAGCAGCGCTGAGAGCGGCGGTGGCATCGGCGCAGCAGGAGGCTGCATGCCCCCCCCCCCAACCCCGCACCTCACCCCACACCACACCCCACACCTCACCCCACACCAGGCGGACGCGGGAGCAACGCTGAGAGACGCGGGAGCAGCGCTGAGAGACGCGGCAGCGTTGAGAGACGCGGCAGCGGCGCAGCAGCAAGCGGCGCGCGCCGCTGCCCCCGCCGCCGCCGCTGCCCCCGCCGCCGTCGCGTCGGCGGCGCCGCCGCCGCCCGCGTTGGCGGCTCCGCCCCCGCGCGCGCCCTCGCCCGCCCCGCTACTGCCCTCGCCCTCGCCACCACCACAGCATCAGACGTCGCCCTCGCCTGCGGCCGCGCGCGCGCCGAGCGGCGGCAGCCCCGCAGCCCCGCAGCCCCCCGCCAGCGGCGCCGCCAGCGGCACGGCGAGCGCCAGCTTCGGCCACTCTGGCGGCCGTCCGTCCTCATCTGCCGCCTCCTCCCCGGGCGCGCCCCCGCCCTCCATGGGGGGCGGCTACGGCCACGCCCAGGGCCGTGCAGCAGCTGCGGCTCAAGGCCTCTCGCCGCACTACTCGGGCTCGCCCCAGTGCCCGCCCGGGTCCGAGTTTTCCCCACCCTCGACGCCATCTGAGCTGCTGCACTCGCTGGGCATCGGGTACTATGCAAAGGTGCGCGATGGTTGGTGTGTGTGTGTGTGTGCTGTGTGTGTGTGTGTGCTGCGGGTTGTGTGTGCTGTGGGGTGTGTGTGATGCGAGGCGTCCTCTTCCCACACACCCCACGCCGTCCGAGCTCACACACCCCACGCCGTCTGAGCTGCTGCACTCGCTGGGCATCGGGTACTATGCAAAGGTACGATGCTTGGGGGGTGCTGTGGTGTGTGTGTGTGTGGTGTGGGGCGTCTGTGGTGTGGGGTGTGTGTGCTGCGAGTCGTCCAAGCTGCTGCACTTTCTGGGCATCGGATACTATGTAAAGGTGCGATTGTTGTGGTGTGTGTGTGTGTGTGTGTGCTGTGGTGTGTGTGTGCGTGCTGTGGGGCGTCTGTGTTGTGGGGTGTGTGTGCTGCAAGTCGTCCCCCACACACCCCACGCCGTCCGAGCTGCTGCACTCGCTGGGCATCAATCACTTCGCAAAGGTGCGGCGAGCTGTGTATGATGTGGTGTGTGTGTTGTAAACAAACGTGTTGATTTTTTCTAATGTGTGTGCTGTTCGGTGTGCTGTGCTGTCCGGTGTGCGCTGCCTCGTTGCGCTGTGCCCTGCTGCACGGTGCACAGTGATGTCCTTTTCATGGTTTTCAATCAATTTTCTGGAGCCATTTGACTGAAAATGTGGCTTCATGGCCACCAAATCCGGCTCCACACGCCGACAAGGAAAGCACTGACTGTGCTGTGCTGAAATGTGCTGTGCCCTCGACGCCGTCCGTCGCGCCTGAATCCACTTTATTCACCTAGATTCATTTTAGCCAGCAAGGCTGCACACACAGCCCCCATCGCTGTGCCCTGCTGCACTGTGCTGTGCTGCGATGTGCTGTGCCCTCGACGCCGTCCAAACTTCTGCACTCGATTGGTACCGGATACTACTCAGGTGCGTTGGAGGGTGCTATGGGGTGTGTGTCGTAGCTGCTGCTGTTTTGTGGCCTCTGCTGCTCTGTGCCGCATGACCTCGCTGCCCACTCACCCTCCACCCAATGCTCACCACCCAATGCCCACCACAAAATGCCCAATGCCCAATGCCCAATGCCCGCCACCCTCGTCTTATAGGCTCTGGATGGCCGCAGTACGAGCCTGCGCGAACTCGCTGCCATGGATGATGCAGAGCTGAGGCGTGCGGGGCTGCTGACAGGTGTGTGTGTGTGCGTGCACACACACACACACACACGCATGCATGCATGCATTCGGGGAGGGGGGGTGCAGCATTTATGCATGGATGATGGAGAGACGAGGCGGGCGGGGCTGCTGACAGGTGTGTGTTTGTGCGTGCACGCACACACACACATACACATGCATGCAGGCATGCAGGGATGGGGGTGGGGTGCAGCAGAGATCACTGGGGCGGGGGGGGGGGGGCTGCTGACAGGTGTGTGTGTGTGCGTGCACACACACACACACGCACACATGCATGCATGCATGCGGGGAGGGGGGATTGCAGCATTTATGCATGGATGATGCAGAGCTGAGGCGTGCGGGGCTGCTGACAGGTGTGTGCGTGCGTGCGTGCGTGCACACACACACACACATGCAGGCATGCATGCACGCAGGGATGGGGGTGGGGTGCAGCAGTTATGCAGAGCTGAGGCTTGCGGGGCTGCTGACATGTGTCTGCGTGCGTGCACGCACACACACACACACACGCATGCATGCATGTGGGGAGGGGGTGGGGGTGCAGCAGAGAGAACTGGGGTGGGCGGGGCTGCTGACAGGTGTGTGCGTGCGTGCACACAGACACACACACACACGCATGCATGCATGCATGCATGCATGCATGCGGGGAAGGGGGGGTGCAGCAGTTATGCATGGATGATAAGGGGTGAGGCGTGCGGGGCTGCTGACAAGTGGGTGTTTGTGCGTGCACACACACACACACACACGCATGCATGCATGCATGGATGCATGTGGGGAGGGGGTGGGGGTGCAGCAGAGAGAACTGGGGTGGGCGGGGCTGCTGACAGGTGTGTTTGTGCGTGCACACAGACACACACACACACACATGCATGCATGCGGGGAAGGGGGGGTGCAGCAGTTATGCATGGATGATAAGGGGTGAGGCGTGCGGGGCTGCTGACAAGTGGGTGTTTGTGCGTGCACACACACACACACGCATGCATGCATGCATGCATGGATGCATGTGAGGAGGGGGTGGGGGTGCAGCAGAGAGAACTGGGGTGGGCGGGGCTGCTGACAGGTGTGTTTGTGCGTGCACACACACACACACACACACGCATACATGCATGCATGCAGGGATGGAAGTGGGGTGCAGCAGAGAGAACTGGGGCGGGTGGGGGCTGCTGACAGGTGTGTGTGTGCGTGCACACACACACACACACACGCATGCATGCATGCATGCATGCATGCATGCGGGGAGGAGGGGTGCAGCAGTTATGCATGGATGATGAGGGGTGAGGCATGCAGGGCTGCTGACAGGTGTGTGTGCGTGTGTGCTGACGTTAATGCACACACACACACACACACACACGCACACACATGCACGCACGCGTGCATGCGGAGAGGGGAGGGGGCGGGGGCAGCATTTTGGCATTGACGATTACATGGCATAGGCAGGCGGGGCTGACACAAGCGATGGCATTGATGCGCGCGTGCACACACAACCACACACAACCACACACATGCAGGGGGGGGGGGCCAGCAGCCGGGCTGGCGACCCTCTCCACACACACACACACACACGCTCACATTCACGCACCCCCCACACACCCACACACATGCAGGGCGCGCACGCGCGGCTGTGGTAGAGGAGCTCGTTCGTTTGGGTCTGAGGGCGCCGTGAGACGAGTGGTTTGCCAGGTGTTGCACGTACGCGCCCGGAGGACCCCGTGGCGTGAGTTGAGAGGAGAGGAGGGAGGCCTTTGAAGAGGCGGCCGCGCAGCGACCGA
>VFSX01000096.1:386068-433568 GCA_016618255.1 Chlamydomonas sp. UWO 241 | reverse complement strand
GCATGTGTGTGCGTGTGCGGATCGAGGCCACCGGGTCCTCCAGGCTCTTCATGCACTGCACGCCAAGCTTGTCCTGGCAGGGTGTGTGTGTGTGTGCATGTATGTATGTGTGTGTGTGTGTGTGTGTGCATGTGTGTGTGTGCGAATCGAGGCCACCAGGTCCTCCAGGCTCTTCATGCACTGTGCGCCGAGCTTGTCCTGGCAGGGTGTGTGTGTGTGTGCATGTGTGTGTGTGTGCGGATCGAGGCCGCCGGGTCCTCCAGGCTCTTCATGCACTGTGTGCCGAGCTTGTCTTGGCAGGGTGTGTGTGTGTGTGTGTGTGTGTACATGGGTGTGTGTGCATGTATGTGTGTGTGTGTGTGTGTGTGCGGATCGAGTCCACCGGGTCCTACCCCCCCCCACCCACCCCTCCACCACACCCACCTGGAAGCACTCTGGTCCAGCACAGTGTGAGACAGCTGCTAGCAACGACAGAGCTGCACCCAGCCACCCTGGCACCCCACAACAGCCCCCCCCCCCCAGGCACCAGCCACTCACCTGGAAGAACCCTAGGCTGAGATCAGAGTGACGTTGTGAGGCAGCCCCCTCTGGCAGCCACCAGCCAGCCAGGCACCAGCCAAGCCCCCCCCCCCAGGCACCAGCCACCCAGCTGGAAGAACTCACGGCCGAGATCAGAGTTGCAAGAACGTCGTGAGACAGCCCCGCAGACAGGCAGGCAGGCAGCCCACCCCCCCAAGCACCAGGCAAGCACCTGGCAGCCAAGCACCAGGCAGGCAGGCAGACAGCCAGGCAGGCAGCCAAGCACCAGGCAAGCACCCTACGATTCCATTTGCAAGAACGCTGTGTTGTGAGGCAGCCCCGCAGACAGCCAAGCACCAGGCAAGCAGCCCGCGATTCCAGTTGCAACAACGCTGTGTTGTGAGGCAGACCCCTGGCAGCCACCAGCCAAGCAGCAGCCACAGCCAGGCGCCAGCCAAGCCCCCCCCTCCCCCTCTTCCAACAGTGGCGCATGCACCCGCCACCCACCTGGAAGAATTATGGGCCGTGATCCGAGTGTAGAACGCTGTGGGCCAGGCTTTGGTTTCTATCGAATACCCACCCAGCAGACCATGCCCAACACAATTTGGGCAGTGCCCAACCCAGCCCAGCCCCCTCCAGCCACACACATACCTGGAAGAACTCTGGTCCCACGGCTGCGCCGCAAGCAGCGGGATGTGCTCCACGGTTGCGACCTCAGGCAAGAACACGGCGAAGCAGATCCTATCGACGACCGAGCTGCAGCCAGCCACCCCAGGCCCCCCTCCCCCTCCCCTCCCCCCATCCAGACACCACCTACAAATGCCTGGAAGAACTCTGGTCCCACAGCTGCGCCGCGAGCAGCGGGATGCGCTCCACGATTGCGACCTCATTCAAGATCACGGCGAGACAGATCCTATCAACGACCGAGCTGCAGCCAGCCACCCCAGGCCCCCCGTCCCCCCTCCAGGCACCACCAACACATACCTGGAAGAACTCTGGTCCCAGCTGCGCCGCGAGCAGCGGGATGTGCTCCATGGTTGCGACCTCAGTCAAGAACAGATCCTAGAACAGATCCTAGAACAGATCCTATCAACGACCGAGCTGCAGCCAGCCACCCCAGCCCCCCCCCCTCCTCCCCGCCAGGCACCACCCACACATACCTGGAAGAACTCTGGCCCGAGTTGCGCCGCGAGCAGCGGGATGTGCTCCACGATTGCGACCTCAGTCAAGAACAGATCCTAGAACAGATCCCAGAACAGATCCTATCAACGACCGAGCTGCAGCCAGCCACCCCAGTACCCCCCTCCCCTCCCCCCTCCAGGCCCCACCTACACATACCTGGAAGAACTCTGGTCCCAGCTGCACCGCAAGCAGCGGGATGTGCTCCACGATTGCGAGCCGCACGCGCCAGTGCTTGTCCTCTGCCAACTCCTTGATGGCTGGCAGCAGGCTCTGTGCAAGCAGCTCGATGCCAATGACCTGGCGTGTGTGTGTGTGTGTGCGTGTGTGTGTGCGTGTGTTCTCTGCCAACTCCTTGATGGCTGGCAGCAGGCTCTGTGCAAGCAGCTCGATGCCAATGACCTGACAGGGGAAGTGGAGGGGGGGGGGGGCGGTGAGCGAAGGAGGTATGTGTGTGTGGGGGGGCATGCGCATGCGTGCGCGTGCGTGCGTGTACGCGCATGCGTGTGTGTGTAAGTGTGTGTGTTCGTGCGTGCGCACACGTGTGTGCGTGTGTGTGTGTGTGTGCATGTGGATGTGCCAGCGTGTGTGTGTGTGTGCGCGCATGCACGTGTGCATGCGTGTGTGTACGCGTGCGCACGTGTGTACTGGTGTTGCGTGCGCGCACGTATGTGTGTGTGCGCACCTGGTTGACCTGGTCCAGCTTGGAGATGACGTTGAGGCGCACGTCTGGGAAGGCGTCCTTGAGCAGCTGCGTGTGCGAGCGTGTGTGTGTGTGTGTGTGTGTGTGTGTGTGTGCGGGTGTGGGATTGGGGTGGGAGCGCACGTCTGGGAAGGCGTCCTTGAGCAGCTGTGTGTGTGTGTGTGTGTGTGCGCGCGGTCGATTTTGCAGTCTGCCGGGCCTCCTTTAGACTTGTGCTTGCAAACTGAAACCCCAAGGCATGCAGATAGCACCCACTTGGGTGGACACAGTGACTGTGTGTGTGCGTGTGGGTGCGTGTGTGTGTGCGTGTGTGCGTGTGTGTGCGTGTGTGCATGTGTGCGTGCGTGTGTGCGTGTGTGTGTGTCTGTGTGTGTGTGCGTGCGGGTGAGTGCTTGAGGTGCGGGTGCACTCACACGGAGAGGCACGCACTCACGACCGCCCCCCACCCCACCCACACACACACACGCTGCTCCGCACACATGCCCCACCGCCCCACACACGCGCCTGCACTCACACGCATACCTCCCCCGCCACACCCACACCCACACACCACACACACCCCTACCTGTAGGAAGAGTGGCGCCAGGTGTTTGATCATCGACGCATTGGCCAGCACGGGCGCAAGCTCCATGGCCACGCGCGTGAGCGTGGATCCCCTTCCCCCCACCCTGACGCTGCACCCCACAGACAGATGCCCCCCACACACACGCATGCCCCCCACACACACGCATGCGCACACACACGCGCGCACACACACACACACACGCACACATGCACCCACACACACACACCCTGTGTGCAGGACACACACCTGCAGGAAAACTGGCACCAGGTGTTCGATCGTTGACGCCTTTCCCAGCACTGGCGCGAGCTCCATGACCACGCCCGCGAGCGCTGCGCGCACAAACTGCGAGCTGTCCATCGCCAGCTCGCCCACGCACGGCAGGATGGCCGGGATGACCTGCGCTGGCGACAGCAGCTTGGACACCGCAGACACCTTGCCAGCGGCAGCAACGCGGACCTCGGCCTCGTTGTCGCGGAGCAGGCGCACAAACGCGGGCGTGAGCTCGCTCCTGCGGGAACGAGCGGGGAGGGGCGGTGGGGGTGCATGTGTGCGTGTGTGTGTGTGTTTGTGCGTGTGTGTGTGTGCACCTCGGCCTCGTTGTCACGGAGCAGGTGCATAAACGCGGGCATGAGCTCGCTCCTGCGCAAGCGACCGGGGAAGGGCAGTGGGGCGGTGGAATTCGTGATGGTGCGCGCACGTGTGCGTGCGTGGGTGCGTGTGTGTGTGAAAATGTGTGTGTGTGCAAGGGTGGGTGGGTGTGTGGTGGGTGGGTGCCTAGCGACGCTTCTGTCTGCCTGCTCGTCCCCCCCACCCCACCGCATGCACAGGCCTAGAATACACCAACACAGGAAAAAAAACTGTACAACACGACAAACTGTAAAATCGACAACCACACACTCCCCCCACACACACGCACGCAGACACGCACACACGCACCGCGTCACGTCTGGCCCCAGTGCCTCGCACAGCTCCACCAGCTGCGTCGCAACGTTGTAGCGCACGCGCCACGACTTGTCCTGGGAGAACTTGAGCACGACAGGCAGCAGCTGCGAGACGGCGTCCTCGCGGCTCAGCGACTGCGCAAACGCGATGCACGACTCGACAGCGAGCAGGCGGACGCTGTCCTGGTCTGCGGTGTGCGTGTGAGGGGGAGGGGGGGGAGGGGGAGGAGGAGGGGGCGCTGGGAAGGGCAGCGGTGGGAGTTGGAAGGGGGGGGGGCAACAACCGCCCCATGCGTGGATGCATGGCATGCATGGGCGGTCGCAACAGGCCCCTCTCACGGCTGCAAGGCCCATGCATGCCACGCGTGTGCGGTCGCAACAGTCCCCTGTTACGTCTTCAAGGCCCCCACGCCCTGCACGCGTCCCCAGCCAGAGCATGCCGTGCTCCAAGCACACCCAGGTCGCGCATGCACACACGCGCGAGTGCCAGCCCCCGCCCTCCCCCCCCCCCCGGCGCTCTCACCGTCCTGCATCAGGTCAGTGAAGAGTGGCATGAGCTCCCGTCCCACAAACTCCTTCTCCACGCTCTTTGCGAACGCGCCCAGGCGCTGCGCTGCCGCGCGGCGGACCATGGGCGTCTCATCACGGCACAGCTGGGAGTAGAGAGCGCGCAGCTCAGTCTTGAGCGACTGCGTGCATCTCGGGTACGCGGTGGCGAAGAGACCGGTGGCAGACACACGGCTGGTGAACCACTCGCCACCCGCGAGGCGCTGCGTGGCGAGGGGGAGACGGTGACATGGGGTTTACTCCGCGCAATTTGAGTCATGCCACCCTCCCTTCGATCCCCTTGCACAACGCCCCTCCTCGTGCGCCCAAGCATGCGTGCGCCGCCTGGCGCCCATGCGCATGCGCACCTTCGCCAGGGGCGCAAACGCGTCGTTGATGGTCGAGTCGGGAAGCTGAGAGCCCACCGCGCACAGCGACTCCACCGCCTTGTCCCTCACGACCGTCTCCTCCACTGTGCTCAGGTTCTCGAGCAGCGGGAGCAGCAGGTAGGCGTGCGAGGGCCCTCCCACGTAGGGAACGAACGAACCGAGCTGCTCCGCTTCCGCCAGCAGCACTTCGTCTTCGTCATCCACGTTCTCACTCAGGAAAGGCACCAGCTCTGTGCGCGTGCGGTCCTCGCCCAGCGCCAGCGCGATGGTGCCCAGACGGGAGATCGAGTTGAGGCGCCTGTGAAATTGAACAATTGAAATTGAACAGATTGTGGAGTTGTTGCAAAACATGCACGCGATGGTGGGTGCGCAGAGGCTTGTATAGCATGGGCGTGCCATGCATGCGGCCCTCGCATTCGTGCGTGCGGCATGCATGTGTGTGTGTGTGTGTGTGCGTGTGTGTGCGTATGTTGTCGTGGTGCCATTATGCTGCCTGGTGCAGCACTCTCGATGCCACAGCTGCATATACGCTATGTCATGCATGCTCCAAGTCCCTGGCCCGGTGAGGGGCGCCGGCGAGTAGGGGGCATGGCGCGTGCGTGCATGGGGGCGCATGGGCTGCTCCGCATGGGCGCCTGCAACACGTGGGAATGGCACCCACGCATGCAGTGGTGGGTGCAGGGAATTAATGGCCCTGCCCACTGAACTAGCTCACATTCGGTGTCACATTTGGGGACACCCCGAAACACCCCCCGCGTGCCCCCCCGATTGTAGATAGCCTGTATACACTCTAACAGGGTTCTGCCGCGCGATGCAGGCATCCGGTGGGCTGCTGGAGTGGGGGCAGGCGATTAGGTCGCCAGCTAGGGCCATGCGGCGCTAATGGGTCCTCTCCGCGCCCCGCGCGCAGTCAAATATCGCTAAAGCTACGTATCTACGCGTATGTGGGGCGCACATGCCCGGAGGACCGTGATCGGGGCCCAGGGTGGCTGTGTTGCGCCTCATGCAACCCGCCATGCAAACCCCGTGTGACCACCACAGGCCAACACATACTGATGGATCAAAGTGCTGTGTATGGCAGTGTTTAGAAGTGTCGTGCATGCGGCCCTCGCATCCGTGCGCATGCATGGGCCTTGCTAAAAACTGCTTACCGTAGGGGCTCTTCCGCCTTGAGCTCGTCTATCAGTATGGCGATGGGGAGGAGTGCATCCATGGCTGATCCGTTGTTTAGTTGTACACAACAGAGGGTGCCCAGGGCAGGGGGGGGGGGCAGGGTGGACACACACCGGCAGTCGCACTTTTGGTCGTTGTTTTTCGATCTCGCCCACACGCAACCGCAGGACCTGAAACTGAGGAAACCTCTCGTACGAAGGGTCTTCTTTTTCTTGATCCATATCCCGCAGTGGGGGGAGTCCATCCCTGGCGTAACATCCCGCCCAAATGCGCGCCACGAGACGCCAGCACCCTCGACGCATGCCAACGCCCGCCGCCGCTGCCAATCGCTCCGCTAGCACCTCTATAGTGCGAGAAAACTCCTTAAATCCCGGCGAGAGCTACCATTTATGCCACCCGCTCCTCAACTCTACAAAAAAAATATAACAACAGCGCCCACGCCCCGGACGCATGCCAGCCCCCGCCATTGCTACCAGCCGCTCCTGACCAGGGGTGCCTAAAATCGCGTGCCACACACCCCGTCACACATTGCTGACCAGGGCGAGATGGGCGCTACGCTGGGCGCGTGCGCCTGCGCTTCTGCAAGTGGCCCAATAAAAGGCGACTCCGCTTTCGCAAGTTTTGATGATGTTTGGTTACAATCCACTTCTGGCGGTCAAACGTACGGTTCCAAAGCTCCAGTGGGACTTAGAGAAACAAGGCTCAAGGCCCACAAAAGGTCAAGCTACAAGTAGCCCACGGTAACGCCATCCACACTTGGTGGCGGGCGCCAAGCAAGCAGCACCACTGTGCAGGCTGCACACCCAGCCCCTCAAATGGCCAGAGGGCGGACCCAAGGTATAAAACCATGAAGGGACCAAAAAGCCCTCCCCCAGACCACCGGAAGCGGGGCTAGTAGCACACCCGCCGCAGCACTCTACTCAGCGACCACACCGCACCCGCCACCGCACGCGTGTGGCGCCACCTCCCCTTCAAAAACACCCCCAGAGGGAATGCCATCTAGCAAGCAGGTGCAGGCACCCGCTCGCCGTCAACGTCGAGGCGCGCGCGGTGGAACTGCGCCCGCTTCCCCGCAACCTTGGCGGCGAGGAAAGCGGGCAAGTTGCACAATTCGGTAGCGACCGACAAGTGAGAGAGAACCTAGAGAGAGCAGTTGTACAAATCCACTGCCGGCGGACCAAAGACCAGAGACTAGTTGACTTCACCACCCCAGGTGAACTCAAGTCACTTTTTAAAGCGTGTGGGTGAACTCAACGCAGGGCCGTGACAGCGGTTGTGAAAGTGTTTTCGCTTGTAACTAGGCGGTGGTGGCCCTACCGCCCTCTCTCCCTCTCTCGATCTGCCTATCCATTCCTGCAGCCCTCTTGTGGCTTGCTGCTGTAGACATGGTGCGCACACGCGCGCGATCGACCACGCCTGCAGCTGCTTGCCGGCGTGTGCTGTCGCGTCTCCGACGAGAGCTGCTCGTGCTGGGGCAGCTCCGTGCGGTGCTGGCTTGTAGCGCTTACGTCGGGGAAGGGCGGGCTTATGCTGTCTGTGCCCTCTACCCAGATGTGCCGCCGCCTGTGACGTGGGGAGCGCCAGCCCTGCTGTGTGTGCGATGCACGCGCGACCCTCTCTAACAGTGGCGGTCGTGTTTGTGGCCCTGCTCTCCGCCTGGGTCGCAGCGACCGGTTGAGCCCTCCACCACACCGGCTGCCCTCACCGCACCAGCTGGCAGCGTGGGCGCCCTGGCCTCTGCTCCGCAGCTGCCCACCCTGCTCCCCTGCATCGGCGGCGCCCCGGGTGGGCCTCGGTGGGGAAGCTGACAGTGGCGCACATATCCTTGCCCACCAGGCGCTGGACGAGCGTGGGCAGCCAACGAGAGCGACACATTGGGCAGCTGTCAGCGGAGCATACTTTACATAACTCTTCAACTCTCAGTGAGTCTCTCACTCACTAAATGAAAGAGCGACTGACAGCCTAAGTAGTCTTGCGGAACTGAGCGACATCAGGGTCATAGGGAGCAAAATCTGAGCATAATGTCTGAGCATAGGTCCGTCGGCAGGATTGCGTTTGCGTGAGGATTGGGTTTAGTATGTGGGACGCAAGGGCAAAATGCAGGGGCGGAGGGGATGACTGTGTTTCGTCATGTTGTTGGCAGTACGAGAGAGAGCACAGTCCGTGCCGGTTGTTGTTGGCGAGGACTGGCACCAAATAATGGCCGACCACATGAAAAATCACCCCTGCTTGTTGGTGCCCTGTGACTTGCGGCCCGTCATCTCCACGCTCGACGCCCCGCTCGAGTACTCGTGCAGGATGCCGACGACCTCGCGCTGCTTCTGCTTAAGCTTGCGCACCGCCTTGGCCTCAATTTGGCGGATGCGCTCGCGCGTGACGGAAAAGTGCACACCAATGTCCTCCAGCGTCATCTCGCTCTCCCCGTCGAGCCCAAACCGCAGGCGGATGACGCCAGCCTCGCGGTCGCTGAGCTGGCACAGGATGGACGCAAGGTCGCGCCGCAGCATGACCTCGTCGAGCACCTCGTCGGGCGTCGACCGCTCGTCCTCCAGCATGTCCTTCATGCTCTCCATGCCGTCGTCCTCGCCGACAGGCGTGTCGAGCGACCCAGACGGGCGCGCCATCTGCATAATCTCGCGGATGCGCTCGCCCGACAGGCCCGTGCGCTCCGAGATCGCGGCGGTGCTCGGCTCGCGCCCGCCCTGCTCGGTCAGCTCTGACGTCGCGGTCTTGATCTTCATGAGCAGCTCGTAGATGTGGGCGGGCAGGCGCACGGTGCGGGCCTGGTCGGACAGAGAGCGCGTGACGGCCTGGCGGATCCACCAGTGCGCGTACGTGCTGAAGCGGAAGCCCTTCTCGGGGTCAAACTTCTCGACGCCGCGCAGCAGCCCCTGCACGCCCTCGGTGATGAGGTCCTGCAGCACGATGCCGCGGTTCTGGTACTTCTTGCACACGCTGATGACGAGGCGGTAGTTGGCCTGCACCATCATCGCCTTGGCGGCCTGGCCGGCCGCCACGCGCGCCGCAAACGTCTTGGGGTCCATGCCGACCGTGCGCGACCACTCGTTGACGCTCGGCTGGCGGCGCAAGATGACGGACAGCTCGCTCTTGACGCGCTCCAGGAACAGCAGGTCCTTGACGATCGTCGCGAGGTCCTTCTCGCCGCCGCCCGACAGCAAGTCGAGCGTCGCGGCCTTCTGCGCGAGGGGGCGCAGGGGGGGGGGTGAGCACACCAGGGAGCGAGTTCGGGTGCAGCAGGGCAGGCCAGGCAGCAGCACAGCGTTCAAGCGGGGTGTGTGTGCGAGCCCAGCACGCAGCCACAAGAGATAAGCAGGGCACCATGCGAAAACCACAGCCACGCATGCGGCAGGTGCGCACGCACACACATGCACCGCCGCACCTTCATGAAATTCGTGGTGCCGTCGCTCGAAGGCGTGCTAGCCTTGGCCTTCTGCGCCAGGTCTGCGGCCATTGCGGTCGCATGCACAGATGCGGCAGACACGGTGCGGCGGCTGCCGCCTCCGCTTGCACGCACACGCCCGGCGCTGGCAGATGCGGCCAGCTGGGTGTCCGCTGCCGCTGCGCGCATGGAGGCGCGCCTCGAGGCCACCATGCCAAAGGAAGATGTGCCGGCTGGCGGCAGCGTCGGCCCACCCACGCTCAGCACCGCGCTCCTGGTGGTGGTCGGCAGGCTGGGGCCGAGGGCGGTCGAGGGAGTGTGCGATGCGCTCACGCGTTGGGATAGGGAGACTGAGGCTGAGGACGTGGCAGACTGGGCGGGCTCCACTGCCAGCAAGCCCTCCAGCCGCTGCCTGTCCTCCTGCACCTTGCGCTGGTGCAGCGATGCACCGGGCGCAGCCGCGGTGGACGCGGAGGCGACGACTGCGGGGGGCTTGGTGGCGATGAGGCCCAGAGTGATTGGCGCAGCTCCGGTGAGGGCGGACACGCCCACTGTGCGGCGAGCAGCACGTGCAGCCGCGCGCTTGGCACGCCGCTCCTCCAGCGAGGCGTCCGGGAGGAGGTAGGGCTTGCCGACATGGGACGACGGGGCATGCGCCGCCTGAGCATGGGGAGACACCGCGAGACGCTGTGCGTGAGCAGCGCATTTGCCAAGCGAGGCATGCGCATGCGGTTGTGCTGCTGGGGTGGGTGGTGGACCCATGCACGGCGACAACGCGCGCGATTGGCACACGCACACTCACCATGGACTCGAGCCCCTCGGCTGCCAGGTTCAGCTGCTGCAGGTTCTGCAGCAGCTCCGCGCTCAGCTTCTCCAGGTCGTCCATGCGGTGCGTGGCAGCCGTGTACTCATGAAAACCAGGAGCGTCGAAGGGCGCGGCTGACGCAGAGAGCACCTCGTAGTCTGTGATGAGTTTTTTTGTGCCATGCACCACCTCCGCGTCCCCGCTGATGGACGGGCGCTCCAGCAGCGCTGCGGGATACCGGCTGGATGAGGGCACGATGGTGGTGGGGGCTACAGAGGGCCGGCCGCTAGGGGGGCGGCGCACAACCGAGCTGGGAACCGCCCACGCATTGGTGCTGGTGCTGCTGGCTTGGATGGTTGTCACGCCCGTACGAAACATAGCGGTGCAGTCGGCGGAGAAAGGCAGGCGCAAGCGGGGGGAGACTTCTTGCATCAGGGGCCCATCGTCGCACCTCCACACTGTGGGACCCTCCAACGTCGAGCAGGTTCTATGCCTGCAGCAGTCAAGGTGTCAGGGTTGAGTAGCAAAGTAGTCCATCAGACATGATGGTGTGTGTAGTGGTGCTGGTCCTGTCCGCCCCTCCCGGCGGTTTTAAAACGGTACACACACACACAGAGAGGAGGGAGAGAGAAATACGTTACAGTTCCCACCGCTCGGGCAACCTCATCGCTCCATCCCACCCTCATCATGCCCCCTCCCACCCTCATCGCCCCCTCCCACCCTCATTATGCCCCCCCACCCTCATCCTGCCCCTCCCGCCCTCATCCACCCCAGCCCGCCCCCTCTCACCCTCATGGACAAGTGCAACATAGCGGTGCCGTTGGCGGAGAAAGGCAGACGCAAGCGGGGAGAGACTTCTTCCATCGTCGCACCTCCTCCACACTGTGGGACCCTCCAACGTCCAGCAGGCTCTATGCCGCGCCGAGCACGGTCTTATACGCCTTTAGAGGTGTCCCTGACTGTAACATCCATCATCATCATAATCATGCCTGCAGCAGTGAAGGTGTCAGGGCTGAGTAGCAAAGTAGTCCATCAGACATGATGGTGTGTGTAGTGGTGCTGGTCGTGTCCGCCCCTCCCGGCGTTTTTAAAACGGTGCACACACACACACACACACAGCGGCAGGGCAGGGTGTTTTGGGCAGGGCAGCTTTGAAGTCCATTGTATTGGTGGATGGGGTCCATCATGTAAGCGGAGGGGGTGCATTCAGGCGGTGCTTGTCCATGGGGCTGTGGTGGGCGCGTGAAGGTAGGGGCAGACTATAGATAGCAGGCAGGTGTGCTCTGGTTGTACGCAGCAGGGACACCCAAGCAGCACCGCAAGCAGGGTCGACTGAGGAGTTTGCGCACACGCACGACCAGCTCGAGCTAAACAAGCGGTTTACAACACCAAGATATATTTTTTCTAACAACTTATCGGCATCCAAAATCTGTCAAAAATCTGTGCCAGAGAGGGACCGATTCCCTGGTTCCCAGCAATGGCAGGGGGGGGTCCGTACATCGGCCAACTGCCTGGGTGGTGAGGGAGGCAACACGTGCCAGCCCAGCACACCCTATACCCCTCGTAGCGTAACGGGCACACAACGCACATGATCTATGGTGGTGAGACATCCACTCCTCTGAGACATTCACTTGTGCACATTATTAGAATGACTTGGTGACGTGCCCGGCCTCCGATCACAGGCAGAGCACACGGGCAGCCCAGAATTGAATTGTAGGAATTGCACTTGATTGGAATGGTGCCAGTCCACATTGCGGACAGGTGGCAGGTGGGACCAGCCCCCCCACCCACCCCTTGATTTGGGTGGGTGGGGGAGGGGGTGCGGGGGCGCTGAGGGGCAGAGGCAGCCGGCCGGCTCAAAGAGGCCATTTGCACCGCACAACCTAACTTGGGTGCTCGGGGGCAGAGCCAACATGCCCACACACAGTGGGGGTCCCCGACCATTGGCGACCAGCCATGGGTGCTTGAGCACTACCCCCTTGGCGTCCCTATCCATCATCATGAACTATAGTGTCAGTGGGAGCTGTGGCACAACCCAACCCACTTGAACATTCTCCAAACGGTAGACCCAAATCGCCGGCCCCCACATTCCCTCAAATCGGATGAGTCCACGCCAATGACAGCGCATTTGTCATTGGTGTTGTTGGACAAATCCAACGCACCCACGCCCATGCCAGTACTGCAGACCCCCCCCCTGCCTCCCTGTAGACTTTTGTTGAGGGGGGAGGACTGAACTGGACTTGGGTCTAGGCGGTGGTACTAGGACTACAAGGTAGTCTTCGCTGGATGTTACTGTTACTTGGGGGAGGGAACGCCGTACACATCGGCTCGTCCCCAGGGATCCGACCAGATTGACAGTTTCTGGTGAGATCCTGCAACAGCCCGCGATATGATATGGGGCGGGGGGCGCAGTCGCCGCCCGCAAACAGGTACGTAGTACTATTATTATGTCTTAGGGTGCCTGTCGGCCGGGTGCACCGGTGGGCCACATCGCCACACGTGCGCCGCGCTCAAACAGGTAAGTAGAAAATGGGGAGGGGGGGGGGGGTAGGGACGCCGCGTAGCGCGCGCACGCGCGGCTGCTCGGGACACCCGTAAGGCGGGCGCGCGGGCAGAAGCGCTGACGCCACCAAGCCCCGCGCACTCGCGCACGCACACGCGCGGCGCACTCTCTCTCTCTCTCGTGCGGGCGCGCCGGCGTCGGCGCCGCCACTCACTCGCTCTCTCTGTCTCTCCGCTCTCTCTCTGTCTCAACTCTCTCTCGCTCGCACACGAAAAGCGCCCGCCCCCTCGTCTTTGCTCGTTGCGCGAGAGGCGGGGGCGGGCGCGCCCCTCGGTTGTAGTTGCCACGCACATACACGCGCACACACGCCCTCGGTCGTGGCCGCACGCGCGTTTGCACACGCACACGCGCACTCGCACTGGCATGGCTCCTCCTCGCACGCGTGCCTCCACTCCGCACGCATGACTCCTCTCTTCTCACGCACAAGCACGCCCTCGGCAGCGGCCGCGCGCGCGCTCGCACACGCTCGCATGGCTCCTCTCCTTGCACGCATGCCTTCACGCCTCCTCCTCCTCACGCGTGCCTTCGCGTCTTGTCTCACGTATGACACCTCTCCTCTCACACGTCGCCTCCTCACGCATTGACTCAGCACTCGTCGCAAGCAGCCACGACCTCAGTTCAGCCCGTCGAAGAGAGCCTGCAGGCGATCACACTCGGCAGACACCTGCCAGAGCACACGCATGTGCACGCACGTGTGTGTTTGTGTGTGTGCGCGTGTGTGTGTGCGCGCGCGTGCATGTGCGCACGCGCATGTGTGCGAGTGTGTGTGTGTGAGTGTGTATGTGTGCGCGTGAGGGCGCACGCGTGTGTGTGCGCGCGTGTGTGTGAGCGCGCGTGTGCGCATGTGTGTGTGCGTGTGTGCGCGCGCTTGTGTGTGCGTGTGTGTGTGTGCGTGCGTGTGGCGCTTCAACAGTGCCTGCAGCCGTACGCACTGTCGCCAGACACCTGCTCCGCCCCTAGGACTAGACCCTACCCTCAACCCTATGCGAAACCTGACGAAGGACAAGTTGCACCCTACGACTACGACAAAATAGCCTTACACAATTCTAAGAGAAGCCCTCCCCCATTGCCCCCGCCTACCTCGTCGAGCTGCTCCGCGAGCATCCTCTTCTCCGAGGTGGCTGCAGACAGCTGCTCCGCGACCTCAACAGCGGCAGCGGCAGCATCGGCAGCAGGCGCCGCCGCAGCAGCAGCAGGCGCAGCAGGAGCAGCAGGCGCAGCAGCAGCACAAGCAGGCGCAGGCGCGCCGGGAGCGCTGGCTGCGGCGGCGCCGCCTGCGAGACCGGACGTCGTTGGTGCAGCAGCAGCAGCACCCTCACTGCTGTTGATTGCAGCTGCGTCCCAAGTGTGCAGCAAGAACGAGAACGCGGCGCCCTCCCCTGCAGTGCGTGTGTGTGTGTGTGTGTGTAGTCGTTTTTACAGTCGTCGTGCGATGCTGGAGTGATAGACTTTAGTGTGCGTGTGTGCGTGAGTGCGTGTGTGGCGGGGGGTGGGGTGAGGAAGCACACACACGCAACAGTGATGCAGAAAATGTTCGGCATGATGGCGGTCTTGTGACGCAGAACACGGCCCGCAGGGCCGCTTTGGAGCGATTTGGGTCGATCTTGTGATGCTAAAAAAGTGAAAATCACAGATTTGCACAATTTTCACACAAAAGTGCGTCGCGCTCCGCGCTCTGGCGCGACGCGGAGGTCCCGCCAACCGGCCCTCCCGTGTGACCGCGTCACGGCTTTCTGCACTATAGACACGCACACACGCACACACACACACACAGACACTCACACACGCGCGCGAATGCGCCATCAAAAGCGTCCGACGGACTGTAAAATCGACCACACACACAAAACACACACACACACGCACACACACCTGGGACGGACGCAACGCGGATCTTGGAGTGGTGTGCCTCAACGAGCTGCTTCACGAGGGAGAGGCCGAGGCCGGTGCCCCCGTACGTGCGCGTTGTGCCATTGTCGGACTGTGTGTGTGCGTGTATGTATGTGTGTGTGCGTGTGTGTGTGTCTGTGCACGTGTGTGTCTGTGTGTACATGTGTGTACATGTGTGTGCTTGGGTGTGAGTGTCGACCATGCCCCCCCCCCCACACACACCCGCCTCCCCCACACCTCCCCCACACTATCCCCACCTGCTTGAATGGCATGACGATCTGGTCCAGCTTGTCAGTTGCGATACCAATGCCCGTGTCGGCAACACTGACCCCCAACTCCACCCCTTGCCCCACACCATCCACACCCACACTTTCCACTGGTGTCTGGTGTCACACAGACTGGTGTCACACACAGTAACAGTAACAGTTACACGGGGTTTCCAGCTAAGCAGGCTTCTCTTCTACTAGAGACACCCGCCGATACTCCAGCACACTTAAGTACTAGAGTACCGCCGGCTCCCGGCCGATAGACTACCGCTCCCGCCGGCTAGACTACCCCAAACAGCGGTCTCTGAGAGACATTTCTGGCAAGGAGCATATAGGAGAGGACCTTCCTCAGGGTCACAGTAGTGGCCTTGTGGCCAGTCAAGCCGGCAGAGCCGACTGGCGCTGACTGGAACGGTCCCCGCCTGGCAGTGCATGGCTGTCCAGCTCTCGTTTGCATGGGGCTCAGCCGGCGCCCCATGCCTCATGCATGGCCAGGTCCCACCCTCCAGGGGTGCATGGACGACAGAGTTGTCATGGAGGCTGCCTGAAGACCTTCCAACGCCAGTCACCGGCAGACGAGCGACCCCGAGGATGAGCGCGGTGACGAACGCTGCGATTGGTGAAGCGGATTTACTCTGTGTTGCCTCGGCGGTCGCCACCGCTGAAGCCGTGATGGTAGCCCGCCTCCACGGGCAGCCATCTTGACCAATGTCCAGCATGCATTGACGGGCGCCAGCTCCTCCGCTCGTCGATCAACTCGTCGAGATCGGTGCCGCATGGCGTCCTGCATGGGGGGAGGATAAGGGCCGTCTCCCAGCACGGGCCGCGGCAGCGCCGCGGCTACTCGCCAAGCCATGGCAGCGCCGGGCAAGCCGCTCCTTGTAGTGTTCCACCGAGGGGCAGTCTAGCAGGAGCCAGGCCAGTCGTATTTTACCCCGCTCGTCAGCGGCACGGAGATCCTCGTCACCAGCAGCGCCGCATTGCTGGGTCCAGGGCTCGGCGACGTGAACGCGCCTCCGTTAATCGAGCCCCGGTGTCACACACAGACTGTAAAATCCACCATCAGCATCCGCACCTGCTTGAATGGCATGAAGATCCGGTCCAGCTTGTCGGCAGCGGTACCAATGCCAGTGTGTGCAACACCTCCACGAAAGTGCCATCCCCCACACCAACAACATCACGCCATCCTCACCCACCTGCTTGAAGGGCATGAAGCTCTGGTCCAGCTTATCAGCCGCGATACCAATGCCAGTGTGTCAGTGGTCCCTGGGAAGGATTTTAGTAATTAGTTTTTTTTGCCAGATCCAGCAACTTTGACCGCTCATACCAGGCACAATACACAGCGGGTATTCATGCAATGCATGCCGTTGTGCTGCTCTCGGCAAGAGCTTTCCAACGCATCGCTCCACGTCCTCACCCACTAAGTGTGGGGTGGTTTTCTGGGAAATGGGAAATCCGGCTCGGAGCGGTATACGGCTCGCAGGGGAATCACTGCAGTGTGTGCAACATTGATCCTCACCTCCACCCTCGTCCCACACCATCCACACCCACACTATTCACACCTGCTTGAAGGGCATGAAGATCTGGTCCAGCTTATCGGCGGCGATTCCAATGCCAGTGTCTACAACACTCCTCACTTCCACGTCAGTGCCCCCCCCCCCCCCCAAATCACACCATCCTCACACACCTGCTTGAATGGCATGACGATCTGGTCCAGCTTGTCAGCAGCGATACCAATGCCAGTGTCTGCAACACTCCCGACCTCCACGTGGGTGCCCCCCCCCCACAAAAACCATCCTCCCCCACCTGCTTGAAGGGCATGAAGATCTGGTCCAGCTTATCAGCCGCGATACCAATGCCAGTGTCTGCAACGCTGACCTCGACGTCGGACCCGTCCCACTCTGCGCTCACGGTGATGCAGCCCTTGTGCGTGAACTTGCACGAGTTTCCGACGAGGTTGTGCAGGATCTGTGTGCGTGGGTGTGAGTGTGCGTGTGTGGGGGGGGTGAGTGTGTGTGGGGGGGGGAGGTTCGGCAGAGGGTCAGCGTTGCAAATTAAAAAAAATGTTAGTGATGTGCAAACAAGGTGGTTGGTGATGCAGCCCTTGTGGGTGAACTTGCACGAGTTTCCGACGAGGGTGTGGAGGATCTGGGGTGGTGGTGGGGGGTTAGCAGAGGGACAGCGTTACAAATTCAAAAAAAAGTTATGTGCAACAGATGTGCACAGCCCTTGTGGGTGAACTTGCACGAGTTTCCAACGATGCTATGGAGGAT
Source organism: Chlamydomonas sp. UWO 241 (assembly GCA_016618255.1). Taxonomy (NCBI): domain Eukaryota; kingdom Viridiplantae; phylum Chlorophyta; class Chlorophyceae; order Chlamydomonadales; family Chlamydomonadaceae; genus Chlamydomonas; species Chlamydomonas priscui. The sequence goes on along the minus strand of VFSX01000096.1, from coordinate 416,359 downwards.
CTGGGGGGTTGTGGTGTGTGTGTGTGTGTGTTTGTGTGGGGGGTGAGTGTGTGTGTGTGTGTGGGGGGGATGGGCGGGGCGGGCGGGGCGGGGGGGGGCAACGCAGGGTTTGGTGAGGCAGGCTGCTTGGGGGAGCCGGGGGATGCAGCCCTTGTGCGTGAACTTGCACGAGTTTCCATCGAGGTTGTGGAGGATCTGTGTGTGGGTGTGGGTGTGGGTGTGGGTGCGTGTGTGGGTGCGTGTGGGTGAGTTGGGGGGGGGGGGGAGCACAGGGTTTGGTGAGGGAGGCAGGCTGTTAAGGGGCGGAGGCAGCCCTTGTGGGTGAACTTGCACGAGTTTCTGACGAGGGTGTGGAGGATCTGGGGGTGGGGGGGGAGGAGTTCAGCAGAGGGTCAGCGTTGCAAATTCAGCAACAAAAAACAAAGGTGGTTGGTGATGTGCACAGCCCTTGTGGGTGAACTTGCATGAGTTTCCGACGAGGTTGCGGAGGATCTGTGTGAGTGGGTGTGAGTTTGTTTGTGCTGGTGTGAGTGGGGGGTGAGTGTGTGGGAGGGGTGTGTGTGTGTGGTGGGGTGGGGGGGCAACACAGGGTTCAGTGAGGGAGGCAGGCTGTATGGGGGAAGGGGGGAGGCAGCCCTTGTGCGTGAACTTGCACGACTTTCCAACGAGGTTGTGGAGGACCTGGGGGGCCGAGGAGGTCCAGCAGAGGGTCAGCGTTGCAAATTAAAAAAAAGTTAATGTATTAGATGGTCGACTGCAGCTTTGGTTTATTCTAGGGCTGTGACTCGAGGCCTAGTAAAGGGTAGCGCAAGGCCTGAAAAGGGTAACTCAAGGCCTCACTGTCTCACCTGAACGAGCCTGCCCGCGTCCCCCTGCACCACCGGGCACATATCCGGGATGGTCGACTGCAGCGTGACGCCGCGACGCGTGAGCGGCGCACAGATCTCAAGCACGTCTGCCACCAAGTGCTGCAGGTTGACGCGCTCGTGCTTGACGACGAGGGAGCCCTGTGTGTGCGTGTGTGTGTGTGCGTGTGTGACGTCGACTCGTCACACGTAAGCTTGATGGTGATGAGCTATACCCTAAACCCTCGAACCTCTATGGCCACACAAGCCACACAAGCCACACAGGCTGCACGCATGCCCACCCAGCACTCAGCACGCATTGCCACACATGCCAGCCGCACGCGCATGCCCACCCAGCGCCCAGCACGCACTGCCCCGCATGCCAGCGGCATGGCCACGTATGGCCGCACGTGCACGCATGCCCACCCAGCACCCAGCACGCATTGCCACACAGGCCACACAAGCCGCACCCAGCACACATTGCCACGCATGCCAGCGGCATGGCCACGCATAGCCGCACGCGCACTCATGCCCACCCAGCACCCAGCACGCATTGCCACGCATGGCCACGCATGGCAGCCGCACGCGCACGCATGCTCACCCAGCACCCAGCACGCATTGCCACGCATGCCAGCCGCACGCGCACGCATAGGCCCACCCAGTACGTGCATGCCCACCCAGCACCCCGCCGCATGCCCACCCAGCACCCAGTACGCATTGCCAGGCATGCCAGCCACACACGCACGCATATGCCCACCCAGCACCCAGTACGTGCATGCCTACCCAGCACCCAGCCGCATGCCCACCCAGCACTCAGCATGCATTGCCACGCATGCCAGCCGCACGCACACGCATGTGCCCACCCAGTACGTGCATGTGCACCCAGCACGCAGCACGCACTGCCACGCATGGCAGCCGCATGGCCACGCATGGCCACGCATGGCTGAGCATGGCCACGCAAGCCACACATGCCGCACGCATGCTCACCCAGCACCCAGCACGCATTGCCACGCATGGCGGCCACATGCCCACCCAGCACCCAGCACGCATTGCCACGCATGGCTGCCGCACGCGCGCGCACGCCCACCCAGCATCCAGCACACATTGCTATGCATGGCAGCCGCACGCGCACGCATGCCCACCCAGCACCCAGCATACATTGCCACGCATGCCAGCCGCATGCCCACCCAGCACCCAGCACGCATTGCCACGCATGCCAGCCGCACACACACGCATATGCCCACCCAGCACCCAGCACACATGGCCTTGCATGGCAGCTGCACGTGCACGCATGCCCACCCAGCACCCAGCACGCATGGCCTCGCGTGCCAGCCGCATGCCCACCCAGCACCCAGCACGCATTGCCACGCATGGCAGCACGCATTGCAACGCATGGTAGCCGCACGCGCACGCATGCGAACCCAGCACCCAGCACGCATTGACACGCATGGCAGTCGCATGGCCACGCATGCCCACCCAGCACCAAGCACTCATTGCCATGCAAACCAGCTGCACGCGCACGCATAAGCCCACCCAGCACCCAGTATGTGCATGCCTACCCAGCACCCAGCCGCATGCCCACCTAGCACCCAGCACGCATTGCCACGCATGGCAGCTGCATGCCACCCAGCACCCAACATGCATTGCCATGCATGCCAGCTGCATGGCCACGCATGGCCACACATGGTCACACAAGCCATACGTGCACGCATGCCCACCCAGCACCCAGCACGCATGGCCACGCATGCCAGCGGCATGACCACGCATAGCTGCACGCGCACGCATGCCCACCCAGCACCCAGCACGCATTGCCACGCATGGCAGCCGCACGCGCACGCATGCCCACCTAGCACCCAGCACGCATGGCCACGCATGGCAGCCGCATGCCCTCCCAGCACCCAGCACACATGGCCACGCACGGCAGCCGCACGCGCACTCATGTGCCCACCCAGTACGTGCATGCCCACCCAGCACCCAGCACGCACTGCCACGCATGGCCGAGCATGGCAGCCGCATGGCCGAGCTTGGCCACGCATTGCCACACAAGCCACACAAGCCGCACGCATGCCCACCTAGCACCCAGCACGCATTGCCACGCATGGCAGCCGCATGGCCACCCAGCACCCAGCACGCATTGCCACGCATGGCAGCCGTATGGCCACCCAGCACCCAGCATGCATTGCCACGCATGCCAGCCGCATGCGCACGCATGCCCACCCGGCACCCAGCACGCATGGCCACGCAAGCCAGCCGCACGCGCAACATATGCCCACCCAGCACTCAGCAATGCATGGCCACGCATGGCAGCCGCACGCACACGCATGCTCACCCAGCATCCAGCACACATTGCCATGCATGCCAGCCACACGCATTCCCACCCAGCACCCAGCACGCATGGCCACGCATGGCAGCCGCACGCGCACGCATGCCCACCCAGCACCCAGCACGCATGGCCACGCATGGCAGCCACATGCGCACGCATTCCCACCCAGCACCCAGCACGCATGGCCACGCATGGCCACGCATGGCAGCCGCATGGCCACGCATGGCCATGCATGGCCACTCATGGCCACGCATGGCTGAGCATGGCCACGCAGGGTAAACACCCTTAACCCCCTAAGGCCACGCCAGCCGCGTGCCCACGAACATCAAACCCTCAAACCCCAAGCCCACGCCTGCCCGCTCAACACGCCACAACGCACCTTTTGCACCGAAGCCGAGTCGAGGATGTCGTTGATGAGGTTGAGCAGGCGCCCACCGCTGATCTTAATCGTGTTCATGACCTGTGTGTGTGCGTGTGTGTGTGCGTGTGTGTGTGTGTGTGGATGCTGATAAGGTTGAGCAGACGCCCACCGCTGATCTTGATCGTGTTCGTGACCTGTGTGTGTGCGTACGGTGGTCGATTTTACAGTCCATTGGGCCTTTGGTGGCTTATTAGATCATGCGTGTGTGTGTGTGTGCGTGTCGCACCGCACGACCCAAAATCAGGATTTGACGCGGTCAGGCTTGGGGCACCAACTAAAAGGGTGTAGTTCCCGAGGTTTTGGGGGGCAACAACCCTAAACCCTGAACACGTACAGCCTACAACAATCTCATACCTTGGCGACCATCGCGCCGATCACGCCGCACGACCCAATGCGGATTTGACGCACTCAGGCTTGGGGTATCAACTAAAAGGCGTTCGGGGCTTTGGGGGGCAATAACCCTAAACCCTGAACACATCAAGCCACAAACAAGCACATACCCGACCCAATAGCCCCCCACCACCAGTAGCCAGCCACCCGTCTGTAGCGCTCGGGCGTTGAGCGCCGAGCAAGGTCGAATACACTGCCGGTAGGTGCATCACACACGACTGTACAATCCTCCTCCTCCTCATCGTCATCATCACCTTGGCGACTGTCGCGCCGATCACGCTGCATGAGCCAGTGAGGATTCGTCGCGCTCAGGCTTGGGGTACTAACTAAAAGGGTTCCAGGCTTTGGGGGGCAATAACCCTAAACCCCAAACAAACTCCTACCTTGGCGACTGTCGCTCCGATCACGCCGCATGAGCCAGTGAGGATGGACTCACTCAGTCCGATGATCCCGTTGAGAGGCGTGCGCAGCTCGTGTGACATGCTTGACAGGAACGTTTCCTTCTCTTCGACCAAGTCCTGCAGCTCCTTGATGACCTGTGCGGGGGGGAGGTGTGTGTGTGTGTGTGTGTGTGTGCATGTGTGTGTGTGCGTGTGTGTGAGTGACATGCTTGACAGGAACGTTTCCTTTTCCTCGATCAAGTCTTGAAACTCCTTGATGACCTATGTGTGTATGTGTGTGTGTGTGTTCAAGTGTGCGTGCGTGGGTGCGTGTGCATGCATGTGTGCATGTGTGTGTGTGTGAATGCTTGAAAGTTTCCTTCTCCTCGACCAAATCGTGCAGCTCCTTAATAACCTGTGAGTGTGTGTGTGTGTGTGTGTGTGACATGCTTGACAGGAGAGCTTTCTCCTCGACCAAATCTTGAAGCTCCTTGCTGATCTGTGTGTAAGTGTGTGTGTACATGTGTGTGCTCTCTCTCTCTCTCTCTCTCTCTCTGTGCATGCATGCATGCATGCGTGTGTGTGTGTGTGTGTGTGTGTGCGTGTACGCTTTCTTGCATGCTCACGCCCACTTAAATGCGACTGCTCTCCTGAATCACGCGCATCGCGACCACACCAGTCCACACCCAGTCCACACCCCACAGTCCACACCCAGCCCACACCTGGATTCGGTTGCTCTCCTCAATGATGCGCATCGCCACGAGCTTGCACGCAGTCCACACCCCCACAGTCCACCGCCAAGTCCAAACATCTTGATCCACACTCCTCACCCCAGTCCACACCCCAGTCCTGGATTCGGTTGCTCTCCTCGATGATGCGCATCGCCGCGAGCTTTCACTGCTCGAGGGTGAAGAAGTTGCCGTACCCCACAGTCCACACATCCCACAGTCCACACCCATTCCACACCTGCATTTGGTTGCTCTCCACAATGCTTTGCATCGCCACAAGCTGGCACACCTCCACACCTCACACCCCACACTCCACACCAAAGTCCACACCCCAGTCTACACCCACACCTGGATTCGGTTGCTCTCCTCCATGATGCGCATCGCCACGAGCTTTTGCTGCTCGAGGGTGAGGAAGTTGCCGTACCCCACACCGCGGTTCACACCCTACAGTCCACACCCCACAGTCCACACCCGTTCCACACCCGTTCCACACCTGGATTCGGTTGCTCTCCTTAATGATGCACATCGCCACGAGCTTGCACGCAGACCACACTCCACCGCCCAGTCCACCCCACACTCGACCGCCCAGTCCACATATCTCGGTCCACACCTCACACCCCACACCCCAGTCCACACCCCAGTCCACACCCACACCTGGATTCGGTTGCTCTCCTCAATGATGCGCATCGCCACAAGCTTTCGCTGTTCGAGGGTGAGGAAGTTGCCGTACAGCAGCGACGAGCTGAACATGACCTGTACGTGGGGGGGATGTGGGGGCGGGTTAGTAACTGTTTTGAGGGGCTTCGTTAGTATGTAAACCCATGTATGGGCATGGATGCTTTCGATGCTCGAGGGTGAGGGAGTTGCCATTTGATTGACCGTCTGCCCTCCTTTACGTCACTTGAAAATTCTAGACGAGCCCCGGCTGGCTGGCTCGGCAGAGTTCCAACCACCGAATGGTTTGGACTGTGTTCAAGATCACATTGCAGCCAGAATACAGCCAAATGGCTGTGCACAGCCGAAACGAAAATCACTGTGTGCAACACAAGAAACGATCGTAAACATACGAGCATGTGTTTGACTGGCGGCGACGACGGCGTGTGGGCTCACTGTGCCTCTTCATAAAATCGTGCTGCGCATGCCAGTGTTTCTGTTAGCCAACCCACAACCCGACAAAGTTCACTTTCGGGTTGAGATTGTCCGATTCGGCTGGCGCGTCGGGTAGAGATTGCGCAAATTTCGACCCGAACAGTGTGGAAATTTCCATTTTCACACTTTTCCCGCCAAAAATCGCCTCCCTCGGGTTAAGATTGGCGGAATGAGCGTGAGGCTTGGGTTGAGCCGTCATTTCCACAAGATACTTAGCGGAACCACTGGCGCATGTACCAGTCACTGGTGGAAACGCACCACTTATGGAAACGCACCATTGAGTGGTGCGTTTCATTCAGTGGTTTCCTTTTCAGTTTTTTTGATTAATTATTCCACAGCCGGATTTTGCTTTGACCGCATTGACCGTTAACCACCCGTTGACCGTTTGCCCTCATACATAGGTCATTTGAAAGCTGTTGACGTACTCTGTCTGGCAGGCTTGTCAGACTAACAATCCACTGGATGGGTTGAGCTGTGTGCAAGGTCAAAGTACAGCCGGCATACAGCCAAATGGCTGTGTACAGCTGAAAAGGAAATCACTGGTTTCATAACCTTTCCGCAGAAGTTGCACACATCTTCCACAGCAAACACGGAAGACTTTCTACCCCGTGGCCCCTGCCCATGCCCCCTCTACTACAGGCTAACTGAGTCTACGTTGCCTTTCTAAACCCTCAACCCCAACCCCCTAACAGTAGCCGTAACATCCAGCGAAGACTACCCAAACCCTAAACCCTGACCTGCGCGCAGAAGTCGCACGTCGTCCACGCCCACACCCACATCCACACCCACACATCAAACCCTGACCTTCCCGCAGAAGTCGCACGTCGTCCACACCCACATCCACATCCACATCCACATCCACACCCACACCCACACGAAACCCTAAACTCTTACCTTCCCGCAGAAGTCGCACGTCGTCCACAGCAGCTCCTCAGTCGAGTGACTCAGCAGGCCACAGCTGCAAGAGGGGGGGGGGCATTAGGGGGGCAATTTGAGGAAAGGATGCAACTGTGGGGTTGCTCCTCAGTCGAGTGACTCAGCAGGCCACAGCTGCATGAGGGGGGGAGAGGGGAGGGGGGGGGGGGGGATTGGGGGAAGGGGAGGGGGGCAAAGGGGGGGGGGGGGGGGCATTAGGGGGGGGAGGGGGCACTAAGACACATGCACACGTGCAAACAAGTACGCGCGCACACACACGCGCACACACACACGCATGCACACAACACACACGCATGCACACACACAACACAACACACACACGCATGCACACACACGCATACACAAACACACACACACACACACACACACACGTTCCATTCCATTCCAGACCGTCACAAAGATAACGGCGGTATCGTTCCAGAGGTCTGCATAAGGGCGTCTGTCAATAGCAGGTGACCACTCATCGCTATGAGGACACACACACACACACACACCTGCTGGCGAGCCAGATGATTGGGAACGAGAACCAGAAGGCAAGTGTGAACACGCGCAGCGTCTGCGCGCACACACGTACATTTGTGAGCGGGTGAGTGGGTGTGGGTGTGTGCGAGTGTGGGTGTGCGTGTTTGAGTGTGTGTGTGTGAGTGTTTAAGTGGGTGTGAGTGGTTGAGTGAGTGGGTGTGTGGGTGTGAGTGAGTGAGTGCGCTTGTGAGTGTGTGTGCATGTGTTGAGTGCGTGTGTCAGTGCGTGTGCGTGTGCCAGTGTGTTTGTTGAGTGGGTGTGCGTGTGCGTGTGTGCGTGCGTGTGTGCGTGTGTGTTTGTGTGTGTGAGTGATCCTCGGGCCAGCTTTTGTGGTGTGGTGTGGTGTGGGCCTTGCGCCAAGACTGCTGGCCATGATAAGCACGGTGTGTACTTTTGAGTGCGTGCACACACGCACGCACACACGCACGCACCCGCAGACTCGTCTCGTCCTTGGCACTGATGGTGCTCGCGGCGTTAAAACATGCCCCACAGCAGCGTTATATGACCACCCCAGACCACCACCACCTGAATAACAACAACAAACAACGCACACACACAAATACACACACACACACGCACGCACCCGCCCTACCACATTCACAACGCCTGAGGCGGCGCCTCATGCATCCCATTCCATGGCGCGGATCAGGCGGCGCCTCAGGCGCTCCGACCGCCTGAGGCGCCGCCTGAGGCGCACTCCTGATCGCCTCAGGCGTCGCCTCAGGCGTTATCCAAACCGCCTCAGGTGCCACCCCGACCGCCTCAGGCGCCCACCACCGCCTGAGGCGCACCCCGGACCGTCTCAGGCGTTATGACCGCATTCCATGGCGCGGATCAGACGTTGGGGTTTGGGTAGGGCCGCAGACTCGTCTCGTTCTTGGCATTGATGGTGCTTGCGATCGCCGTGTCAAACATGCTCCACAGAAGCGTCACGTGACCATCCCGGACCACTACTCCCTGAATAACAACAGCAAACAACGCACACGCACACGCACACACACACACACACGCATACGCATACGCACGCACCCGTAGACTCGTCTCATTCTTGGCATTGATGGTGCTTGCGATCGCCGCGTCAAAACATGCCCCACAGCAGCGTGATATATGACCACCCCAGACCACGGACTCCCTGAATAACAACAAGAAACAACACACACGCACACACGCACGCACATACGCACGCACGCACCCGAAGACTCGTCTCGTTTTTGGCATTGATGGTGCTCGCGATCGCCGCGTCAAACATGCCCCACAGCAGCGTCATGACACATGGGAAGAGCGAGAACGACGTCATGTTGCAGACCGCAGCGAGGGCGGGCGACGGAAGGATGGAGCCGAGCAGGCCGGAAGCAATCATGAGCACGTCTGCGGAAATGGCGATGGCAACCTACAAGGGGGGGAGGGGTGGTTGTTAGATGTCGCGCAAGCTCAGGGAACACACGTGCTTAACAGCCACAACAGAATCGGAGACCAGTCTCCCATGCAAACACACCCACACATTTTCCTTTCGGAAGTCGGACAGCAGCGACAGCGGGCAGACCATCACACACACACACACACACACCAACACACACGCACGCGCCCCATCCCACCCCACCCCACACACATTTTCCTTCGGAAGTCTGACAGCAGCGACAGCAGGTAGATCATATCACACACACAAACACGCACACGCACACACACACACACGCACACACCTTTTCCTTTCAGAAGTCTGACAGCAGCGACAGCAGGCAGACCATCACACACACACACGCACACGCACACACACACCTTTGCCTTTTGGAAGTCTGACAGCAGCGACAGCAGGCATCACACACACACACACACACACCACACACACACCTTTTCCTTTCTGAAGTCTGACAGCAGCGACAGCCGGTAGATCATCACACACACATACACACACACACACGCACACACACACGCACGCACACACACACACACCTTTTCCTTTCATAAGTCTGACAGCAGCGACAGCAGGCATCACACACACACACACACACACACACACACCTTTTCCTTTCTGAAGTCTGACAGCAGCGACAGCAGGTAGATCATGGCTGGCGTTGTGAACATCCACATCACATAGCGGAGCATGTGCACGCCACCGCCGACCGCGTACCCACGCATGATCGGAGCCACACCGAGGTAGGAGAGGAAGTCACTGGAGGCAGCGAGGAGCTGCGAGGTGTGTTTGTGTGTGTGTGTGTGTGTGCTTGTGTGTGTGCGCGCGCATGGTCTGAACCACACCCAAGTAGGAGAGGTAGTCACTGGAGGCAGCGAGGAGCTATGGTTGTGTGTGTGTGTGCCTGTGTGTGCACGTGTGTGTGTGTGTGTGTGTGTGTGTTGGACTACGTAGGCGCATGCATCCAAGTGCGTGCGTGTCGCACTCACAGCACACGCACACACACACACACACACACAGGCACACAAACCATGCCCCCCCCCCCCCCCCCCCCCTCCCAACACACACATGCAGACACACATGCCCACCCACACGCGCACACGCACATACACACACACACGCGTGCCCGCCCGCACACACACACACCTGGATGTAGGCGCCAAAGAATGCGAGCTTCATGCGCTGGCTGTCGCGCTCAAAGAGCATCGTGAGGGAGTTCAGGACAAACGCGGTGAAAAAGCACGACGCGGGCACGAGGTACGTCACATAGGAGTCCACCTGGCGGCGGTTGGGTGTGGGGAGTGTGGGGAATCTCCGCAGGGTGCAGGGCGCAGGGCGGGCAGAGCGCGGCAGGGGGGCGGGGCGCACATGTGTGCACATATGCGTGGGGTTGTCCCGTGGTGGTACGTGCACTCCACGTCCCACTTCACGCCAGGGTGACGTGAACTGAGACGTGCAGCAGGGTCAGACGCAGGGGCCGGCGTGAACTCCGTATTTTCGGGGAAAAGTGTGAAGTGTGAGGACCCCCCCGACAGCCGCCGCCGTTGTGCGCCTAGGCCTAATCCCTTGGAGCATACATGAACGAGCCTACGGCGCCTTCTCCCACTCTTGGGGGAGGAAGCCAGGGTGACCCACAGCTGCCTGGGGGATGGAGCTCATGATCGTCTCTCTTCGCGCCACCATCGGCTCTCCTGCTCTGCGCCCTGGCAGCGTGAACAACCTCAGGTCGCCTCTTCGGAGGGTCAGCACGGTGCACGCTATGCCCGGCTCTGAGAGGAGCTAATTCACCGTGGCGTCCAAGCCCACCCCAGGGGCGTGGGTGTCTGCAAGCAGCAGGCCCAGTTGCCATCATCCCCGAATGCATGCATGCATGCGCGCGCCACGCATGCGCCATGCAAATCTGCCGCCGCCACGTGCATTGATCTTGGAACTTGGCAACTGTGCCATTATCAGTGCCATAATCAGTGCCATGATAATGGCCTTATGGCATCAGCACAGCGCTCTGTTACATAACATATATCATTTTTAGGCGTGGGTGACGTGAGGGGTGCCAGCGCTGGCGGCCGACGTGAACCCTCTTTCACGAGAAGGCTACGGGCGGCCATTTTCGCCGACGTGAACTGCATTCATGACGTGGAGTGTGCCACTACGGTAGATGCGCGTGCGCGCGTGCGCGTTTGCGCGTGTGAGGGTGCGTGCCAGGATGGCGCATGCGTGGCGTTGCTTTTCCTGAAGCCCGGGGAACGTGTACGTGTCGGGTGTTGTGGTTGTTGTCGGGCCAAAGCGCCGCACTCGCATGGGGGTGCATGGGTGCATGAGCCCCATGCGGCTCACCTGTGCGGCGTACTGCACAGCGATCTCTGGGTCGCTCACGTCGCTGGTACATGCCCAGTATGCGATGGCAGCGAAGCTGACGGTGGCGGGACTGAGGTGGGTGGGGTGCACAGTTAGATGTCAGCGCTGCTTGCTGCGTGCGTGCCACCTCTACCTCCGTACAAGGCCATCCGCAATGCGGCGTCCATGTTGTTGTTGTCGTGCAACATGAGTGGTTATCCCTTGGGAGCTCGCTGCCGACGGCCTCCCCATGCGCCCAATATGCAGACCCCGCGTTCTTTCCTCGGTGTGTGGTGTGCACTGTGTACACTGGTGTTCAAGTGTGCCGCCGAGACACAGCGGGGTCCCAACAAGGGACGACCGGGGTCTCAGATTATATGAGACCTGATGCCGCCCCCCAGCAGGCGGCGTCCATACAGGGTGAGGCGAATGTGCACTCACATAGCGATGCACACGTCCAATCGCAGCCACGCCCTCCAGGAGGGTCGGGGCTTGGCGCGCATGCCTTCAGATGCCGGTCTGCTTAACTTGGGGGATTAACTATGGAGAGGGGACTGACGTTCTGGTCTGCCCTCGTTGTCGTCGTCGAAAGCGCAACTAATTAGGCTGGTCTAGACGTCTGTGGTTCATCTCAAACCAACCGCTCACCTTTTGCTCACACTTTTCCGCGGTTTCGATCAGTTTCAGCAGGATCAGCAGCGCGGTTTACTATTGACATTACGCACGTGCGATTGAAGGGCTCCTAGGGCTGGCTTCCCCTTCAAACTTTCAAGTTGGGGCAGCTAGTGAGGGGATGCAGCTTTCGGGCGCATATGAGCGCAGCATGAGGGCTGCACCCCCAGTGCTAGTGTGTCTATCGTGTGCGCCGCGTAGATGGTGCCGCTGATGCCGAGTAGGATGGGGTGATCTTGATGTCGTCGCGCTGGCCTATGGTAGCCTCGCTCCACCAGTCGCTCCCCTACAGATGGGAGGGGGGGGGGGGTAAACCTGAGTTGAACCCGGGGTAAACTTTGGTTAAACCCTGCGCCTGGTTAAACCTAGCTAAACCTGTGTTCAACCCTGGGTAAACCCGCGAAGTGGTCAACCAAGGTTTAACCTGAATGACTTCTTCTAGGCTTCTCGTCTTCCTCGTACGACTTTTGACTGCACAATGGATGTGGCTTGGCAGCAAGGCCGGCCTCCAGCCTCCTCCCGACACTAACCTCCCGACACTTGTAGCCGCGCCGCCGTCATCTGCTCGGTCAGCCGCAGGTCTTGGCAGGTCATGAGATCCACGATGAGGACGTCGTGTCGTCTATGTGAGTGTGCCCATGCGTGTTGCAGAGCACAATGTCCGGCCGCTTGGAGCGCAGCCACATGGCGTGCTCCTCGGCCCCTTGGCCAGCTGGGGGGGTGGCGGGCATATCGACGGGTTGAGGCCGACGCGCAGGGCGTCCTGTTGTCTTCGCTGTTGGCTCCCTACGTCTGCCATGACGCTACACATGGCGCCTTTGCGTTCAGCACAAGCCTGCCAGTCTTGTTGTGCCTCTCTGTGCACATACGCTTCATGACTGGGTCGTGGCACCCTGAGGCGATGTTGCCGCCTCAGTCTGTTTAACGTCACAGTGGGCATTCGTCGGTGTTGCTGTACTTGTACCGGAATGTTGTTGCCCCACTTCCGGGGGTGACGAAACTCGGCAGCTGCCAGTAGGATCTCCACCGTGGCAGCGCCCTCGCCCACCTGGGGAGGGTTTGGAACTGGCGAAGGGGCCTGAGCACAGGGAGGGCAGCGCCACCAGCTGCCGCCTCGACCCAGGCAACGGGCAGCGCCGCAAACAAGACCGCCGTTGTGGTCGACCGTGCGCGTGGCGTCATGTCGAGAACAGCGAGCCCCACTTCCCCACCTGTAGCGTGACCAGCCACATCAGGAGGGGGCTATCTCAGCTCCTGGCACAAAGAGGACGTGGGCATCCAGGCACGGGCGGCGCGCAGAAACAGGTTCCCGTCTTCCCGCAACGTGTGCGCAATCAGTCACTGTTACAGCGTACAACCTACGAATGAGGCGGCGAGACCGTTGTAACCGTGCACTTTGTAATCAGCCCCGGGGCCCCTCATCAGGTCGGGCACATGCTGATCGCCTGTTCCGCAGCAGATCACCGACCCGGCTGCTTTCCACCGCCCTCCGTCCCCTGCGCGCGTTCCGCATCAGCAGCGGCATCAGCGGCATCAGCGGCAGCCTCCTGTGCGCGCTTGGTCGCCGACTCCGCCTGCCTCTGCCGCAGCCGCAGCTGCGCCCACACCGGCAGGCCGGCCGCATCGGGCTGCACGTCCGGCGGAGCAGGCGCCTGCTGCGCACCGCCGGCTGCTGCCGCCTGCGCCTGCGCCCGCTGCCTGCGTGCAGCCGCGGCCGTCACAGCAGCAGCAGCGGCCGCGTCGCGCGGCTGCGAGATGGACGTGGTGCTGGCACCAATCGTAAAGGCGCCGCCGCCGCCATCAGGACCTCCGGCACCGCCGCTGCTGCTACCGCTGCCGGCTCGCTCCGGCTGCTTCGCAGCCCCCCCCACGCTGTCCGTGCCCTCGCCCTCGCCCTCGCCCGCTGCGGCTTTACTGCCCGGCGGCGGCGGTGCGGCCTCACCGCCCACACTTCCCACACTAGCGTCCACACCAGCCCCACCCCCCACGCGCCCGCACGAGTCCCCGAAGAAGAAGCGCGCGTTGAGGAAGTCGTCGACCATCGGGTTGAACGCGCTGATGGTCGCCGTGTGCTTCATCTCCTTGTAGCGCTTCATCACGGCGCCCTGCAGGGGCGGATCGGGTGGTACAGTTGGTTAGCTGGGTTCAGTATAAACGCGCTGGTGCGCGCCGCGTGCTTCATCTCCGTGAGGCGCTGCATCACGGCGCTCTGCGGGGGCGGATCGGGTGGTACAGGTGGTTAGCTGGGTTCATTTCAAGGTGGAACGCGCTGGTGCGCGCCGCGTGCTTCTCCTCCGGGAGGCGCTGCATCACGGCGCCCTGCAGGGGCGGACGGGTGGTACAGTTGGTTAGCTGGGTTCATTACAAGGTTGGAACGCGCTGGTGCGCGCCGTGTGCTTCATCTCCTTGTAGCGCTTCATCACGGCGCCCTGCAGGGGCGAATCGGGTGGTGATGATGATGATGATGATGATGGATTTTACAGTCTGTCTGGTGGTACAGTTGGTTAGCTGGGTTCATTAAAAGGTTGGAACGCGCTGGTGTGCGCCGTGTGCTTCATCTCCTTGTAGCGCTTCATCACGGCGCCCTGCAGGGGCGAATCGGGTGGTGATGATGATGATGATGGATTTTACAGTCGGTCTGGTGGTACAGTTGGTTAGCTGGGTTCATTACAAGGTTGGAACGCGCTGGTGCGCGCCGTGTGCTTCATCTCCTTGTAGCGCTTCATCACGGCGCCCTGCAGGGGCGGATCACTTGGTTAGTCAGTTGATTGGTTTGGTTGAGTGCGGGTTGACCCATCACATTGAACGCGTTTATACTCTTTCGCGGCACCTGGTGCATCATTTTTTGTGTAGTGCTTTATCACGGCGCCCTGCACGGATCGGGTGGTAAAGTTGGTAAGTAATTTGGCTCGTTTGGGAAGAAGGGTTTGAACCGTCGTGTTGAGCGCGCTGGTGACCGCCGTGTGCCTCATCTTCGTGTAGCGCTTCATCACGGCGCCCTGCCGCACAGATCGAGTGTTGTTTATTTGTCTGTGAGATGGTTAGGTAGTGTTGAGTTAGTTGGGTTAAAAACCGCCGCATAACACGTGTTTATAATCGTTCGCAGAGTGCTGTACATATCTTCCTATTTGTAGAGCCCTCTTCATCACGGCGGAAAGCGAGTGGTGGAGGTCGTGTGTTGGGTTTGTAGTAAGGTTTGAATCGTCAATTGAATCGTGTCGTGCTTTTAAAACGTGCTTTTATGACACTCTCGCGCGCGCGCACACACACACACACAAACACACACACACACACACGCACTGGTGGTACTGTTCCGTATGCACCGTGCCCATGTCCTTCCCCCATGCACCGCACACACACAAACACAAACAGAGAGAGAGCGGAGACACCCACCCACACACCTGGTGGTAGTGCTCCGTGAGCACCGTTCCCACGCCCTTGCCCCACGCGTGCTCCGCAGACGCGCGGTACATCCGCGCCAGCGCATCAAAGTCGGTTGGGAAGAAGATGTCGGCGGTGCCCCAGGGCACGTAGATTGTGTCGTGGTCGATGTTCTTGCCGTCGATCTGTGGAGGGAGTGGTGTGTGTGTGTGAGAGGGTAAGAGAAAGAGAGGAAGAGAGAGAGTCCAGAGAGGAAGAGAGAGAGTCCAGAGAGGAAGAGAGAGAGTCCAGAGGGAGAGATGGGAAGAGAGAAAAAGCGCGCGCGAGAGAAGGGAGGGAGGGAGGCAGAGAGAGAGAGAGAGAGAAAAAAAAATGACAAATGGAGGGAGAGGGCGAGGCCTAAGGGGACGTCGATGTTGTTGCCGTCGATGCTGTTGCCGTCAATCGGGTGAGTGTGTGAGGGGGGGTGGGTGGATGCGTGAGGGAGGGAGAGACAAGGAGAGACACGCACACACGCGCACACGCCAGCCCACCACCCCGCTTCCTGCTGCTCTTCATGTTTTCTAGGGTGAGCAAGCACAGGTCCTGATGATGATGGATGTAACAGTCAGCCCTGCACACCTCTTAAGGCGTATAAGCCCGTCAGTGATTTCATTTTTGGCTCTCTGCACAGCCATTTGGCTGTATCCCGGCTGAACTTTGACCTTGAACACAGCTCAACCCATCCAGTGGATTGTAAGTCTGACGCGCCCGCCAGACAGAGCTCGTCAAGAGCTTTCAAATGAACTCCATATCAGGGCAAGCGGTCAACAGGAGGGCAACGGTCAACGCGGTCAAAGCAAAATCCGGCTGTGGAATAATTAATTAAAATTCACGAAAAGGAAATCACTGACGCCCGTGCTCGACGTGTAGATCCCGAGCACCTTAGTGAGATGTCTGGCAACTGGTGGTAGGAACCCCCTCTCTGCAAAGAGCGTGGGCCAGTGATTTCCTTTTCAGGAATTTTAAATGATTATTCCGCAGCCGGATTTTGCTCTGACCGCGTTGACCGTTGACCTCCCGTTGACTGTTTGTCCTCATACATAGGTAATTTGAAAGCCGCTGACATGCTCTGCCTGGCGGGCTTGTCATACTAACAATCCACTGGATGGGTTGAGCTGTGTGCAAAGTCAAAGTACAGCCGGTATTCAGCCAAATGGCTGTGTAGAGCCAAAAAGGAGATCACTGAAGTGAGCACACCCCCAGGGCCCCTACAGTAGCGGCAGCAAACGCTTGTCCTAATACAGCAACATATGCGTCCAACAAACGGTTAAATCTACCACACCAGCCCACCGGCACGCCTCCCACCATTCTCCTTTTCCGCAATGAGTGGCGCGTTGACCCTTGGCACCGTCACGTGTGTCTGGCAGCTTGGATCTACCTCATGAGAGGCGAGCATCCAACCCCACCACCCAGTTAACAGTTTTCAGTACGCACCATCGGGGCGTGGGATTGAGAGGGGCTGCCGCAATCCCAAGGCTGGCTACCAGCCCTGCCACATTCCCAACGCCTGCGGTGGCGCCTCCACGTGCGCGGATCAGGCGGCGCCTCAGGCGCTCCGAGACCGCCTGAGGCGCACCGCCGACCGCCTGACGCGCCGCCTCAGGTGCCCACCACCCACCACCCCGAGGCGCCGCCTCAGGCGTTATGACCGCCTTGACTTGCGCGTCTCAGGAGTTGGGATTGTGCTAGGGCAGAACCTCATCACCATTACCCACCTTTTCCGCGATGAGTGGCGCGTTGACCCCTGGCACCGTCACGTCTGGCAGCTTTGCAAAGTCGGAGAAGATGAGCGAGTGGTTGGGGCGCGCGGCATGAAGGCTGTCCTGCGCACGTGAACGCACAACCCAGTCCAGGGGTCAGCCAGGTCGCCCCACTAGCATGAGGTTGGTGATTGTTGAGGTTCACGGAACGAGTACGGTGGCGTGGCGGCTGTCCTGCACACGTGAATGAACAATCCAGTCCAAGGGTCGTTACGAATGAACAATCCAGTCCAAGGGTAGGAGACTTGGTTGCTGGAGACTTGAGTTGCACGGAGCGAGTGTGGTGGCGTGGAGGCTGTCGTGCACAAGTGAATGCACAATACACGCCAAGCCAGGTCGTTACGCCAGGAGGGTTGGGTATGGTCGAGGTTCACACGCACTCTCTGAAGACCCACCGGCAGTGAGCAGTGCCAGTGACCCGCTCAGCAAAAACAGCGTATCGGTACCACTCAGCGATTCCAATGCGGGCGGCTCGCGCGCACACACAAGCACGTGCACACGCCCCACCCCCCTAGACCCACCAGCAGTGCAAGTGATCCGCTCGTCAAACAGCATGACTAGCACCACCCCGCGATTCCGATGTGGGCGTCTCTCTCGCGCACACAAGCTCGTTCACGCACACACACCCCTAGACGCACCAGCAGTGCTAGCGACCCGCTCGGCACAAACAGAGTGTCGGCATCACCCGGCGATTCCGATGCGGGCGGCTCGCGCGCAAGGATGAAGTCCACCAGCTTGTTGAACTGCTTGTCTAGGCGGTCTTCGAACGTGGGTGGGACGTAAGCGGATGCGAGTGCCCTGCGAATTGAGTGCGATTGAATGGAATGAGTGTCTGCGTGTGTGTTGGCGTGTGTGCATATGTGTGTGTGCATGTGTGTGTGTGTGTGTGTGTGTTTGTGTGTGTGTGTGTGTGTGTGTGTGCTTGTGAGCTTGTGAGTGAAACTGCTTGTCGACGCGGTCCTCGAACGTGGGCAGGGCGTAGGCGGAGGCGAGTGCCCTGCAAAGGGACAAAAGCATGGCACATTGGGGCGCCGCGACCAAGGAAAACAGGGTACATGCAGGCCAAGAAAATGCAGGCGGGCAATAGGGCCCTTGGGCGACGGCGTGCGGTACGGGAACGAGAGACCCCTGCGCAGCATTGACCCAAAACACGTAACGGTGCAACACTGACGCGGGGTTTCCCAGCTCACAAGCGTGTACACACCTCGCGTGTGCTTCACTTGGCTATGATCTGTTGGTTACAAGGGCCAAAGGCTCTACAACATATCTACCTAACTAGGTCATACGACCTCCCTCTATCTGTCCCTGCCTGCCTGCCTGCTTGCCTGCAATCTCTCTATCTCCCACCCCGCCTACCTGCAAGCCCCTCTCTCTCCCTCCCTGCATGGCTGCAACCTCTCTATCTCCCCCTTACCGCCAGCAACCAACCCTCCTCTGTCTCGCATCCCTTCAGCGAGCAACCCTTTTGGCCTGCCGTAGGACTTCACGCTGTGCCTTTGAGCACGATTCAGTCTCGAGACGCCCCCCCCCCCCCCGCAAAGGCACGTCGCAAAGGAGGAAGCCACCCCGCCCGGGCCCCGCAGGCACAAAACCACGAATTGACTCGGACGCTGAGCACCCCCCCCCCCCGCAAAGGCACAGCAAGGCTATGGTATTGTGCCACGTGTCAGGCGAGCGACCGCACGCACGGGTGGGCATGTACCGTAGTACCGCTTTGCCTTGCCGATGAAATTCCGAGGACGTGCCGGCAAGGTCGATTTCTAAAAAACATTGCCGAAAAACTGCGTCACAACGGGGAAAAAATCCTGCGGCAAGGCACCCAAATTCTAAACAATTGCCCCCTTAATACAAGTGGCGACAAGGTTAAGCGGTACCACGGTATGCACACACCGTACCCCCCCCCAACACACACAGATGCAGCCTCGCCGCATTGGTGACACAGCCACCACCCACCATCACCCACCACCACCCACCACCATCCACTATCTCAAGCAGCGCAACTGCCACCGTCTCTCCGTCATCTCCTCCCATGGCCCATGACCGCCCATGCCACCCATTCAACCATCCAGGCGTGGCCGGCCCCGCACAACACACGCGAGGTCCAGAGCTACCTTGGACGCGCCACCCACCCACCCACCCACCCATCCCATCCACCCACCTCTCCAAAAGCGAATCCGCCACAGGCTCTGTCATCTCCTCCCACGGCCCGTCCTCCATGCTCGGCGCGCCCTCCGCAGGAACAACAACGGTCTGGAGCCATGGCTGTGACGAGCTGGAGCGCACTACCCTGCGTGCGTGTGTGTGTGTGGGTGCATGTGTGTGTGTGCGTGCGGGTGTGTGCGTGTGTGTCGGTGCGCCCTCCGCGGGAACAACAACGGTCTGGAGCCACGGCTGTGACGAGCTAGAGCGCATCATCCTGCGACACAGCACGGCCACGTGTGTGTGTGTGTGTGTGTGTGCGCGTGCATACATCTGTGTGTGTGTGTGTGTGAGAGAGAGAGGGGCACGGCTGCGACGAGCTGGAGCGCACCACCCTGTGTGTGTGTGTGTGTGTGTGTGTGTGTGTGAGTGTGTGTGTGTGCAAGAGAGAGGGGCACGGTTGCGTTGAGCGCACGCGTGTGTGCGTGTGCATGTATGTGCGTGTGCATGACTTGTCTAACACATTGTCAGACTGAAGCAGTGCAGCCATGCAATAACCACACGCACAGGCACACGCACACACACACACACACACACACACACACACACCTGTCGTGTGGCAGATTGTCCAGAACCTCCATTGTCAGGCTCAAGCAGTGCAGCCATGCAATACACACACACACACACACACACCTATTGTGTGGCAGATTGTCCAGAACCTCCATTGTCAGGCTGAAGCAGTGCAGCCATGCAATACACACACACACACACATGCACACGCACACACACACACACACACATTCACACACACACACACACACACCTGTCGTGTGGCAGGTTGTCCAGAACCTCCATTGCAAGGATGAAGCAGTGCGGCCACTCGCGCGGCCCCCATGTGGAGCGGTCCCATGCGTTGCCGCGCATCATGTGGAACCGGCTGTGGTGACCAGCCTGGTGGTGTGATTGGTGCATGTGTGTGTGTGTGTGTGCGCGTGTGCGTGCGTGTGTGTGCGTGTGCATGTGTGTGTGTGTGTGTATGTGCGGGTAGGAGAAGGAAGAGGTTAAGGCAGAAATGTGGCACCCCCCCAAGCGTTATCACGCATATTGTGGAAGCGGCTGTGGTGGCCAGCCTAGTAGCCAGTTCAGATGAGCAATTTGAGGGGGTGGGGGGTGGGAGACATTTGGTGGTGAGTGTGGCGAGTGGGGCGGTCAGGCATGCATGCAGTGTTGCGAATGTGTGTGTGTAGGTGGTGGTGGTGGGGGGGGCAGGTGATTTACGTGGCGCGGTCCCATAGATGTCGAATACTAACTTACAAGCCCACTGATGTCTAAGGGTCGGCAATATAACACCCCGGCCAAGAATTGTAACGTTATTATAACGTTGTTAATAACATTTCTAACAATTATAACGTTATAATGCCTGTTATAATAAAAAATAACTCACAAATCGTAATGGTTTTGCGTGAAACTTTCACAGTAGGTTGCTGTGGTGATGGGGAGCGTGCTGCCGGTGTCTATTAATTTTCTGACTTTTTTTGCTGAGTTTTCGGCCCGATCCAGTTTACATGTCACGTGGTACGCGTAACGCGTGGCGCAGTGTCATCACCCTCCTACGTTCCTCCACCACGTGCGGCACTGTCTACGCACCATCTACACCATCCCCTCCTCCCCATCCTCCCCCTCCTCCTCCTCCTCCTCCTCTGCGTGCGAGTCCTCCGTCTCCTCCTCTGACAGCTCAAGAGAGCGCTTGCGCTTGGAAGGCACGCGCCCCGCGCCGCTGCCCCCCGCCGCCGCCGCGACCCCCGCACCGCTGCTGCCCCCATGTCCCCCGCGCCGCTGCCCCCGGCTGCCGCCGCTGCCGCAGCAGCAGCCGCTGCCTTTGTGGGGCGGCCCCGCGGCCGGCCGCCGTCGCTGCAATTCTTGCAGAACAGCTTGCACACGCCCTCGGCACCCAGGCGCGGCTCAACCTGACCGCTCCAACCGGCCTTGCCCTTCGCTACTTGCGCCCTGAGCAACCCGAGCACTTCAGCGGGCAGCTTCTTCTAATTTCGATATCCCTGCTTGCCATCGGCATCTAGCGACATGGTGCCTGTGGTCTAGCGGCAGGAACCTCCCATGCACACCTCCCCATTCACACCCCACACCAGCACATCAGCACACCGCAGTAACAGTAACACGGGGTTTCCAGCTAAGCAGGCTACTCTTCTACTAGAGACACCCGTCGAGACTCCAGCACACTTACGTACTAGAGTACCGCCGGCTCCCGGCCGATAGACTACCGCTCCCGGCCGATAGACTACCGCTCCCGCCGGCTAGACTACCCCAAACAGCGGTCTCTGAGAGACATGTCTGGCAAGGAGCATATAGGAGAGGACCATCCTCAAGGTCACAGTAGTGGCCTTGTGGCCAGTCACGCCGGCAGAGCCGACTGGCACTGACTGGAACGGTCCCCGCCTGGCAGTGCATGGCTGTCCAGCTCTCGTGTGCATGGGGCTTAGCCGGCGCCCCATGCCTCATGCATGGCCAGGTCCCACCCTCCAGGGGGGCATGGACGACAGAGTTGTCATGGAGGCTGAAGCACACCACAGAACAACACAAACAAGTGTCTTGAGAGCCAGCATGTTATCTTAAATTATTGGTCTTACCAGAGAGCTCAACCCCATCGGAATCCACGCAGATTTCAGTAAGTTGAACTCGCGTCCCAAATTCGTAACATGTCGCCGGCGAATTATAACGTTATTATAACGTTATTATAACATTATGTTATTATTGTTATTATTGTTATTGTTAGCTGTCCGATCGCTTTGGGCGGCTGGAGGCCATGCCGCCCGAGGGCGCTGATGCCCAGGCGGAGTACGACGCGATGGCTGCTGCCATTCGCGAGGTGGCCACCAACCACCTCGCTCCACGCGGCAGCCGCCGGCGGCGCGGCTGGCAGTTGACTCTGTCGCAGCGCACCCTCTGGCTCATGGACGCCCGGCAGCGCGCGCACACGGCATGGCTCAGGAGCAAGTCTGCTGCTGCCAAACGAGAGCGCAACCGCGCCAACCGCGCGGCCGACGCAGCTGTGCAGAGAGACAGGGAGAGGTGGATCGGCCAGCAGGTGGCGGAGGCGCAAGACATGCTACGCAAGAAGAATCTGCGCCAGTTTGCGCGCGCGTGCGACAGGCTGGCGGGCCGCAGCCGCAGCCATCAGATCCCACCTGCCATGCGGGACGTCTCGGGCGCGCTGCACAGCGGTCCAGACGGGGTGCTGAAGGCCATGACAGAGTCATTCGACAAGCTATATGGCGGGGAGACCAAGCTCAGCGACGAGACCCTGAACCAGCTGGAGAACGATGTAGCGGCGTTTGAGCTCACACGCGCCACAGAGGTGGACGGCGCGCACGGGCGCCCCCTGACCTGGCTGAGACGGAGGCGTGTGTGCGAGCGTTGCGCTCGGCCGCCGCTCCGGGCGGTGACCAGCTGGACGCCATGCTGTTGCGGTGCCCCCTGCCATCGCATGCTCCACCGGGTTTCATCGTATGGCGGTCGGGGAGCCCCGAGGGAATAAACTGCTATTATACACATAAAAAGGCATTCCACTTGAAAACTTGATAAGCCTTCTCTCTATTGCCGGGGGAAAGTACGCGTGCCTTCTGCACCGCGTCTCCACGCAGGGGGAGGTCAGTTGCAGGCCAGTGTGGTTTCAGAAAAAGCAGAGGCACACTGTTGCGATTTTTACTCTGAGCTCTCGCGCGCGGCACACAAGTACAAACAACAATGGCTGTGGCCCATTTTTCTAACTTATTGGCAACCGTGGCACTGTGGTGGTCCTTAGATTATATAGACATCTGCACATTATTGATCTGTTGGAGGATCTTCACACCACCACCAGCTGCCGTACGGCTGGCTGGGAAATGGGCACGCATTCCCCGTGTCGTCTGGTGTGCACAGGGGTGCGTCATGGCTCCTGTGTTGTTCAATGTTTTTATTGACCCGCCAAAAAGGCGCGACATGATGCCCGGGCTGGCGTGTGGCGTGACCCGAGCGCCGGCTCTCTGTTGCGTCGTCGGTTGAGCGTACCCTGAGTGTGACGTGTGTGTGTGTTCTTGTGTGTGTGCTGTGTGCGGCATGTGTGTGTCCTTGTGAAGTGTCTAGCTTTTGGCAAACAACGCCGTCTAGAGGTGTGGCAGTTGACTGTGCGTGTGGTGTGTGTGCGTTGATGTGTGAGTAGTGTGTGTGAAAAGGAGATGGGTGTGCGTCGGGTCGCGCGGCGTTTGCGTTTTTGTGTGGCCAGCAGAAGATGCAGGTGCAGTCTAAGATGCGGGTTTACAACACTTTCGTGCGCCCCACTTTCTGTACGGCTGCGAAACATGGGCCCCTACGAAAACACACACTGACGATTGGAGGTTGCCCACTCTAACTGCCTTCGTCGCATTCTGGGTGTGCGCCCTCGACCGGCACAGATTAAATTTATTCGGCAGGCGTGCGACACTGAGCCAATTGAGAGCCTTGTGGCAAAGCGATCAATGCTGTGGCTAGGCCATGTGATGCGCATGCCGGCTTCTCGTCTTCCTCGTACAACTTTTGACTGCACAATGGATGTGGCTCGGCAGCAAGGCCGGCCTCTAGCCTCCTCCCGACATTACTGATTCAGCAGCTAGGCGAAACTAGTGGCACTCGTTCTGATTGGAAGACTTTTCGGACACAGTCGGGTGGAGAGCCGGGGTACGCTCCCCACGGCGGTTGCCACTTGACCCCCTATCCCCTGAAGCAGTTTAGACCTATTTTGGAGGCGTCGCAAATGTTTTTTGCTCTGGGACTACACGTTGGCAGGCAGCCGGCTGGTGGCTACCGCCCCTCACAAGTAATTGTTAGGGCCAGAACTGGACTTGGGTCTAGGCGGTGGTACTAGGACTAGAGGTAGTCTTTGCTGGAAAGCCGATGTAACTGTAACTATTATTGTTATGTTGTATTATTCCGACCCCTACTGATGTCGCCCACGATGCCCATCCCACTTTGGACACGACCGTCTCGTAGTGTTGAGCAGCAAGCTGTTTGTGCTGATGTCTCCTATACTGTGTTCGTGCACTGATCTTGATGACGATGCCCACTGCCGATCTCAACTGTTTTGCCCACTGATCTCGAGAAACGCCCCACTGTTATTGGATTTTACAGCCGTGTGTGATGCACCTACAGGCAGCGTGTGCGACCTTGCACGGCGTATAGCGCCCTCGGTACTACAGACGTGTGGCTGGCTACTGGTGGTGGGGGGCTAGTGAGTCGGGGCTGGACCTAGACAGGGCACTCTGCCCCCAGATCCAATCGAATCCCCGTGGGGGTAGACCCCACTGATCTTGACCACTCTGCCCACCACTCCTCTGACCCCAACGTCTCGTTTTTGTCACGCTGGTGCTGATCTCTACTGCTCTATTTAACCACAGATGACCACGATTCCTTTGCCCGCTGCTGATCTCGACTCCGTTGATGCCGAGAAACGCCCCACTGACTTCAACCGCTCTGTTCACCCCACCTCGGGCTCCAACGTCTCGTACTGCCGTGCAGCCAGCTTTGTGCTCATCCCAATGTCCTTGTCCCAAACACCAGAACGGAAATCCGCTCTTCTCTGTGTGATAAGCTTTTAGGTGTTGGCCTGAGCCGTCTACCCTAGAAACCCTGGTCCCACCCCACCTTGGACACCATTGTCTCGTACTGCCGTGCAGCGAGCTTGCCTGGCCACTACACGCTGCTCCCCCTTGGTCAACCACATCAAGAGTTCACATCAACACCGTCTCAGTGTGTGTGCACACGCGCGTGTGAGCGTGTGTGCATGCACGCCACAGCGACAAACCCACCTCGGACACGACCGTCTCGTACTGCCGCGCAGCGAGCTTCGTGCTGATCTCCATGCACGTGTACGTTGTAACCTCGTACACGTCTGGGCGCTCGCGCCGAAGCCAGTCCTGTGTGTGTGTGTGTGTCTGTTTATGTGTGTGTACGTCGTGACCACGTCCACGTCGCGGCGTCGCGCGGTTGGGGCGCTCGCGGCGCAGCCCGTCCTGCGTGTGTGTGTGTGTGTGTATGTGTGCGTGTGTGTGTGTACGTGCGTGCACGCGTGTTGTGTGTACGGCATGACCTTGCACACGTCTGGATGCTCACAGCGCAGCCAGTCCTGTGTGTGTGTGTGTGCGTGCATGTGTGTGTGTATGTGTGTGCGCGTGTTGTTTGTACGGCGTGGCCTTGCACACGTCTGGACGCTCGCGTCGAAGCCAATCCTGTGCGTGTGTGTGACTGTGTGTGTGTGTGTGTGCGTGTGTGTGTGTGTGTGTGTGTGTGCACGGCGTGACCTCGTCCGCGTCGCGGCATCGCGCCGCTGGGGCGCTCGCGTCGCAGCCTGTCCTGTATGTATGTATGTATGTATGTATGTATGTGTGTGTGTGTGTACGAGCGCGTGTGTGTGCGTGTGTGCGTGTGCGCGTGTGGTTTGTTCGGCGTGACCTTGCACACGTCAGGTCGCTCGCGGCGGAGCCAGTTCTGTGTGTGTGTGTGTGTGGGGTGAATGTGTGTGACTGTGTGTGTGTGTGTGTGTGGTTTTTACGTCGTGACCTCGTGTACGTCAGGTTGCGCGTGGCGCAGCCAGTCCTGTGTGTGTATGTGCGTGTGTGTGTGTGTGTGCGTGTGTGTGTGGGTGTGCACACGTGTATGTGTGGTTTGTACGTCGTTACCTCACACGCCTGGACGCTCGCGGCGCAGCCAGTCCTGTCACAGCGTGAGCCGTGTTTTGTGGGTTGAATAGGGTGCAAGAATACGGGTTTAGGTCTCTGCGCTGGTGTTTTATGTGACAGGGTGCAGCATTTTTGGTTGATGTGTTAGGGTGCAGGCACGAGGGTTAAGGTCTCTGCCCTGGACACACACACACAGTCCATACCAAACACGCAGGGGCACGCAGGCGTGTGTCCGACATGCGTAACCCCAAAGCGCTGCACGTGCCGCACCCACCAGGGTGTCGCGTGCGAGCGTTCCGTCCCCGCCCCCGATCGCATAGACTACGAGCTCAGCACTTAACCACCCCAAGCAACTCTTATTCCATTTCACTTTCCTTTTGCCAGAATATCGCACCAGGACGCCGCGCGCGCACCCGCCGTTTCCCCCCCCTTGAATGTTATATTGTATACTGATGATGATGGATATTAAAGTCGGTGTGACACCAGTATTGACTAAGCTGAAGGATATAGGCTCAATAATAGCCTATCTCAAGCCTCCAACCTCCATACCCAGCAGGATGTCGCGTGCGAGCGTGCCGTTCCCGC
Source organism: Chlamydomonas sp. UWO 241 (assembly GCA_016618255.1). Classification (NCBI taxonomy): domain Eukaryota; kingdom Viridiplantae; phylum Chlorophyta; class Chlorophyceae; order Chlamydomonadales; family Chlamydomonadaceae; genus Chlamydomonas; species Chlamydomonas priscui. Next base: position 389,634 of record VFSX01000096.1, on the reverse strand, counting down.
CCCCAATCTCATAGATCACGAGCTCAGCACTGAACCGCCCCAAGCGAATGTTATTCCATTTCAATTTCCTTGCCCCAGAATATCGCACCAGGATGCCGCGCGGCGCACCCGCCGTTTCTCGCCGCTTGAATGTAATATTGCATACTAAGCTGCAGGATATAGGCTCAATGCTAACCTATCACAAGCCCCAACCTCCATACCCACCAGGATGTCGCGTGCGAGCGTTCCGTTCCCGCCCCCGATCTCATAGATCACGAGCGGGAGGTCGTCGGCCGCCTTCAGGTTGTGCTTGCGGTGCTCGAGCATGTGGCGCGCAAGGATGTAGCCGTACCTGCGTGGTGTGTGCGTATCTCGGTGGTGGTAGTGGTGGCGGTGGTGGTGGTGGTGGCGCCACATGGGTGGGTGGGAGTGGTGGTGGGTGGGACTCGACGTGTCGTTGGACGGGCGCTTGCGCCCGCTGGCCACCGCCCCCCTACCCCCTCCCTCTTCGTGTGGTTGATGGGGAGTCCCCTCCTAGTGTGAACAGCAGCCCCCCCTCCCCCCTCCCTCCCCCCTCCCTACCTGTGTGGTTGGTGAGGATAGGATTCCCATCCTAGTGTGAACAGCTGTCTTCCCCCACCCCTGCACCCTCCCTTCCCGTGTGGATAGTGTGTCCCATCCTAGTGTGAACAGCTGCCTGCCCCCTCACCCCTCTCACTCCCGTGGTTGGTTGGGATACGTGTGCCCCCTCCTAGTGTGAACAGCTGCCCCACCCACCCCTCCCCCGTCCCTTCCCGTGTGGTTGGTGGGGATAGTGTGTCCCCTCCAAGTGTGAACAGCTGCCCCCCCCCCCCTTCCCCCCCCTCGTTTCACGTGTGGTTGGTGGGGATCAGTGGTTCCGCTAAGGATCTTGAGGTAATGACAGCTGAACTCGGGCCTCACGCTCATCCAACCAATCTGAACCCGACAGAGAATTTTTGACGGGAAAAGTGTGAAAATGACGATTTTCACACTTGTTGGGTCGAAACTCGCGCAATCACAACCCGACGCGCCAGCCCAAATCAGCCAATATCAACCCGAAAGCGCACTTTGTCGGGTTGCGGGTTGGCTAACGAAAACACTGGTGGGTGTAGTGCAGGGATAGTGTGTCCTCACCAGGGTGTGAACAGCTCGACCGGCGTCAGGAACGACACCTGCAACTCCTCGTACCTCTTCTTCACCATGATGTTCCACTCCTCCTGCGGCATGCACACACATCCATGGGAGGTGGAGGTTACAGCTTGTCAGGTCACCGCTTGCGCATCATAAGATTGAACTCGACACGCACACATCAATCAACACTGTGTTACTTCAAAGTCAGCACCCAGCTCGTTCGAGTGCTCTTCTCCCATGACTGACTGTGCAGCGCACGCGCGTCGCACTGAATCAGCAACCAATGCCCGACTGCACGTGCATCCGTACCTTGCAGTACACCTGCCAGAAGTTCATGGGCTCGCCGAGGTTGCCGACCACGGGCGTGTCGCGCTGGAAGTAGCCGCGCGTCTGCATGCACGAACACAAACGCACACGCGCGTATGCACACACAATCACAGCGTGTGGTGGCGTGAGTATGTGCACGCGCGCGTGGATGCAAAGTGGATGCAGCCGCACCACGATGCATGCGGGTCGCTCCATGCACACCCATGCATGCCATGTGGCCGTCTCCATGCATACTGTGCATGCAGCTGGCATGTGTGCCCCTACCGGGTGGTACAGCGACTGCTGGATGAAGTCACGCAGCAGGAGGCGCTGTGAGCTGGGCCCCGGACTTGCAACTGGAGCCGAGTCTGCACTGCTGCTTGTTTGCTGCCCTCCCGCAATCGCTTGCCCTCCATCTTCCGAAGCAGCTGTCGCAGCTTCCGATGAGGCATGCGCTCGTTGTCCTAGTGCGCTGGGGCGCGCGGATGACCAGACCGCAGGGAATGTCTGTCCGCCAGCGCACTTTGCTAGTGCGGCCGCCAGAGACGGACCCAGAGACGCCCGTCTCCCCAGGGCAGCCATCGGGAACGTTGACGAAGAGATGGGGCAACGGATCGGTGAAGCCGGCTGAAAACAAAAAAACAACCCCACACTTCCCTCGAAGTGCACATGCTGACAGGCGGAGCCACTGTGAACCGTAGGCTCGCTTGGATGCGCTCCGATCGGGGAGGGTAGTAGACCACCGCCATGTCCACAGAGGGGACGCCTGGAGGGTTGAAGACAAGCGCAGCCCCGTTTGTGCCCCCTGCTCCATCGCCCAGCCCACCGCCCGATGCCAAGTCGGGCCTTGCTGGGATGTTGGCCACCGCCGCGCCGTTCGTGCCCGGGGGTGAGAGACGCTGTGGAGCTTTGGAGAGGGCTTTGCATGACGGGTTTGCACGCATGCAGGATGTTGCAGCTCCCCACGCCCCACCACCCCTGATCACACAGGAAACAAGGCGGGTGGAGTTGGGTCGCCTGCGTTAACGCCAGGCAAGCTTGGGGTCGCAGCTGCGCCATTTGTTCCTGGACGCGCAGCAGCACCCAGGTGCGCCCACGATGGCCCGCATGGCCTCATGGGGAGCACGCCCCGACATAGATCTGACTGAATCGGCTCATGGGTTTCTCGGTTTCGTCGTGTGCATGCCCCCATGCAGACCTGACCCAGTCAGCCATGCGCCGACGGGTGCCCAGACCCAGGGGTCTGCGCAGGCGGCGGCCTACGCCGCAGGCGCGCCGGGAGGTGGCTACGCTGGCGGAAGGTGTGCTCACGTGCATGAGTGCGCAGGCTGTGGCGCTCGCGTGTTGCGTGGCGCTGGTGTGTTGCGTGGCGCTCGTGTGATGCGTGTGCAGCGCGTGGGTGTCATCCGTGCACACACCATGGGCACGCACGCACATATACACGTACACACGCACACAACCACACACCCCCCGCTGTCATCGCGCTCCCCATTGCCGAGCGCAGGGGCTACCGCAACGGCGGTGGCCCACCGGGTGCATCACCCCTGAAGTCTGGCGGCGGTGGTGGGCGCGGCATGATGGGTGGTGGGGGCTACAACCGCGGGCGCGTCGCCGGCGGCGGCGGCGGTGGCGGCGGCGGGGGTGGTGGCGGTGGCCCGGGCGGCGGAGGCGGAGGCTTTGGGTCACCCGCTGGTCTTGGCCTCGGCACTCCCGGCGGCAGCGGCATGGCGATGGCGACCGCGGGCGCTGCCGCGCTCCCGTCGCAGCGCACGCACGAGTCATTCCAGCTGGGGCACGGGCGCGCGATGGTGGGCGGGCGGTTTGTGGACGACGGGCTGCGGCAGCAGCTGCTGCAGCAGGCGTACGTGGCGCAGGCGCAGGTGTGGCGTTGGTTGTTGGGGATTGTTCTGATTGGGTGGGGTTTGTGTGGAGCTATGAGGGGATTGGGGGCTGTGGGTGAGTGACTGGGCGGGCGCTGCTGTTGCATTGGTTGCTGGTGGGCTGCGGCAGCAGCTGCTGCAGCAGGCGTACGTGGCACAGGCGCAGGTGTGCCGTTGGTTGTCGGGGATTGTTCGGATTGGGTGAAGACAGGGAGCTATGAGGGGATTGGAGGCTGTGGGTGAGTGACT
>VFSX01000096.1:381068-383568 GCA_016618255.1 Chlamydomonas sp. UWO 241 | reverse complement strand
ACACTCACAACAAGTCATCCCCTCCTTCGACCTCGTCGCCAGCGCACGCGCGGCCGCCGACGCGCGGTCGCCTGCTTCGCTCCCCCCCCCCCACACACACATTCTGCATGCAGGTCATCCCCTCCTCCGACCTCGTCGCCAGCGCACGCGCGGCCGCCAACGCGCGCGCCTGCTTCGTTCCCCCTCACACACACACACACACACACACACACGCGCACACACACACACACACACACATTCTGCATGCAGGTCATCCCCTCCTCTGACCTCGTCGCCAGCGCACAAGCGGCTGTCGACGCGTGGTCGCCCGTGGCCAAGCGACCCCTGCTGTGCTGAGGCTCCTCTCCCTCCCTCCCTCCCTCTCTCCCTACCTCTCTCTCTCTCTCTCTCACACACACAAACTCACATAGATAGTAATTTCACACACACAATCCCCCCCCCCATATGTGTCCAGGTCATCCCCTCGTCCGACCTCGTCGCGGCCGCACGCGCTGCCGTCGACGCCTGGTCGCCCGTGGCCAACCACCCCAACCTCGTGGGGCTGCGCTCAGTGTTTGTGAGCAGTGAGATGGAGGGCGGGAGCGCGCTCTACTTTGCGCACGACCTGCACGCTGGCTCGCTCACGCTCGCGCAGATGCACCTGCAGGTGAGCATTCCTACACTGTTTATCAACGATTGATGATGATGGATGTTACAGTCAGGGACACCTCTAAAGGTGTATAAGACCGTGCTCGGCGCCATATGGCCCGAGTACCTTACTGAGATGGCTGGCTGTTGGTGGTAGGGAACCCCAACTCTGTAAAGAGCGTGGGCGCACCCCTAGGTCCCCTACCGCAGCGGCAGCAAACGCTTGTTGAAGTCGGTGAGCGCATGTTGGGAAACGGAAAACGCAAGGCAGGTTCGTCGCCAATTGCCAGAAGAGACATCCCCCCGTGGGGAGAAAGGCCAAGACGTGGCCGAAAAGGATATCCAGCCGGGCCGCAACCTCTAACGTGTTAAGGGGTTTTCTAACTGGGATTTCAACCAGCATTCACAGGATTCTCAACCTGTTACCCTTAACCCGGCTCTGAGCAGAAGCTGACCCCTTGTAGTTGCACCGAGCACGACATTGGACGTGTCGCAGGCCCCCCCCTGCTGAAGGGGGGAGGCACAGAAGGACTCGGTGAGGGGCACATCCCTAAGCCTAACTACCTAGAAAGGGGCTGGAAAAGGCGGTCAGTAGTGACCAACAGTGTGGGATTTGGTGATAGGTTAGAAAGCAAGCTTGCCCCCCGGTTATAGCGGATAAATATGTTCCTTCTGCATACTCCGTTTTGAGGTCGTCATCTTTGAGGCAGCTTTCACGTGTGAGACCCAGCGTGGGCATTTCTCAGGTGCGCCAGCTGCGGTGCACTGCAAACGGCACAGTCCACCGCAGCTCCTCGGGAACCCACGCTTGGGTCCCCGCCACTATCGTGGCTGCCTCATTGACTCCTAATTCAAAACATCGTTCGCTTCAGGTCAATTATTCCTCCCGATCCTCTACCATCTCCAGGCTTGTGTTACGTATATCAAGGCACGAGACCAGAAAGTTGGCCATGTCACGCCAAAAACAAGGGTAAAGTAGCCCCGGGCTGGGGTTCATAAACGCCCGCATCTTCGCATCCAAGCCTTTATCGTCCCCAGGGACGCTCAGGAAAAGGGTGTGGAACTGTACGCGTGTCTCCGTATACGCTGGACACTCAAAAATCACGTGTGCCTCATCCTCCCGCATGCCACAAAGGCGACAGAGCCTCTGGCTGCGTGGCTCTGCCTGCGCCGTGTGGCGCCCCTTCTCTATCTGCAGTTCATGCAGCCCCATTCTAAAGCGTGCGAGTGTCGTGATCTGGGCGGCGCTGTTCAGCCCCGTCCAGAGCATTGGTGCGCCGCCACAGTCGTCTGCCATCCACCGCAAGTAAGTAAGCATCTTGAAGCGGTGTGACCATGAGTCAGGCACTGAGCGGACGACGCTGAGCTGGTTGGCGTCCTCTGGCAGCTCTGGTGTGCTGGTCTCTGATGCCAGCCAACCTGCCGCTGCTGTCTCTAGCAGGCGGGCGATGCCCCCCGCCTCCTGGCCCCACACCAGCGTGTGCCCCACTGTGCTGAGGCACTCGCTCAGCTGTGCCACCCAGCTCTCTCGCACGCCACCCGCCGCTAGATAATGTGGTATACAGCGTCGTGGCATGGTGTCATGGTGTCCACCAGGAGGACTCCTTTATGTGTGAGTAATGAGAGTGGGGGCGGGAGCGCGCTCTACTTTGCGCGCGACCTCCATGCTGGCTCGCTCACTCACGCAGATGCACCCACAGGTTATCATTCCTAGGAAGACACTGATGATGGATCTTACAGTCTGTGTGACACCAGTAATGATGTATAAGACCGGTGTCGGCGCTAGCGCCCGACACCTTAAACTCAGTTTCAGTGGGAAACTGGCTGGCTACCTGGTAGGGGTGAGGGTAAACCCCCACACGCGCGCACGCAC
>VFSX01000096.1:351068-376068 GCA_016618255.1 Chlamydomonas sp. UWO 241 | reverse complement strand
GCCCTGTATCTGGCTACCTGACCGACTGACCGACTGGCTGGTGGTCGCTGATGCTCTTGGTACTAGCAGGTGTTGCAAACTGCGGGCAAGCATGGCGCGCCGCGCCCTGCGCCTGTCACAACGGGCGTGCCGGGAGTCTCGCTGCAGCAGCAGACTGACGTAGTGACCGACTCTGCTCGTCATGCCCCCGCAACCAGCAGGTGCCGCCAACGGCGGACCCGGCGGCCCCGGCGCACCGCGCGCGTCGCCTGTCACGACGGAGCAGTACGCGGCGGGCGAGCGCTCCGCGCAGCAGCAGCACGGGCACGGCGCCATGCCGCACGGCCTCGGCGGCATGGGCCATGGCGGCGCCATGGGCGGCGCGGTGGGCGGGCCGGCGGGGGTGCACGCGGCCGCAATCGCGGCGCTGCACTCGCTCAGCGTGCCCGCTGCGCAGCCGCAGCCTGCCAACCGCAGGTGCGTGTGGGCGGGTGTGCGTTTGCGGGTGCAGATGTGGGTGGGTGAGGTGGGTGGGTGGGACGGGTCTGCTGTCCGCTTGCCCGGCGCGCCCCGCTGCGCAGCCGCAGCCGGCCGACCGGAGGTGCGTGTGGGCAGGTGTGCGTTTGCGCTTGCGGGTGGGGGTGGGTGGGTGGGGGTGGTGGCCCCTCGCCCAGCGCGCCCGCTGCGCAGCCGCAGATGCGTTTGGGCATGGGCATTTGCGCTTGCAGGTGTGGGTGTGTGGGTGTGTGTGATGGCCCCTTGCTCAGCGCGCCCGCGCCTCTGCCGCAAACCCACCCCACCCCAACACCGCAAACGCAGCATCACGACCGGGCCGCCAGTCCCGTGCCCACCGCCCGCCGCCGCCGCCGCTGCCGACACAAGCACGGCCGCGGCGCAGCAGCAGCCGCTCGTAGCAGGTGCGGGCTAGTGACACACACGTATTATGTACAAGGTGGCACGACAAGTAACAGTAACATTGGCTCTCCAGCGAGTGACAAGTATAGGAGCAGGTGCAGGCTCTCCAGCAAGCGACAAGTATACCGTAGTGATCAATGTGCGTCACGTCACAGTTCGCGGCAGGCTGCCGTGAACTGTGCCGTGAAGAGGGGTACGGCGCCGGGGGCGCCGTGAACTCTCGAGCAGGAAGAGAAAAGTGTGGGACTCACACGCGCCGCCGCTCACTCGCCCCCGCGCCCGACCTGTCGCCTGGCAGCGGCGATCACCCTCGCGAGAGGGGCGCTCCCAGGAAGAGGAAGCATGTCAGCACGAGCTGCCCATGCAGTGCCCGTGCAGTGCCCAGTGCGTTTTTTTTGCCGTGAACTGGGCCGTGAAGCATGGTCTGGGGTCGGGGCTGCCGTGAACTCTGGGATGTTAGGAAGCTGAAAACGGCCATTTTGGCTGCCGTGAACTGCTCTGAACGTGAAGCACATTGATCACTACGGTAAGCAGCAGGTGCGGGCAAGTGGCAAGAAGCAGCAACATTCGCTCTCCAGCAGCGGCAACAGTAGACAGTCACATCGGCGTTCCAACAAAGACGTCTTCGCAAGTCGCAGCACGAAGTGGCGGAAACGCAGTGATGGTGATGACGATGATGGATTTTACAGTTGTGTGTGGCGCAACTACAGGCAGTAGCAACAGTAGACAGCCACATCGGCTGTCCAGCAAAGACGCCTAAGCAAGTCGCAGCAACGCGTGGCGGAAATGCAGTGATGGGGATGATGATGATGGATTTTACAGTCGTGTGTGACGCTCAAATAGAGTGCCACCCTTGTATGATCTCTTCGCGCGTGCGTAGCCCCCGCTGCCCCGTCGTCTGGGCTGGCAGTCCCGCGCCAGCAGGGCTGCCCACTGCTGCTGTCAGCAAGCAGGGTGCAAATGCGATTTCACACGTTTTGTCACCAGCACAAGGTAGACCTACAGGCAGTAGCAGCAGTAGACAGTCACATCGGCGTTCCAGTAAAGACGTCTTAGCAAGCAATGATTTTATTTTCAGGAGATTTAATTAAATCTGCCACAGCCGGATTTTGCTTTGACTGCGTTGACCGTTGACCTCCCGTTGACCGTTTGTCCTCATAAATAGGTCACTTGAAAGCTACAGTGTTCGTTTTGTCTGGGTAGTTATTTAAGTACCGGGTACTTATTTATGTACCCGACTTTGTGGTTACCACATTCGGCATCTAGAGTGCACCCCTGGGTCCCTCATTAAAAAGTATATAAGTTTACACCATCATCTCGGCCTCCACAGACGAGCGAGGCAGTACGCCCACCCCTGTCCCCCTTAGACACTGTCGCAAGGGGACATTTTGGGGGGGGCGGGCCACATGGCGGGCGAATGGGGGCGAGCAAATTCCGCCCCGATTGGCCGCCCCGATGCCCCCGTCGCCCCTCCCCGCGCCCACACAGCAGCTATAGACCCTATAGCGCACTAGTACGCTGTTGGGGGCAACACTGCGGTCCACGAAAGCTCGCTGCGGCAATGTGTGGGCCAGCCTCGCTCTCACTCGCAGAAATACGCCCCCAGCATGCGTACGCGTCGATATCGACCCCCCAGGAGCTGCATACGTGTTCGATAGGTACTCAGAAGCTTAAGTCGGGGGGCGTGGGTGAGGGGGGGCCGTGCACCGGGAGTGGTGAGTCGAGGAGTGCATGGGAGCACTGAGTGCGCCATGCAGCTGAGATGCCCCCATGAGCTGCCTCAGCACCCTCCTGGACACCTTGGGTCCATCCAACGCTACCCAGGCCTCCATTAGCATCCCAAACGAGCATCCCTTGGGTTTTATGGCGTGGGGGGGGCGTGAGCCTGCTGCTGGGCGCTCTGGTGTGGCCCGAAAGGTGTGGGAAAAGTGTGTACAACGTACAAATCAATGCTCCCACAGCACCCTTGCACATCTGAGACCCCCATTAGGCATACATGGCTTGCATATACCCCCACCAACATGCTGGAGGAGCCACGGGTGGTGGGGAGCCGGCGTGTGCCTTCCAAGCCACGGAATGCACATTTTGCTACAAAAAGCGCGTCCCCGCGGGGGGTAAAAACTGCTACTCACACCCACAGAAACCTGTGATGCTGCTGGACATTGTTCTGTGCCTCTTGACCATGGCTGCTTTGCTATATGAGCTTTGAGCCTTAGAAGTCTCACTGGTCGAAGCATTGATTTACTAGGAGATCCACACATTCACACAGATCATCACACAAAATAATCCATGTTTGAAAAACATGCAGTTTTGGCGGCTATTTTGAACTGCTCAAAGTCAAACCCATGTCACCGCCGAGTGACAGCAGACATAGGAGACTCTCAGCTTTCCTACGAGCCGCCCCACGCCTGCAACGGATCAGCACAGCTCTCATGGCACGCTTTGGGAAACATGGGGATTGGGGTACTTATTTAAGTACCAACCACAAGCATTGTAACAATAGACGAGCTCCGTCTGGTGGGCTCGTCAGACTAACAATCCACTGGATGAGTTGAGCTGTGTTCAAGGGCACAGTACAGTCGGAATACAGCCAAATGGCTGTGGAGAGCCGAAAAGGAAATCACTGTTAGCAAGTGGCAGCAAAAGCAACAGTATCATTGTCCAGCAGAGGCAGCGTCTAGTCGTCCTCGTGCCACCCACCGCCTAGGCACCCGCATACCACCACCCGCACCACCACTCACATGCCCCAACAAGGACAACTGCCCACGGCTCGCCCCCGCACAACCAACAAGTGCCATCCGCAGTCCAACACACGCAACCAACCCCCACACCACCACCCGCACAACCACCCACACCCACACAGCAGTGATTTCCTTTTTGGCTCTCCACAGCCATAAGGCTGTACTCCGGCTGTACTTCGACCTTGAACCCAGCTCGACCTATGCAGTCACTGATTGTATTGTTCATCGACAAGCCCCCCAGACAGAGCTCGTCGACAGCTTTCTAATTACCTGCATATAAGGACGAATGGTCAACAGGAGGTCAACAGTCAACTCGGTCAAATCAATCAAAATCCGGCTGTGGAATAATTAAGTTCAAGTCCTGAAAAGAAAATCACTGCCACACACAGGCTCCAGCAAGGACCACTCTCCAAGGCTCACCCCAAACAGCCAACAAGTGCTGCCGCCTTCCAACGGCAACGGCATCGCGTCCGGCGCAGGGGCAGGTGGGCGACGGGGTGGGGCCACTCACACACACACGCACACACACACACACGCTCACACACAGGAGGGGGGCACGCGCACCACGCACCCAGGCCGCAGCCCGCGCCCGCGCTGCATGCGGCCGCGGCGGCGCAAGTCCCCACACACAAAACACACACACACACGCACACACACGCGCACACACACATATACAACACGCACACACGCACACACGACACACACACACGCAAACAAACACAGGAGGGGGGCACGCGCACCACGCACCCAGGCCACAGCCTGCACCTGCGCTGCATGCGGCCGCGGCGGCGCTCGGGCGCGGCCCCGTGTCGTCGTCTCAGATGGAGCAACAAGCGGCGAAGGCTGCTGCCAACATGGGCGGTGGACATGGGCCCGCGGTGGGTCCACGCACACGCGCACCAGGGGTTTCCTTGGGGTCGGTCATCCTTGCGTTTTACCTTTTGAGGGATTTGGTAGTCTTTGCTGGAAAGCCGATGTAACTGTAACTGTAGGGATTCCCGGTTTTGTCGGGATTTCGGGCTGCAGCCCAAAGAGTCGCTTCGCAAAGTGCGAAAATCGACGATCTCACACTTTTCCCCGAAACAGTCGCCTACGCACGTCGGTTTTCCCAAACGCACCCTACCCAAAACTACCGGTGGCGCGCTTTACGGGCATGCTTTACTGCGTTTCGTGATCGGGAAGGAAACCCCTGACACGCACGCGCACACACACACACACAGAGGACACCCCCCCACACACACACACACAGATGCACACACACAGATCTATCATACACAGCACATGTACACATGGTGTCACACACACACACACATTCACATGCACGCATACACACACACGCGCATATGCACATCGTACATACCGCACACACAGATTTGCACAAATGCTGTCACATTAGCTCCCCCAGCAAATGCATCTTCTAGGGGGGGGAGGGTATGCAATATATCCCATGTTTCATACAGATTGCTGCCTACAGAGCGTTTGTTCGTTTGTGCAACCTGCCCTCCCAGGTGGGGCTTCCCCTAGTCCTAGTTCCACCGCCTGCCTAAACCGTAGCAAAACCCTAGTCGTAGTTCCACCGCCTTGACCCACGTCCAGTTCTGGCCCGTACAAACGCTTGTGGAGGGCGGTACCAGCCGGCTGCCTGCCAACGCGTAGAGCAGCAACAAAACTGCACACCTACGACAACGAATACCCGCCCCCTCGCAGGTCATCACGGGGCCGCCGAAGGGCGTGGGCACCGGCGGCGCGCCCGTGCGTGCGCCGGGGTCCTCTGGGCGCCCGCACGTCTCGCCGCCGCCGGGGCCGGGCGCCGCTGGAGCGCAGCAGCAGCAGCAGCAGCCGGGTGTGGGGCAGCAGCAGCAGCAGCACGGAGCTCCAGGGGGGGGAGGCGGACACGCGCAGGTATGTGTGTGGGGGGGGGGGGCAGCACCACCACCAGTCGCAGCAGGGCGTCCCTCACCTAACAGTCATGGCACGCACACACATGCGCACACACACACACACGCGCGCGCGCGCGTGCAGCAGGGCGTCCCTTCCCCACCAGCCAAGCTCATGGCGCACCCACACGCACGCGCGCGCGCGCAGCAGGACGTCCCTCACCTAACAGCCGAGCTCATGGCACACACACACGCACTCACACACGCACGCACACGCGCGTGCAGCAGGGCGTCCCACCCCCACCAGCCAAGCTCATGGCGCACACACACGCACTCACACGCGCACGCATGCACACGCACGCGCGCGCAGCAGGGCGTTCCTCACCTAACAGCCGAGCTTATCGCACGCCACGGCGCGGCGATGCACCAGCAGCTCGCAGGCCTGGGGCACCTTCCACCCAACTTCAACCCGGCTCAGCTGCACCACCTGCAGCAGATGTCGGGGATGGGGCAGCACCACGCAATCCAGGTGTGTGTGTGTGTGGCTGTTTGTGTGTGTGTGTTGAGTGTGTGCAGCTGCACCACCTGCAGCAGATGTCGGGGATGGGGCAGCACCACGCGATCCAGGTGTGTGTGTGTGTGTGTGTGTTGAGTGTGTGCAGCTGCACCACCTGCAGCAGATATCAATGGGGCAGCACCACGCAAGCCAGGTGTGTGGCTGTGTGTGTGTGCAGCTGCAGGATGGCAGCAGGCACAGCTCGCTGCGCTCGCGGCTGCCAACAACCCCGCGCTACGCACACAGCTCACACGCGCACACACACACGCACGCACACACACACACATATATACACCCGGAAGTGCAGACCCAGCTCGCTGCGCTCGCAGCTGCCAACAATGCCGCGCTCCGCGCACAGCTCATGAGCGCACACACACGCACACACACACCTCCACAACCACACACACACACACACACACACACTTGTGCGCAGACCCAGCTTGCCGCGCTCGCGGCTGCCAACAACCCCGCGCTCCGTGCACAGCTCATGCGCACACACACGCACACACACACACCTCCACACACACACACACACACTTGTGCGCAGACCCAGCTTGCCGCGCTCGCGGCTGCCAACAACCCCGCGCTCCGCGCACAGCTCATGAGCGGGAACTCCATGCTGATGGGCAACCCAATGCTCGCGGCGCACATTGGAGGCATGAATCCGTTCATGGGAGGGATGGGGGGGCCAGGTGCGCGAGGGGGGGGGGTGAGAGGGAGAGAGAGGGAGAGAGAGGGAGGCATGAACCCGTTCTCGCTCTCTCACACACACGCGTTCTTTCTCACACACACGCACACGCAGGCGCCATGAACTTCCTCGGACAGCACCAGATGCTGCAGCAGCAGCTCGCCGTCGCCGCCGCCGCGGCGGCCGCGCAGCAGCACCAGCACCAGCAGCAGCACCAACAGCACCACGGGAGCGGCGCGAACTCGCCCGCGCCCTCGCAGGGCGGGCACAGCAGGCAGGGGGCGGCACAGCAGCAGCACAGCGGGTACGACTACGACGCGCGCGCGCGACACGTTGGCGGGGCCGGCAGCGGCGCGGGCCCGCTCGGGCGGCCCCCGCACGGCCTGGGCGTGGCGGGAGGGGCGCTCGCGCACCACCTGCTATCAGCGGCGTCGTCGCAACATGGGGGCGGGGGCCCGGGCAAACCTGCGCTAGGCGCGCGCGGCATGGCGCTCGGGCCCGGCGGCGTGCTGCGCGTGGGGCCTGGCGGCGCGCGCGGTGGCGGCGGCGCGCCGGTGCAGCGTCGACAGCGACAGGGCAGCCACGACAGCGACGGTGTGTGTGGAGGGGGGGGGGCACATGCACACGCGAGTCTCACATGCGGGGCACATACACGCATACGTGCCCTTCACACACACTCCACACACGCGCACACACACGCGCACACACACGTGCACACACACGCCGCACACACGCACGCGCGCCCTTTCCCCACCACTCCACGCACGCGCCAAACGCGCGCATGCACTTTGCGCACACACACCACGCACATACACACACACACACACGCACACGCACACACACGCAGGCGGCTGGGACGACTACGACTATTACGAAGCGGGCGGCGCGCGCGGCGGGCCCGGACGGCGAGGGAACGGCGGACGCGGCGGCGGTGCGGGCGGCGGGCCGTTTAGCGGCGGTGTGGGGCGCGACGAGTGGGACGGCGTGGTGCACGAGGTAGGCAGGGTTGGGGTGTCAAACGTCGACGTGCTGCACGCACACACACACACACACACACACACTGGTAGGCTGGCGCGCTGCGTGGCCTTGCGGGATGTCCTAGTAGAGCCCTCGGACGTTAATAGTCTAGGCCTTGACTCACGCCTTGAGGTCCTCTGGGTGCGTACGTGAAGAAACTGTACAACCACACACACACACACACACGTGCGCACACACACATCACACATCTCGCGCGCGCACGCGCCCACCCACAGGTCGCTGCACTGCCCCCCGGGTACGACCCTCTGACCAGCTTCCGGCAGGGCACTGAGACGCGCGCTCGCTCGGCCCGCGACCTGCGCTTCACGACGACGCCGCGGCTGCGTAGAATTCTCAAGGAGCTCGGGATTACGGGCCTGCGCTCGGCCGATGACGACCACTCGGGCGATGACGCTGACGAGGGCGAGGAGGGCGCTGACGACGGCGGAGAGGGGGGCGGGGGAGGGGGCGGAGGCGGAGGCGGCGGTGCGTTCGGCCGCGGCGGCCGCGGCGGGAAGCGGCGCCCGGGCAGCCACGACGCCGAGGAGATTGGGCGCAAGCGCGCGCGCGCCGAGGCGGCCGCGGCGGCGGCGCGCGCCGCGCCGGCTGCGGCAGCCGCGCCGGTGGAGCCGCCGCCGCCGCCGCCGATGCCAAAGAGCCGCCGCAAGGGCAACGCGGTGCGCGCGTCCGACTGATCGGGCCCAGTGGTGGGCGGGCCCCCATGGCTCTGGCTCCCCCACGGGGCGCCATGGCACGGTACCACACAGGTTTTACACATACGCCCGGAGGACCCCAAGGCATGAGCCACCCTAGACTACACGTCTAGGGTGGCTCTACTAGGAGAGCCCGCAAGGCCATGGCATGGTACCACCCAGAAGCAGCCCCGCCTACCCCTGCACGGGCGTCGGCTCGACACCCCACCGCCCCGCACGTGGCATCACATCACAGATCAATCGACCTGTCGGTACATACGCTTCCTTGGGTGCGCACACGCACGCTAGCTAGGCAGCGGCGCCGCTCGGTACGGGAGCACAGGAGCACCATCGCGTTGCGCTCCCGTGCAAGGCGGCTGGCAACTGTGGCTCCCGAACCGGCGACTCGCGCAACCATCGCCGCCCCCAGCCTCGTTTCTGTTTGCATATTCTACACCCGCGGCACGTTGGCATGTGTTGGCCGGCGTTCTGCTGCTTACTACCGCATGACACGCACACACATATACACGCACGCACACCTCAGTGCGCGCGGCTCCTTGGGGGCGGCCAACGGGCCCCCTAAGCTACTTCTTACGGACCTGAGTTGTTCCTGATTGCGCGTCCTGTGCAATGAAAGCAGGCGCGCATCAAACGATTGTCATTGGCACATGATCGTGACAGACCGCGCACAGGCAGGGGCTCAATGTGTGTTGGCACCCGGTGGGTCGACAGGGGCGTTGATTTGGCTCTCCTACGAGTCTTGACCCCGCAGGCTGATGTAACGCCATGCTGTTGTGTCCATCAAAGATGAGGGCACGCCGCACGCACTCCAGACGCGTGGCATCATTTCCATGCAGACAGCCGGCACTTGTATCATGCGCGCCGCTGCAGCAAAACCATCCATGACCGCTTCGTCTCGCCTGTCGTCTAGCCCAATGCGTTTTGTCAATCAATGCGATGCAGCTCGGCCAACGTAACCAAAGAGTTGACAGGCCATGACATCACGACAGCGACCCAACAGCGATGTTGTCAAGGTCGCCGTGCAACCGTTCACAACGTGATGTCACTGAAGAGGATCCTCACGAGCAGTTCCGAATGCTCACCAGGAAGACGAGCGGGTGGCAACCCTCCATCTGCTTTTCAGACTACTCGCTGACACAAAACATCCAAGCGCACAGCAAGGGATTGTGGTGTTCATGTTGCAGTCGCGCGTCTGTTATTGTTGGTGTTACCGGTGCGAGTGCTGCACCATCCGGTTTGGCGGCGCGACACAGTCTCGACTCTTCAAGTTTGGGGCTTGCGGTCGCGGTCTGCGCTGGTGGTGATGATGCCATTCAGCGATGCCACGACAGGGGGCTGCCACATGATGAGATGATGGGATGAATCGGGGCGAATCGTCGCCGAGCGCATAACACAATGGGGGGGCCTTAACCCCGAGTCAAAACACAAGACCTGAAAAGGCTACAGCATGCGAGGTGCATCCACCCCCCCAGCACAGTCCCCGGTGCAACGACACGCCACATGGTGCTGCGAGCCCAGTTGCAGAGATTTCGCGGAGGTAAACCAGGCATCGTAACAAAAAATCGCACAGGCTGTCGAGGAAGGTACCCCCCTCCCGCATGTGGGAGGACGGCGAGGATGTGGCCCCGGAAGGATGAGTAGCCAGGCTGCAACCTATAGGTCCACAGCTATGGCGTGTTCAGGGGATTTATAAATGGGATGTGAACCAGCCTGCACATGATTCCCAGCCCTTTACTCAGCTTACCCTGTACTCGGCTCTAAATATGAGCTAAGCGCACCCTTGTCATTTCACCGAGCACGACATTGTACGTGCCACACGCCCCCCCCCCCCCGCCTTCTTGTGTGGGGAGGCACAGGAGGCCTTGTGAGGGGCACATAACAAGTAACGCGGGGTTTCCAGCTAAGCAGGCTACTCTTCTACTAGAGATCTCCAGTCGATACTCCAGCACACTTGAGTGCACTAGAGTACCGCCGGCTCCCGGCCGACACACTGCCGCTCCCGCCGGCTAGACTGCCCCAAACAGCGGTCCCTGAGATGTCTGGCAAGCAGCATATAGGTGAGGGGCACATCCCTAAGATGAATTACGTTGGTGCAGGAAAGGTGGCCAAGAGCGACCAACCAAAGCGAGGGCCGAATCGCACAGGGGACGACTCAATGCTTCATGAATGGTGTCGGCAGATACGTGTGGGGTTCAGGACGAGGTTGTAGAGGGAGGGAAATTTATAATGAATACTTGAACAGTCGTGTGTGGCGGCCCTGACACGCCGTGCCTTCGACCTTGCTCGGCGTTAAGCGCCTGATCACTACAATCAGGTGGCTGGCTACTGGTGGAGGGCAGGGGGGGGGGGGGGCTGGTGGGTCCGGGCATGGGGTTGAATTCCCCCTCTGCACAGTTTTGAAGTGTGCCAGTTTTGAAGTGCGCCACATTTGAGGTGTGCTTCCCCGTGGGGGCACGGCCGGGGTTCACAAGTCCAGGAGCGTGTCTCAGCAGGTTACTCAAACTGTATGCAACGCTTATACCCTGACGTCTCTTCGACACTGGATTGGGCGCATTGGATTCCTCTCGTCAGGAGGAGTCAATATCCGCCCTCACATACCACAGTTGGTGTGGACCACTGGTTCACACACCCTGGGAGCCAAGACGCTCTGCATAACTCCGACTGGGCTGGGAGTGGATGTGTTGGATTTGTGTAACGACACAGATGCCTAACGCAAGGTCATGTATGTGATTAATTAGTTGTGAGGGTGTGGAGGGAGCCTTGGGGTGAGGGGCTGCACCGGGGCGCGCGGCCGCCGTCTGAGACAGCATTCAGGAGTAGGCGTGTGTTGCACAGCCACTTACTGAAGCCATATTTGGGGAATAAGATGAATATATGTTACGAGGCTGCCCACAAGCTCCAGCAGATGAGGCCAGGGTGCAATTGGAGTTGGTCCTCTGTTTATATAAGAAAATCTGTTCTGATCACTTTTGCCCCACCCCCTGGGAATGGGCACTCAAAAGTCGCACGTGCCTCGCTGTCTCGCACGCCGCAAAGCCGCATGGACCTGCTTGCCCCGTGTGGCACCCCTTCTTTATCTGCAGTAAATGCTTATTATTATTTAGGGTTCAGGCTCGAGATGAGGGCGCAGAGAGCACTGCGCCTGCACAGCCAGCACCGGCGCACACATCCCGAGCAGTGCGTGTGCTCGGGCATTGCAGGGGCTGTGAGCCCACTGCGCCACAAAATGCAGCCGAGGATGCATCGCCGCGGCACACCACTGCGCGCAGCTCCGGCTCTGCCCCTGCCAGCATTGCACACGCGGTGCATGCGCACAGTGCATGGCAGGTAGCACAGCCCCTGCAGAGCCGTCGCGTTGCGCCACGAAACCTACCCCCTGCTCGGGTAGGGGGCATGCCGCGGCGGCTGCAGCATCATGCAACAACGAGATGGTTCTGTTGTGTTGGGCGATGTTGGGGGGGGGGGGGGGGGCAAGAGGCCCCCTGATCACTCCTGCTTTGCCTTGCTGCAGCTGCGTGCGCGCGCGCTCAGCCGGATGGCGGCGTTTGCCGCAAACAGGACGGCCACGCGGGGCGCCAGGAAGGCCGCAAGATTGACCTCGCTCGTGAGCGTGCCCCACGCCTGGCGCGTGCAAAACGACGTGCCGTTCTCCTGGCCTGTGCTCGCGCACATCATCAAGACTTGGGCGGGCATGACGAGAACCACCGACAGGGCCGCGCGCACCCACCACACGCGCACGCCCAGCGGCTCCCCGAATTCGAACATGCCCAGGAAGGGGATGTCCATGCCGGTCCGCAACAGGGTGCTGACACCGGGCGGCACGTGCCCAAACACCTGGACGCACGCAACATGGTGCAGCAGATTGTAAACCCGGCGCATAAGAGAAGCGTCGGCGCGGCTCAGCCAGCGCGGCAGCCGTGCCAGCAGCGCGGGGCGCGCGCGCATGACGAGGATCACGATGAACGGCAGCGTGTACATGCAACACGACGCGGCGCCTCCGAGGAACGCTGTGTACGGGGGAGAAGGGGGGTGGCTGTGAGTGTTTGCACGATGTGTGTATGTGTATGTGCGTGTGTGTTGTCGCCGTATGGCGGTCGGGGAGAGCCCCAAGGGAATGGGAAACTGCTATTATCACACCGTTATATAAGGGGAAGGGTCCGCGTGACTCCCCTGGTAACGACCGCGGTATAAGCCTTCTCTCTATTGCCGGGAAAGTGTACGCTGCCATACTTCTGCACCGCGTCTCCACGCAGGTTGATGGTCAGTTGCATGAGGCTCAGTGTGGTTTCAAAAAAGCAGAGGCACTGTTGATGCAATTTTTACTCTGCGCTCGCTGAGCGCGGCACATGCCGAGTACAAACAATGCATGGCTGTGGCATTTGTCGACTATTCTAAAGCTTACGATTGCATAAACCGTGCGGCACTGTGGAGAGTCCTTAGATTATATAGTGTTCATCCGCACATTGTTGATCTGTTGGAGGATCTTCACACCAACACCGCAGCTGCCGTGCGGCTGGCTGGGAAAATTGGGCACGAATTCCCCGTGTCGTCTGGTGTGCGACAGGGGTGCGTCATTGCTCCTGTGTTGTTCAATGTGTTTATTGACCGCATAGTGAAAAAGGCGCTTGACATGATGCCGGGGGGGGGCTGGCGTGTCAGTCGTGACCCGAGCCGGCGGCTCTGTGTTGTCGTCGTCGGTTGAGCGCATAGTAATGCTGATGTATGCCGACGATTTATGTTTGTTCTCGCATGACCCAGCTCAGTTGGCGCTTATGCTGACAATCCTTGACAAAGTGTCCTCTAGCTTTGGCATGCAAATCAACGCCGCCATGACAGAAGTGTGATGATTTTGCCAGCAGATTTTGACGCGGATCTGCCCACGTTTGCGCTGACTGGTGGTGAAGTGAAGACCGTCTGTGCATTTAAGTATCTAGGGAGTTGGAAAACCCAGAGTGGTGGTGTGGAAAAGGAGATCGGTGTGCGTGTCGGTCGCGCGCTGGGCGTGTTAGCGTCTTTTGATCAGATTTGGGCCAGCAAGAAGATGCAAGTGCAGTCTAAGATGCGGGTTTACAACACTTTCGTGCTGCCCCACTTTCTGTACGGCTGCGAAACATGGGCCCCTACTAAAACACAACTGACTCGATTGGAGGGTGCCCACTCTAACTGCCTTCGTCGCATTCTGGGTGTGCGCCTGGTCGACCGGCACAGATTAACTTATATTCGGCAGGCGTGAGACACTGAGCCAATTGAGAGCCTTGTGGCAAAGCGATCAATGCAGTGGCTAGGCCATGTGATGCGCATGCCGGCTTCTCGTCTTCCTCGTACGACTTTTGACTGCACAATGGATGTGGCTCGGCAGCAAGGCCGGTCTCCAGCCTCCTCCCGACACTATTTTCTTAAGCTACTGATTCAGCAGCTAGGCGAAACTAGTGGCACTCGTTCTGATTGGAAGACTTTTTCGGACACGGCGTTTGAGCGTGCTCAGGATAGGGTCGGGTGGAGAGCCGTGGTGTACGGTCCGGCTGCCCCTCAGGCGCCGGCCCCTCCACCACGGCGGTCAAGTAGATTGGCAAGCGCCACTTGACCCCCTATCCCCTAGAAGCAGTTAGGACCTATTTTGGAGGCGTCGCACAATAGCTCTCCTTTTTGCTCTGGGACTACACGCTGGCAGGCAGCCGGCTGGTGGCTACCGCCCCTCACAAGTAATTGTTAGGGCCAGAACTGGACTTGGGTCTAGGCGGTGGTACTAGGACTAGAGGTAGTCTTTGCTGGAAAGCCGATGCAACTGTAACTGTGTGTGTGTGTGTTTGCACGGTGTGTGTATGTGTGTGTGTGTGTGTGCATGTGTGTGTGTGTGTATGTGTGTGTGTATGTGTGTTCGTGTGTGTTTGCACGCTGTGTATGTGTGTGTGTGTGTATGTGTGTGTATGTGTGTGTGTGTATGAGTGTGTGTGTGTGTGTTTGCACGGTGTGTGTGTGTGTGTGTGTGTGTGTGTGCACGCATGACGAGCATCACGATGAACGGCAGCGTGTACATAAAGCACGACGTGGCACCTCCAAGGAACACTGTGCATGGCAGAGGCGGAGGGGGGGGGCTGTCAGTGTTTGCAGTGTGTGTGTGTGCGTGTGTGTGTGTTGATGCACCATCAGTGCCGTCGGTGCTGAGGTGTTGCACGCGAGGGGGCATTGTACGGCCCGCATGCACACACGGTGCACACACGGTGCATTCCTTACAGGCCCCCTGTCCCCAACACACAACCATATGGGGTGGGGAGTGTGTGGTGTGTGTGTGTGTGTGTGTGATCACGCACCGCGTCCGAGCCCGTCCTCAAAGAAATTGCGCACAAGAGCAACCAGCGTGAAGAGCACGTTGACCCAGCACCAGAGCGCCGTCGGGCCTCCCGCCGTGGGCGCGAGAGTTGGCGGCGCGCGGGCCGCCGCGCCGGATGGCTGCACCGCGCTAGCGCTGCTGCCGGCCTCGCGATCGGCGGCGAGCGCGCCACCAACGCCGTCCTGCGCAGCTGCTGGAGCGTGCTGGGCAGGAGGGGCCGACGTGCGCGGCGGCGGAGTGGCGTCCGCAGCATCCATCTGCGCCACGGCCGAGTCGAGCAGCGCGAGGGTGGCCGGCAGGCGTGCCTGCTGCGCCCACTACGTGCGTGCGTGCGTGTGTGGTGGGTGGGAGGGTGGGTGGGGGGGCACAGGGGCTGAGAGGTGTGCGTGCAGCGCTCACCACATGTGTGCGTGCGTGCGTGTGGTGGGAGGGAGGGTGGGTGGGTCTGTGGAAACGGGAGCTGGGCTGCCTGCCGCGCCCGCTACGTGTGTGCGTGTGTGTGGTGGGTGGGAGGATGGGTGGGTGAGGATGACGGCTGGGCTGCCTGCCGTGCCCACTACGTGTGTGCGTGTGGCCGGTGGGAAGGAGGGTGGGTGGGTGCAGGAGCTGCAGGAGCTGCAGGAGCCTCCCTGACCTCACTCACTGCGTGTGCCTATGGTGGTGGTGGTGGTGGGGGGGGGGGGGGGGGACGTGTGGCTAAGCAAACACAATGCACACACCTGCATCAGCAGCCGCGCTGCATCACGCATCAATGCGCGGCGCGCGTGTGCCGGCTCGCCCGTCGGGTGCGGCGCCAGCAACAACAGGCCCAAGTCGCGCGCGACGTGCGACGCGGTGCGCACGTCGAGGCCAAGCTGCGACAGCCAGCCGCGCGGCGCCCGGCAGCAGCAGCACGGGCAACGCAGCCAGCATGTTGGGGCCGTCAACAAGCTGCACGATGAGCACGCCACCGTACTCGCGCGCCGCTCCCGCGAGCGCGCCCCTGAACTGAATGTTGACGTCCATCAGACCGGGCGGGTTGCCCCGCGCACGCGCGGCCGTCTGCAGGTCGCCAATGCGTGCCCGCAGCAACGAGGCGGGTGGCGCCGGTGTGCCAGCACCCCCCGCAGGTGCAAAGCTAACGACCAGCTCCGGGTCGCGGCCGAGCGCGCGCGCCAGCAGGGGAGTCGCAAACTGCATGGACACATGGTCGTGACCGCCATTGTGCAGAGGCAGCGCCTGCAGCGGCGTCGTGGTGGCCAGCAACGGCACGCCTTCCAGTGAAGGCAAGGCCACAGGCGTGCGCCCAGTCTCCACGTGCAGCGTTGGCTGCTCCGGCTGAGGCTCGGCATCGGCGTCGGAGTCGAGCTGCCACATCTCAGATGTGCTGTCGAGGACGGAGCATGGCGTGCGCATACCCTGCGCACATGCACGGAGAGAGGGGGCTCGGCAGTGGTCGCAGCTGCGGCGCGACGTGCGCAAACCCACGCATGCGCGCACGCGCGCACGCACGCACGCACACACACCTCGGGTGCCGGGTCCACTTCCTGCAGCATCTCTTCCAGCAGCACTTCCTCCACCAGCGCACGCTGCTCCTCCTCACTCGCGCCCCCTGCGCCTTGCAAATGCTGCGTGGCAGGGAGACATATATGCATGGGTGGGGGTGTGCATGCTGCCCCAAATAAACGTCCGTGAATTACCACAAATTTCCAGCATCATGCATGCACGCAGCATGCAGCAGCAGCAGCACGCAACATACAAATTGCGTGGTGCGGGGTGGCAGGGAGACATGTATGCGTGGGTGCGCACACGCATGATGCCCCCAATAAACGTCTGTGAATAGCCACAAATTGCGAGCATCATGCGTGCACGCAGCATGCAGCAGCAGCACGCAGCATGCAGCGGCATGCATGCAGCATGGCATGTCAGCGCCTGCATGCCATGGCACCGAGGCAAGTCCACGCGTGCGGGGACAACCGAGGCCCACTCACCCAACGACCACCGACCACGACGCAGCCAGAGGCTATGTTCAGCTCCGCAAGCCGGACTTCCACCGCCTCGCCACGCATGCGAGAAATAACTGCGGAGGCCCTTCGTTCCAGCCGCTCTCGCAATGCAGCAACGTCCTCTGGTCTGGACAGCTGGGGGTTTCGCGACAGGTGCAGGCTGGGGAACTTGGTTACAAACTCGACGACCGAAGTGTCAGCAGGCACGACGGAGCGGTAGTGCAGCAGACCACCGCCACTGAGGGCACCCTGTGCGGGAGTCGCAGAGCTGGTGGTGACGCCCGTGGCAGCGATGGCGGGGGCAGGAGTCGCCACAGGGGCTGGTGACTGCGGCGTGTCACAAGCATGCGGTGAGTAGACATTATGTGTGTGTGTGTGTGTGTGTGGAGGAAATGCACACAGCCAATGGCGCGTGCGCGTGTGTGTACGAGGAAAGCCCCAGACCCCAGGCACACACGCGCACACCCCGGGCACACACGCGCATGCGCACACGCGCACGCGCGTGTGCGTGCTTGCACACTTATGAGAAGGTGTGCCCTCCCCCTCCGCCCCCCCGCTCACCGTATCGCTCTCCCCGGATGCCTCCGCGGCATGATCAGCTGGCGCATCGCTGTGCGCGCGTGACCCCTGCGGATCCCCTGCATGCCACCACTGCAGCGGCTGCATACGCGCCGCCGAACGGCGCGCGACCGCAATGTGGATGCCCGCGAGCGTGCACGCGTGCAGCAGCGGGAATGCGACGACCGTCGCGAGGCTCAGCTCTTCGCGGCGCGACAGCAGCACCAACTGGATCACGGACCGAGGGAGCAGCACAGCCCAATTCACGACGAGCGTGGTCGCTAGGTCATAAGGCTCCAAAACGGCAGCGAGCACCCCGTAGCAGGTCGTGACGATCATGCCGTCCAGGGGGCCCGACCAGCTCACGCTGACGTTGCAAGCGGTGAGGGTGAGAAGAAGCACGTTGCGGGCAATATGCAGGACAGCGCACACGTGGTCGACAAACAGCCAGCGCAGCGCAGCCACCAGCTTGCTGGTTCTGCTGCTGCGGTGGGATGAGAGCGCCACGAGCCAGTGGGCGAGGTAGATGCTTGTGTAGACGATCTGAACCACCGTCTGCATGTCCCAGCCTGCGGGCGACATGGTAGCAGCGGCGGGTGAAGTCTACCAGCCACCACGCACTGCGGGGAGGCGCACAAATCCCAAACGCCCTGAGCTGGGAAGGGTGGGTGGGTGGTGGGCTAGGTGCCCCCCCCCACGTGCGCATTTGTGGTTGTAGGTACTGGCTGGCTGGCTGGGTACTGGTGTGCATGGGCATGTGATTGTAAAACCCTGTTGTTGGCATGTATGGCATGCAACACCGTCCTTGCCATGCCATGCACACTTCCTCCAAAGGAGCCTAATCCACATGATCATGATGCATTCGTGCATGCAACATGTTGGCATGCAACACACCCTAATTGACCAGGTGGGGGGCCAACTCGGCAATAGCCAGGAAACAGCTGCCGATAAAAAAAACACGAATGAACTGACGATTGATGCAAACAGTAGGAAGGGAGGATGAGGGAGGGATTGTGCTTGCTGTGCGTGTGTCGGTCCGCAGTCGGTCAGTCGGTGGGAAGGCCCTCGAAGCCGCCAGGCCATGCCCCCGTCGCTCGTGTCGACCCCTCTCTCCCTCCTCTCTCCCCCCCGTTGTTCGCGTCGTCGGTTCGGGGGTCGGGTTGTCCACGGTTCTTGCTCCATCCAATTCCACAGGGGATAAACAGCACACGCCCCCAACGAACGCGCACACGCGTTAGTCCAGCCCCTACCTTTGTACAACCCGTAGCAAAGCTTCACTGCCAAGGCGAGGCAGTTCATGCCCAGCCAGAACGGGGAGATCTCTGATCCACTCGTTGTGGACATGGACCTGCGTCGTGCACGGGGCTCCTTCGCCTTCGGTGCAAGGCGCGAGCGGCACAAGTCCTGTGCCTGCATCGTGTCGCTGTAGTGTGCTGAGCACGTGACGATGGTAACGTCACCAACCCAAAAACCCACCCACACATATTTATATGTTTAATTATTTACGCCGTTGCGGGAGGGATTCTGGCTTAATTTTGTCTTTGCGCTGCCTTTGCGGGGCCGCTCGAAGGCCTTTTTCTGCACGCAACAGAGGCCTGACAAGCTGGCTGTATCTGATATTATGCAATGCGGCTCGTCGCCCGCGCGGCCACCACCACAGAATCACCGGTGAGCAGCGGCTGCCCCGGCTCAGACTCCCCGCCACGCCACCGCGCGTGCGTGGATGCGACACAGACACAGCTTTCGGCGCTCCATGGGGCGCGGGGGGCAGCCACATACGCGGAGGCTGCGCAACACCTGCATGGCGACGCCAGCAACCACATCTCGGCCTCGGCCGACACCACAGACGCCCTCCGCGCCCTCAGCGCGGGGCAGGCAGACATCAGACGCCTGGTAGGGGGGCTGCTGGACAGGGAGGCGAGGGCGCGCGCCCAGCCACAGAATGCGCCGACGCAGGTGGGCGCGCCACAGGTTGCCGACGCCGGCCACAGCGGTGCCCTTGCGGGGTGCTCGCTGTGGTGCAGGCGCAGGCGCAACAGATTGCGTCCCTGGTGGATGTGGTGAGCCTCCTGGTGAGCCGCGTCCCTGGGGCGCCCATGCAGATGCCGCATGCAGAGCCCGCCCGCGCGCGGGCCGGCCATGCGGCCCACAGTGCGGCGCCCCGCGCTGCGCCTGCTGCCGAGGCTGCTCAGCCTGCCCGGCCCGCTGCTGCTGCCGCCCCTGTGGCGTCGGCGGGGGGGGGGGGCGGCGACGGAGCGGCCTGCGTCGGGCGCCACGCGTGCCGCATCTGCGCGCGGCCCCTCCCGCCGGGGGGGGCTGCCTGCGCGTGTGGGCGACACGTCGCTGCGCCGCAGCTTCGTGCTGTCCATCCCGGTGGCACGCGGCGCCAACTGGTTCCTCGCGGGCGGTGGCAGGCGGATGGATGAAGAGGAGGCGACGGCGGCGGCGGCGGAGCGGATCGCTGCAGCTGCCGAGGACGGCACCAGCCTGCCCGTCCGCCTGGCTACGGATGTCGTGCGCTTCCTCTACGGCGGCACCGGCCGGCGGGAGCCGGCTGATGGTGGCGTCGTGTCCGCGTCGCTCCTCAACGCCAAGCCTGCCGTCGGGGGCATCGGCGTGGAGCCACGCGGGGGCGGTGTGCTGCGTGTGCTCTTCACCGTGGCGTCTGACGCCGTGGCCGACACTGTCGTGCGCTGGCGCCACGAGCTGCGCCGCTGCGTGGACTCGACTGCAGTCTTCGACGTCCTCAGTGACCGCGAGGAGGCGCAGCACCAGGCGCTGTGGCCCGCTTTCCTCGCCGCCAAGGTTGCGGGGAAGCGGGCGCAGTTCCACCGCGCGCGCCTCGTCGTTGACGGCGAGCGGGTGCCTGCACCTGCTTGCTAGATGGCATTCCCTCTGGGGGTGTTTTTGAAGGGGAGGTGGCGCCACACGCGTGCGGTGGCGGGTGCGGTGTGGTCGCTGAGTAGAGTGCTGCGGCGGGTGTGCTACTAGCCCCGCTTCCGGTGGTCTGGGGGAGGGCTTTTTGGTCCCTTCATGGTTTTATACCTTGGGTCCGCCCTCTGGCCATTTGAGGGGCTGGGTGTGCAGCCTGCACAGTGGTGCTGCTTGCTTGGCGCCCGCCACCAAGTGTGGATGGCGTTACCGTGGGCTACTTGTAGCTTGACCTTTTGTGGGCCTTGAGCCTTGTTTCTCTAAGTCCCACTGGAGCTTTGGAACCGTACGTGTGACCGCCAGAAGTGGATTGTAAAACTCTCATCATCAAATGCGGTAACTGCACCCGTTACAGAGAGATTTTCATAGATAAGAGGGAGGGTGCATTGGAAGGCTCGTGTCAAAGGCTTTCCTACGATATGTGACACGATGACGTTGCCTTTGCATGGCCCCAGCAGTTTTTTTTCATCGCCCGCCATTGTGGCGTTTTCTGACTGAATTTCGTATTTGCGCTGCCTCTGTGAGACGTTTTCGGTCTTAATTAGGTGCAAAGTCACAGCGGTACGACGATAGTAACTCTCGACGGGAACTTTTGGGGACTGTTGCAACATCCCTCACCCTCCCGTCTGGGCCCACCACTGGCTATAAATGCACATTATTGTCTCTCGCCGATATAACCCAACTTTGGCCCCCACCCAAAAAAAAAAACTTCCTTTCCCCCTCCCCCTCGCCCACATACGTGCTGTCGCGCTACCGTGTTGCCGTGCCGTAGATAGCAGCAAGCGGGTGATCTCTCTCTCGCTCTCACTCTCTCGCGCGCGCCTCACTCTAGGGCGAAATGCAGTGCATGCCGCAAGCTACGCTGCTGCGCGCCAGAACCTCTGCGACCCACAACGCGCCACCTGGGCATGGCATCCCAGGTGGATGCGATTGGTGGGTCGCAGACGGAGCACATGGGGGGCAGCAGGAGGGCGGAGGAGGGGGCAGGTCGCACATGCGCATGGCACATGGGTCAGCAAGCCCTACTTGGCACGCAACGCCCCTCCTCGCACTCGTCCTGGTCGTAGTGGCAAGGCAGTCGCTGCCGCCGTCGAGGCTGCCGCTGTGGCTGCCGCCACGGCTACCGGGCTTGGCCTTGGCAGCGGGCTTGGCCTTGGCAGCGGGCTTGGCCTTGGCAGCCTAAGCAGCCTGCACCCT
The DNA here is from genome assembly GCA_016618255.1 of Chlamydomonas sp. UWO 241. Taxonomy (NCBI): domain Eukaryota; kingdom Viridiplantae; phylum Chlorophyta; class Chlorophyceae; order Chlamydomonadales; family Chlamydomonadaceae; genus Chlamydomonas; species Chlamydomonas priscui. The sequence continues at coordinate 354,580 of VFSX01000096.1, read as the reverse complement.
GAGCAGCTGGCTCACGAGCGACAGTGCGCTGGCATCCTCGCGGCGCAGGAGTCCAGGTGCGCGCGCCAGGGCGAGCAGCTGGTGGAGAGGTCCTCGACGTCACCGTGCGGCCGGGGTCCTGTAGTTCGTGCCCATCGGCCTCTTGTACGGGTCTCCGCCCATGGTGAAGAGGTTTGAGCGGGGGAGCGCAAGGAGGAGGAGTGGGAACACTTTTGGAGTGGGGAAAAATACAAAAAGTAAAAAAGTAAAACCAAAGTTGGGTTATATCGGCGAGAGACAATAATGCCGCCAGACACAAGGGTAGGTCTGGGGCAGGTCTGGGGGTTTAGTACACTGCACATCGTTTCTCTAAGTCCCACTGGAGCTTTGGAACCGTACGTGTGACCGCCAGAAGTGGATTGTAAAACTCTCATCATAAAAAAAATAAAAAAATCATAATGTGTCATGTGTAGAAACTCATCATCATCATGTCATGTTTGCTAGTTGGCATCCCCTCTGGGGGTGTGTTGAAGGGGAGGTGGCGCCACACGCGCGCAGTGGCGGGTGCGGTGTGGTCGCTGAGTAGAGTGCTGCGGCGGGTGTGCTACCAGCCCCGCTTCCAGTGGTTTGGGGGAGGGCTTTCTGGTCCCTTCATGGTTTTATACCTTGGGCCCGCCCTCTGGCCATTTGAGGGGCTGGGTGTGCAGCCTGCACAGTGGTGCTGCTTGCTTGGCGCCCGCCACCAAGTGTGGATGGCGTTACCGTGGGCTACTTGTAGCTTGACCTTTTGTGGGCCTTGAGCCTTGTTTCTCAAAGTCCCACTGGAGCTTTGGAACCGTACGTGTGACCGCCAGAAGTGGATTGTAAAACTCTCATCATCATCATGTCATGCAACGTGCGTCTCAGTAGAAAGAGGCGCGCGTATTCAGTGTTGCGTGCAGCTCGCAGGGTGCACAGACACACACGAATCACGTGCACGTTCTTTCCCACAGCCTTCCTATTGCGTGCTCACAACAGAAAGCGTACTCGATTTTACAGATTTTGCATGTATGCGCCCTGAGGGCCCAGGGGCGTGGCCACCATGGTTAAGGCCTGGAGTCTAGGGGTGCTCTACTGGGAGAACCCGCAAGGCCACGCAGCGTGCCGGGCTACCATGTATGGGTTCTAGGACACCATGCGTCCCGCCGATCGCCATGCATGCATGGGCCGCTGTGTCCAATCCTGCAGCGGTCATGTGCGGCACCGAGCTAATTGTTGCTGGCCGTGGGCGTGCCAGTTCTGGTACTTAAAGTCCGCTCCACAGCGGATGGTACTTGCAGTCTGCTCCACAGCGGAGGAAAGCGTATTCGACCTTTATCAGCGTGTATACACGTGGCGTGAATACATAACGCCCGATCACTGCCCGATCACCTAAGCGCCAGAGCACTACAGCGCCCAAGCTTCTACCAACAGGTCGCTGGCTAATCGTCAAAACGCGACGTCGCCGAACAGGTGTGCCACGTCCCCGGGTAGCTCCATCGGGAAGACCAGCGGGTGGCCGCCCCCTGACAGCCGCCCAAACCACGCGCGCGGCAGCTCCGCGCAGCGCAGCGGGATCGCGTCGAGCTCGGACGCCGACACCCAGCACGCGCCGACGCTCTCAAAGTCGGGCACCTGCGGGTGGGTTGCAGTGCGTCCTCAATTGATTCAGATGAATTAACACCTGCCGCCTGGCCACCAGCGAAAATCCTGAATTGCCTACAGTAACAGTAACACGGGGTTACCAGCTAAGCAGGCTACTCTTCAAATGAATTGCCTATTTAGGCAAAAAATGTTCTGCTATTTTTGCAGTTTTTTTGAGCAAAAAGTGCTGAAATCTCAAAATTCACACTTTTCGGCCAAAGTTGTCGCGATGTGGGTGGTGAGCTGTCCATCGGAGAACCAATTAGCACCGCCTGTTGACTGCCGTTGGCGGTAGACCGCCTAGTTGAGGAAGCACTGGTGAGTTGGTGGGTGGCTGGGTGGGTGTCGCAAGCACCCCCTCCAGCCCTCCGTGCCTGCCCTACCAAAATCCCAACGTTTGATCCGCGCCATGGAATGCGGTCATAACGTCTGTGACGGTCGGGGGTGCGCCTCGGGCGGTGGTGGGCGCCTGAGGCGGTCGGTGTGGCGCCTGATGCGGTTTGGATAACGCCTAAGGCGACGCCTGAGGCGATCGTGGGTGCGCCTGAGACGACGCCTCAGGCGGTCGTAGCGCCTGAGGCGCCACCTAATCCGCGCCATGGAATGAGATGCCTCAGGTGCCGCCTCAGGCGTTGTGAATGTGGTAGGAGCACAGCTGTGCCCCTCCCCTACTACATTCCCAGCACCTGAGCCTTGCGGGATCTCTAAGTAGAACAGTGATTTCCTTTTCGGCTCTGCACACCCTGGCTGTGTTCCGGCTGTGCTTTGACCTTGCACAGAGCTCAACCCATCCAGTGGATTGTTTGTCTGACAAGCCCGCCAGACAGAGCACATCAACAGCTGACAAATGACCTACGTATGAGGACAGACGGTCAACGGGAGGTCAACGGTCAACGCGGTAAAAGCAAAATCCGGCTGTGGAATAATGAACCAAAAGTCTTGAAAATAAAATCACTGAAGTAGAGCCCTCCTAGACGTGTAGTCGAGGCCTCAACTCACGCCCCGGGGTCCTCCGGCGCGTACGTGTGAAACCTGTAAAACCCAGCACCCGAGGCGGCGCCTCCACTCGCGCGGAGCAGGCGGCGCCTCAGGCGCTCCGAGACCGCCCCAGGCGAACCACCCTGTAGCACCCAGGTAGTGACAGCAAAGCATTCCTCCGGGGAGGTAGGTGTGTGCTGGTAGGCTGGCGCTTGCGCGGTCTCGCGGGCTTTCCTAGCTAGTAGAGCCCCCCCTAGACAGCTAGTATAGGCCTTGACTCACGCCCCGGGGTCCTCCATGGGGGTCCTCTAGACGGGAAACCTGCACACACACACACACCTCACCATCCCCTCACAAGTGATTGATTCAGCATCACTTGTTACGGCCAGAACTGGACTTGGGCCTAGGCGGTGTTTCAAGGACTAGAAGGTAGTCTTCGCTGGAAAGCCGATGTTCCTGTCCCTGTTCCTGCTCCTGCGCCTGCTCCCGTTCCTGTGCCTATCCCTGTCCCTGTCCCTGTCCCTGTCCCTGTCCCCGTCCCCGTCCCTGATTCCCACCCCCACCCCCTGCCACCCCTCGCCCCACCATCTTTGCGCCCCGTGACGCGGCTAGCTCCCCCTCTCCGCCGTTCCTGTCCCTGTCCCTGTCCCCCATCCCCTGCCACCCCTCGCCCCACCGTCTTTGCGCCCCGCGACGCGACCAGCTCCCCCTCTCCGCCGTCCTCGACCAGCGTGGCGTAGAAGGTGACGAGGCGCCAGTGGTAGGCGCCCATGTCCTGTGTGGGGCGGGCATCAGTGATACAGAAAATGTTCGGCATGATGGCGGTCGTGTGACGCGGGACACTAGCGTGGCGTAGACGGTGACGAGGCGCCAGTGGTAGGCGCCCATGTCCT
>VFSX01000096.1:296068-346068 GCA_016618255.1 Chlamydomonas sp. UWO 241 | reverse complement strand
GGGTCACGTCCACGGCGTCTTCCAGGATGCACCTGCCATGCGCGTCATGCATGGCACCCATGCAGATCAGCTGATGCGCGTACTGGGCGGATGTGGACGTCTCGACCTCCCATGCGGCGGCTCGGCGTCCAGCGGATCAGCAGTAGTTCACTGCACGACCATTTCGCAAAATCGTGCTGGGACACACCTCTCAAATGTGTGTCGAGCTCTTGAGACTCCCCCCAAGTCACTCTGGCCCCTGTTGTACGACGCACCGGGCGTGCCCGCATAGCACCAGAGCCTTAGTCTGTCTGCAGCAAGGCGGCGCGTCTCTACCCCACCCCTTCGGAAGCCCTCGACGCCCCCCCCCCCCCTGCGCTGCTAGCGCCATGGCAACGTGAGTGGGTCACCTTGCATCGACATGCATATGCGCCACGCTTGTGGGCGCAGGCATGGGGCTAGCGCTACCCCCTCTGGTGGCCACATGCGCCCCCGGATCCGTGCGGTGCACAGCACAGCGCAACCACCGACACGCTGTGTTTCCACCGCGCCATTGTGTTGTACCACAGGAAGAGGATCATGAAAGAGCTGGCGGTGAGAGAGAGAGGGAGCCCAAGTTGTGCCTCGCGCCCCATGCGAGCCGCGGGCGAGGGCAAGGACGCATGCGGGTGGACGCATACGCAATCTGGGCGGTGCTTTGCGAGCCCGTACTCACTGTGATCGTGCTGCAGCGAGCCCCCCTCATGCACCATGCGCCATGCATGCGTGCGCTTGCCCATGGACATGCCCCGAGGCCTCCCATGCCATGCTCCACGCAGGACCTGCAAAAGGACCCGCCCACCTCGTGCAGCGCGGGTCCGGCCGGTGCCGGCAACGACCTGTTTGTGTGGCAGGCGACGATCAGTAAGTGGTCGCACTGGGCGCCAGTGTGCACGCACACACGCACGCGCCATGCACACGCCCACACAGCTCACAGCGCACACACGCACACGGCACCGTTCCAGGACGGTACTACATGCGCCGTACCCCTGCTCCCATGTGCTGTGGACCCTGCCGCATCCTTGTGCTCCACACGCACGCTCTCACGGCTGCGCCATGCAACCTCTCCCCCCCCCTTCGCCCTCATCCGCAGTGGGCCCCGCCGACTCCCCGTTCTCGGGTGGCGTGTTCTTCATGACGATCAACTTCCCGCCTGACTACCCGTTCAAGCCGCCCAAGGTGGCGTTCCAGACCAAGGTGTGTATGTACGTGTGTGCGCGCGTGTGTCGCGTGTCGCGTGCGTTAGCCGTTTGTGTGAGCTTGTGTGGGCGCGTGGTGTTCGATTTTACAGTCAGTCGGACGCCTCTGATAACGCAGTGAACCCCTAGGAAAGAGGCCGGCAGCGGTCAACATTATACCCCTAGCATGCCGTCTGCCATCATGCTCTGCACGCGGTGTCTCCAAGCAAGCGACAAGTAAGTCGGCCATTTTGTGCCAGAACCTGGGGTTCTCCTGGCCTGTCCGAGGATTCACAAAGTCGCGCATCTGCGCATCTTAATCAGCCACCTCGGGCCGTGTGCATGTTGAAGCCGGCCACGGAGGCGTCCCCGGCCGAGGCAGTTTCCACAGAATGCGCGCCCAGTCGGAGTGCGAACCAGTGGTGTCATTAAGGAAGCCAAGAATGTCCTGTTTGCCCCCGCAACATTGTAGGGAACATGCCGAATTGCCACCGCAGGCGATTTTTTTTGCGGAAAAGTGTGAAACGGCCGATTTCACACTTTTGGAGCGAAATTCCCGCGATTCGCCCCCACAGTTTCCCCCAAAGTTTTCCGGATGGCCCCCGCAGCGGCGTCTGCGTGGGCTGCGGGGGCGCTAATGACACCATTGGTGCGAACCCAGCCCAGTGGGGTGGCTCTGCGACGTGCATGTTTTGCTCTCCCTACCACATTTACAACGCCTGAGGCGACGCCCGAGGCATCACATTCCATGGCTCGGATCAGGCGGCGCCTCAGGCGCTTCGACCGCCTGAGGCGCCGCCTGAGGCGCACCCACGATCGCCTCAGGCGTCGCCTTGGGCGTTATCAAAACCACCTCAGGCGCCACACCGACCGCCTCAGGCGCCCACCACCGCCTCAGGCGCACCCCGGACCGTCTCAGGCGTCATGACCGCATTCCATGGTGCGGATCAGACGTTGGGATTTAGGTAGGGTCTGGGCTCTAGGCCCTGTGGTCGAGTTTACAGTCCGTCGGACGCCTTTGATGACGCATTGGGCCCTAGGCGTGTGTGCGGCGTGCTCGGCTGTGTGTGGCTGCTGTGGGCTGTGGGCTGTGCATGGGATGTGTGCTGGTCTCTGTGTCTGTGTTGTGCTGTCGGCCATGGGCACTGGATGTGCTGCGTGTCTAGCCAGCCCTACCACATTCCCAACGCCTCAGGCGGTGCATTTACCTGCGCAGGTGCCTCAGGCGCGCCGACTGCATGAGGCGCAGCCTGTGGCGCGCCCCTGATCGCCTCGGGCGTCATCCCGACCGCCCGTCCAATGCGCCTGCCCATATCTAGACGTCCCTACAGACTTCAGGCCACCGCATGTGCTGCGTGCCTAGGCTGCACCGAATGTGCCGCGCGACCCCTAGCCAGCCTCGCTTCCAGGGCCCGGGCCGCGTGCCAGCGCACGTATGAACACGCTACAATTTGAGGCGCCACAACAGGAATACAAACACGTAGGCTGCTCAGCTGGGTCCAGCCGTTGAGCCCGTTCCTGACACTCAACACCGCGTGTGTGCCAGGGGTTTCCTTCCCGATCGTGAAACGGAAAAAAAAAACGTGCACGAGGGGCGCGCCCCAGGTGGTTTGAGGGAGGGTGCGGTCGGGGAAAACGACGTGCAGATGCATTTTGGGGGGGACAATGATGAAATCGACGACTTTCGCACGTTTTCAAAGCGATTTGTCGGGCTGCAGCTCGGAATCCCGGAAAAAGGGGACCCCTCTTCGGGAAAAACGAAAGGATGATTGACCCCAAGGAAACCCCTGGTGTGTGCGTGCGTGCAGGTCTACCACCCGAACGTGAACAGCCAAGGCGCGATTTGCCTCGACATCCTCAAGGACCAGTGGTCGCCCGCGCTCACGATCTCCAAGGTGCAGTCTGATGTAGACACATGGGATGTGCATGGGCTGTGCATGGGGGGATCGCTGGTACACCCTGAAGGTGCTCCAGGCCATCTCGTCGCTGCTGCTAACGGACGCCAACCCGGACTTGATATCGTGCACGGCAGCCTCCCAACCCTAGACCGTGCCACCCTCAACCCAAAAGGTGCTCCTGTCCATCTCGTCGCTGCTAACGGACGCCAACCCGGACGACCCGCTCGTGCCCGAGATCGCACACATGTACAAGAACAACAAGAAGGTGTGTGTGTGTGTGTGTGCATTTGTGTGTGCGTGTGTGTGTGTGTGCGTGTGTTCAGATCGCACACATGTACAAGAACAACAAGAAGGTGTGTGGGGGGGGCGTGTGCGTGTGTGTGTGTGTGTGTGTGTGTGGAGATCGCCCACGTACACAAGAACAGCAAGAAGTTGTGTGCTTGCGTGCGTGCACGTGTTTGTGCGTGAGTGTGTGTGTGGTGTGTGCGACTGTGTGTCTGTGTGGAGATCGCCCACAAGAACAACAAAGTTATGCGTATGTGTACGTGTGTGTGTGTGTCTGTGTCTGTGTGTGTATGGTAACCCGTCAAAAGCGTCGACTAGTCACCTGACCTTGGCGGCAGCCCTCGTGCAGACCTACAGTCAATATCGTTGTTATTTACGCTTACAATCTGGAATGGCATGAGTGCTGTGCATGAGTGCTGTGCATGAATGCTGTGCATGAGTGCTGTGCTTGCGTACGTGAGTGAGCGCTGTACAACACGGTTGGTTGGGTTGTGTGCGGGCGGGAGGGTCTGGTTGGTGTTGGGGTGGAGACCATTACCAGTGGGCCCTTAAGGATTCCACACTTTTCAGAGCGAAATTCTCGCGCTTCACCCCCGCAGTTTCCTCACATTTTCCCCCCGATTTGCCCCCGCAGCGGGGGCTGCGGGGGCAAATCGATACAATACAGCCCAATTGGTTTGATCACACACACACACGCACGCACACAGCACACACACACGCGTGCGCGCACGTACACACACACACTCACACACGTGACTTGTAGGCGTACGAGGACAACGCGCGCGAGTGGACGCGCAAGTACGCAATGGGCGACTCTTAAACGAGGGCACGCTAAGGCGCGTGGGCGCAGCAGCAGCAGCAGCGGTGACGAGGGCGGTGTGCTCGAAGGAGCAGCAGCGGTAGCAGCATGAGAGGGCGTGCGTGGTCGCAGCCCTCGCTGCCGCCGCGGCCGCAGCAGCAGCGCCTGGCTGCATGCAGGCACGCCAGGGCGGGGCGAGGGGCCGCTTGGGCTCCTTGCCACAAACGGTCCCTGCCCTGGGGAGAGATGATGGCCGGCGCCAGTGTGCTGGGCCTCGAGGCGTGCGTTTGGGGCGCGGCGCCGCAGCGTGTGTGGGGCGTTTGGGGCAGGCATGTGGCACGCACTCCGGTTGAGGGCAACAGTGCAGGTGTTGTCAAGAGGTCGTGTGCACCTACAGGTCAACACACAGTGTATGTCAGGCTAGCGAAGAGGGGTGGTGTTAGTTTGTCTTTCATTTCGATCGCAACCCCTCGTTCGGTAGGTTGCAAAGCAGTTCAAATTCGTAACACGCTGCGCAACGGGGCCGCAGCAGCAGGGCGCGTGTGGCTCAGCGGGCCTCGTCTTCCCACAACGCCGGTCATTTTGTGGCTGTGAGCCGTCAGACACGCAGCAGAATCGATATGACATCATGCTGCAGTTCGCAGCAGCAGCGATACATCATTTAGGGACGAGCCAGCAGGTTTTGCATCGGCAAAATCTCAATTCTCAAGCTCTCGATTGCCGAGTCAGTCTGCACAGCATCGATCAGGTAGGCTTCCAGTGCTTTTTCGTTGTCAGCAGGCTGGCCTACGCCTGAACCGCGAAATTTCGCTGGTTCCTGGTGAGGAGTGTGAAATCGCTCACACTTACACCTCAGCAACACACATATGATGATGAGTTCGTTACAATCCACTTCTGGCGGTCACACGTGCGGTTCCAAAGCTCCAGTGGGACTTAGATGAAGCAGTCCTGAAGACCTGCCAACAGAAAAAGGGGGGGTGCCCCACGGCAACGCCATCCACACACGGCGGCGGGCGCCAAGCAAGCAGCACCACAGTGCAGGCTCCACACTCAACCCCTCCAGTGGATGAAGGGCGGGCCCAAGGTATAAAACCATAAAGGGACCAAAAAAAGCCCACCCTCAAAACACTGGAAGCGGAGCAGGTGCGCACACCCACCACAGCACTCTACCCAGCAGCCACAACTCATCCCGCCAGCGCACGCGTGCGGCGCTACCTCCCCTCACATAACTCGTCCCCTCAGGGATCTAGGACGCCTTGTTCAGAATGAGCTTGCCGTCCACCACTCCAACATAGGGGTGGGTCGGGCCCACCACACCCGCCCAACCTCGCGGCATCACGCCGCCCTCAGCAAAGGACGCCAGCGCGTTCCAAAGGTCCATCGTCGCCAGCGCCCCCGCCCGCTCAACCGACACCGTGCGATCAGGGGGCAGCACACCATCACGCGGACGCGTGATGCGCCACAGGTGGCGGCATCCGCGCTCCATAGCGTCCACCACGGGCGCTGCCACCACAGCCCACACACCAGCACGCACCCCAGCGGGAGGCTGCAGCAGCCACACCTGGCAGCACGTGATGACCGGCGTAGGAGCAGGGAGGGCAGCAGCAACCGCCACCACCACCGCCTCCGCCACCGCGCATCCCCAGAAGCAGTGCGCACGCCACGCCGTCGCCGGCGGCCCGTCCTCCTCACGGCACCGCCACCCGCACGGGCACTCGGGCACTCCAAGCGCAGCCTGCTTGTGAAAGCCACTCACCCACAGCCGCCAGATGGGCTCCTTGCAGGCGCTGAGGAGCGGCAGCCGCCACAGCCCTGGCACCGCCGCCTCCAGGGTGCGCAGCCCCGCGCAGACCTGAGCGTCGGTTGCACGGGGGCCTCCGCGCATCCCGCAGTCAAGCGCCAGAGCCGCCTCCACCGTGGCTGCCCGCCGCACTCGCCGCTCGTCCACAACCGCCCGCAGTTGAAGCGCCACCGCTAGCTTGCACGTCAGCTGCCCGACCACGCCCGGGCCGTGCGCAAACCCAACCCACCGGGGCTCGTCCGCGGCCCCGCCCCCCGCAGGCAGGGGAGCATGTTTGGCAGTTGCGGATCGGAGGCCAGGCCGCCCACGCTGCCATCCAGCCGGCGTGATGACACTCGGCAGCTGCCACCCGACCAGCCGCAGGATCTCCACCACAGCAGCGCGCTCGCCCGCGCGAGGGAGGGGCTGAAAGCGACGGAGCGGCCGGAGCAGAGTGAGGGCAGCTCCACCAGCTGCCGCCTCGACCCAGGCTGAGGGCACTGCCGCGAGCGCGACCGCCACTGCCGTGAACAGGGGGTCGAGCGTGCGCTGCACGCACAGCAGATCTGGCCCATCCCCCAGCACTGGCGGCGGCACCCCTGGGAAAAGGGCGCGGCACAGGACTGCCCTCCAGACACTGCCCCCGTCGTAGGCGCCGCACGCCAGAGCTGCGCAAAACTGCCCCAGCACGAGCGGCGCGCATTCCGGATCCGCGGCAGCGTACACCGCCAGGCATGCGTGGTCGACCGTGCGTGTGCTGCGCACCATGTCGACAGCAGCGAGCCACGCCCACAGCGCACACAGGTCTGTGACCGTCCGCATGCCGGGGAGGGCGTCGCGCACGCGGGCGAGGCCGTCCACCCGCCAGCAGGTCGCACCGGTCGAGCTGAAGAGCGCATGCCCTGCCGCATCCCCAGTGGGCTCCCGCCACTGTACCGTCCGCTGCGCAGCCGGCAGCTCCAGCTGGAGGAGGGGATTTTGCCCAGAGCGGCGCCTCCGCCCCCCACAGCTCAGCTGTTTGCACGCGTCCCAGGATGCGCGCCACTGGCCCCAGGGCCTGCACCCCATTGAGCATGCGCCGCATCGGCCCAGCCAGCAGCGCCGCGCTCACAGCCGGTTCTACGCACTCACCAACGAGGCCGCTTGGCAGAGTGCCTGGCCCAGGCGCGAGGCCCGCCATAAGCACAAAAAGGCTCGGGTGGGCCCCCGGGCAGAGGCGGTGCACCGCCTCCACCATGAGCGGCTCCCATGCCGGCTGAGCCGGGGGCGCGGGCTGCTGTTCCGGCTGTGCCCCCCTGCCACCTCCGTCGCCCCCGCTGCCGCCACCTCCGCCGCCGTCGCCGCCACCAGCCTCGCCACCATCGCCGGCCCGTGGGGCCGACAGCAGGAGATGGGGGGCGCCAGCCGCCCACGCCCCAAACAGGCACGCGAGGTGGACGGCCCACTGCGCGTGCACAATCTCCCGCCACGCCGGCGCCCCAAAACCACCGTGCGCCGGCCGCCCCAGAAGCATCGCAGCGGGCGCGCCTGGCACCGAAGAGGCCCACCGCGGCAGCGCTGCCGGTGGGTCCGGCCCCACGCTCCTGTCCACCAGAGTAGCCGTCCACCGGGAGAGCAGCCTCTCTGCCTCCGGAGTCATGCCACAGTGCACCGCCCGGAACAGGATGCGGGAGACCCCGTACGTCGCCGCCGCGTGCCCCCTGAAGCGCGCGAGCTTGGTGTACGCGGCCGCAAGCCTCTCACGGCACACCCCGGTGACGGCCTCCGGGGGCGGCAGGCCGGCAGAAACGGGCACGCCCAGCGACACGCCCGCGTCCAGCACGCGCAGCCCAGCCACCTCTGCACCCGCCAGCAAGCCCTCCCCCGCCGAACCCAGGGGCAGGATGCCGCACTTGCCGAGGTTTAGGACGAGGCCCGTCGCTCGGCCAAACACCGCCATCGCCTCCACCAGCGCAGCGACGGCAGCCGGCGCACACGACCGGAGGAGGGGCATGCAGTCGTCAGCGTACTGGGGGCAGGTCACTCTGCAGCCAGGCACGACCTCGACCCCCACCGCCAGGCAGGTGCGCAGGAAGCACGCGAGCGCATGCCCCAGGAACAGGAAGAGAGCTGGCGCAGCGGGGCAGCCCTGGCGCACGCCCGCCGCATACCGGCGCGGCTCAGAGATGAACCCGTTGACCTCGGCCGACGCGTACGTGTGCGTGAGGATGGTGCGGGTCCATGCCAGCACACCGTCACCGACGCCCACCGCCTCCATGACCGCAAGGAGGCAGCCACGGTCGATGGTGTCGTACGCCTTGCGGAAGTCGAGCAGCGCCAGCGCTGCACCCGTCGGCCCCACGCCCTCTGCCGCGTTGGCAGCTAACAGGCCAGGCAGCATCTGCGTGAGGCAGATATTGTCCGAGATGCGGCGGCCAGCGAGGAACGCAGTCTGTTCCGGCCCCACCACCGCAGCGAGCAGCGGCGTCCACCGCGTCGCCAGCACCTTGGCGAGGATGCGGTAGTCAGAGCCCAGCATGGTGAGTGGGCGGTAGTTTGCCGCATCCGCTGCATCTTTGGCCTTGTAGATGGAGGCGACAACGCCATCGAGAAACCCAGGCGGCGTCTCACCCGCAGCGCACACTGCGGTGAAAACTGCCGCCAGAAGCACAAAGGCTGGCTCTCCCAGCTTCCGCCACACATCCACTGGGATGCCATCCGGGCCTGGGGCGGTGCCAGGCTTGGAGTGAGTGGCCGCCGCCCGCACCTCGGCGGGCGTGACAACAGGCGCGCCCGCTGCGTCCGCCACCGCCTGCGGCACGCGCGGCGAGTGCGTACGCACCGCCCCCAGCACAGCCTCCCGATCAGCGGGGGATGGCGGTGGCGGCCGAGAGACCGCCGCCACGGCATCAGCCATGATGTCAGCCATTCCCATGCCGTCAGTGACGAGGATGCCTCGCGCATCTCTGAGGGCGGCGACGCGCCGTGCCGTCGCTGGCTTGCGGAAGGCTGCCGCCATGCCCCCGGCAACGCGCTCTCCCGGCCGCACACATGAGGGCGGGGCTGGAGCGTACCGCCGCACCGCCGCGTCCAGGCGCCGCTGCAGCGTATAGAGCCCGGCGAGCTCCGCCAGCCCATCGCGCCCCGCCTCAACGGCCGCGCGCGCTCGTTTCAGGTCTGCACGCAGCCGGGCCACCTCCACCGACACAGCATCTCGACGCCGACCCAGGTCGCAGTCGAGGCGGCGGGCCTCGCAAGCCAGGCGCGGCTTGAAAGCCTGCCACCACCGCATAAGCTCCGTGTGGCCATGGGTGGGTGCCCCCGCTGCCTCCCGACCAAACCATGCCCTGAACCCATCGGCCAGGTCACGATCAGCCCAGAAATGGGCTCGCACACGCGGCCGCCCCGGCCCGCGCGCCTCTGGCACTAGGGGGGAGAGGTGCATTGCCACAACGCGGTGATCCGACCCGCCCGACTCCCCCGCGTCGCACCCGAGGACGCGTGGCACGAGGGCCGTCGACACGTAGAGGCGGTCGAGCCGCGCCTGTGCATTATACGCACTGAAGGTGTACCCCCTCTGCATGGGGTGGACGAGGCGGTACGCGTCACGGAGCGGGGAGTCCTCCACCAGCGCTGCCATCGCCGCCGCCGGGGCGCAGTCGCGCCACTCGAGGGGCCCCGCAGAGCGGGCGCGGTCACGTGGGCTCTCGACAAAGTTGAAATCGCCTGCGAGCACGAGGTGTGTATGGCCAGCAGCAAGCGGTCGGATGCGCTCCTCGATGAACGCCGCCTGCACTGCTGGCCGGTTCGGCTGCGAGGCCGGAAGGTACGCGTTGACGAGGCGCAGCCGCCCAGCTCCCCCACCTCCAGCTCCCCCACCCCCACCCCCACCACCCGCGCCCCCACCACCCCACGTGATATCCATCACCATCAGCCGGCCGTCGCCATCCGCCTGGACGAACGGTTGGAGCACTGCCACGAGGTCCGACCGCACGAGGATGGCGACACCAGCCAAGGTCCCCGCGCCGCCCCCCCAGAAGAAGGTGTAGGACTCAGTCCCCAGGTGGTAGGCACAGCCGGACGCGTACCGGTCGACGCCATCCATCCTCGCGACGTCATCAGCTGCAATATGCACCTCCTGGAGGCACACCACATCGAGGCGGCGGTCGTGCGCCCAGACTCGCATGAGATCCACCAGCTTGGGCCCCTCTCGCAGGCCGCGCACGTTGTGCGTGCCCACCCGGAGGCCGGGGGCAAAGCGGCCTCCGCGCGCAGGCTGTCCAGCAGGTGGCGTCATCCGTGCACGATGAACGGGTGGCCATCTGGCAGGGGGTTACCCAGGCGCCAGTCGTCCGGCAGCGCCGGCATCACGGGGCAGCCCGCCGCATTGAGGATGTTTCTGACATGGTCCATCGGCCAGTCGTGATGCCCGCCCCGCTTGCTCACGACGGGGGTCTGGACAGTGTATCCGTTGAGGATGTCCATGATCCACTCCTTCGCTGCGTCGGCTGTCGGGAAGCTCCCGCAGTGGATGGCGTCCCTGAGTCCGCTGGTGATCCCGGGGTTGTCGACGGGCCCAATGCACGGTCCGCCCCGCGCGTACGCAAAGGCATGAACCTTGCCGCGGACCCATCCACCACCATCCTCTCCACGACCAGTGGCCCCCCCAGTAGTGGCCAGGGCCTGCGTCTGCCCGCCCCCTCCACCCGCACCCGCTCCTCCAGCTCCCCCACCACCAACAGCTTCTGCAGCCCCCGCGCCCCCACCCGCCGCGGCCGGAGCAGCAGCAGGCATGGCGACACCACCCTCATCACCACCAGTCCTACGGCGTGCCATGCGCCGCCCCTCCTCGCCGTCCTCTGCCGCCTCAGGCGCCGCCTCGCCGCGTCGCGGCTCAGGCTGGCGGAGGCCCACGGGGGTGCCGAGCGGGGCATCGTCAGCGGCATCGAGCTCCTCATCACCCCCCGCACGCTTGCGCCCAGCCGACTGGGTGGCGTCGAGCATGCGCTCCTCACGGTCACGGTCGGCCTGCAGGGCCTCCTTGCCCACAGCTGCCGCAGCTGCGCCCACAGCTGCCGCAGCTGCGCCCACAGCTGCCGCAGCTGCTGTAGCCTTCTGCCGGTCCTCGAAGGCGCGCCTCTCCGCAAGGAGCTGGTCCACTTGCACTCTCTTCTGGCGCTCTGCTGCGAGCGCATGCTCGCGGAGCACTAAGTTGGCCGCACGCTCGTCCGAGGGGCCTGCCGCCGCCGCAGCAGCAGCAGCAGCCGCAATAGCAGCCTCAGCAGAACCACCACCGCCAGGCCCGGCACCGTCCTCATCGTCATCACCGTCACCGGCACCGTGACCGTACGAGTCGTGGTCCTCATCGTCCGCACCCTCCTCGATGGTGCCCAGCTGGTGCTGCACCCCAGGCCCCGCATGCAGCCCCTGGACAGCCGCGGCATAGGACGGGGCCTGGCCCCCCAGCGGCGGCCTCGGCGGCAGCCCACCCGGCGGCGGCCCTCCCGGCGCCCCCGGTGCCCCCGCAGCGCGCGCATCCGGCGGCGTCCCACCCGGCGGCGGCCCACCCGGCGGTGGCCCACCCGGCGCCCCCGCGGCGCCCGCGGCACGCGCGGGGCGCGCGGGCCCCAGCATGCTGAGGGGCAGGCGCGACACGCGCAGCCGGCAGAAGGACGGCGCGTCGGTGCGTTGGCGGCACTCCACGTGCGGCGCGCGGATGGCCTTGGACACAAAGGCGTGGCCCCCGTGCACCGACGCCACAAAGCCTGGCTCCCTGGCAGACAGCCAGGCGAGGCTGGGGGCGGGGCCCTGCCCTCGCGCAGCGCCGCGCCACTGCACCGGCACCGGCCCGCCAGCCCCGCACTGGTACTGCACCACCCAGTCAGCGCGCACCCCGTTCGCCCCCAGCCAGCTGTGCACATGTGCCGGCGTCCACGGCAGAGTGTCTGTCGGCGTGAAGCGCACCAGGTAGTGCGCGTCGTCCACCGGACCCCCAGAGTCCAGTAGCATTGCTGGTGCAGCGCGCATGCGGCCACAGTCCACCTCCAGGGGCGCCATGCGCGCATGCAGCGCACCCTTGACCGCAGTCGCATGGGCCTCATCACACTCCATGTCGACCTGGTAGAGCGCCGACGTGCCCGAGCTCAGGGGCCTCGCCGCCCGTGCCCGCGCCCTCCCTGGCGCCTCAACGCCCGAGCCCTGCAGCGCCAAGCGGAGGGCGGCAACGACGCCGGCTGACAGAGCGCGCAGGTCGACTCCCATGCAGTCGCCCGCCATGTCACGGTCCGCGCGCAACACGAAGCTCAGCGCATAAACCTGCCTGGGCAGCACCCGCAGCTGCTCATACAGGTCGTGAGGTAGCACGCACACGAGGGGCTGCCGCGCGGCCCTGGGCGGAGGCGGCGGCCCGCGGCCCCGCGCAACACCATTTTGCCTGCCAGCAACAGCCGGCCTGCCAGCATCCCCTGCTGCGCCCCCCTGGGCAGCGGCTGGCTCTGCGTGGCCATGTCTTCACTAGTAGCTGGTCTGCGCACGCGCGCGCGGACTCGGCGGTGGGGCGAGAAACTCGCGTCAGCCGTGTGCAGCAGCGCAGCTCGGTGTCATCGCTCTCGGTCACGTTCAGAACACCGGAGAGAGGTATATCTGGGTGGTATAGGGTGGATCTGGGGGCCCAGTGTCCTGTCTAACATATGCTTGCTGAGTACCCCCTATAATCTTTCCCGCGCATTGACGGCCTCAGCGGACCTGTAACGAGCGAGAAAACAGTCGCTAGTGTGGAGGTGTTGATCACCCCTGATCACCGTCACACTCATGTGGATGATACAACCCAGGGATGTAGAAGCTCTCAAAGAGGGGTCAGTGATTGTGAATAATAGGAGCCCCGCCTCGCTCTTGATTGTCCTCTCCATCCAAAGCTCAGCTTATGGGAGGTGAAAAGTGTGGAAGCGTGGGGCTTCCATACTTACACTAACTTGGAGCATCCTTAAAGGCTTGGCTCAGGGCAAGGTTTGTGACGGTGGAGGTTTTGAATCTGATGATTCAACCGGCTGGTGCATCGACACAGCGACCTTGCTGAACGCCAGTAGCATCAAGTGCGCAATGATTCAACTCGCGTTCAACAGCGTTTCAACTGTATTCAACTGCGATTCGACAAGACGGTAAAGGACCAACGGACATTGGCGGTGGTGGTGACAGATGACAGGAGATCCCAATGAGGCAGAGACACACAGCAGGCGCAACAGGACGGTGCCTCAGATGACAGGAGATCCCATTGAGGCAGAGGCACACAGCAGGCGCAACAGGACGGTGCCTCTCAAGCAACACGCACAAGCAGTGTGGTCAGCAAATCCAGCTGCGCACACAAGGAATAGACCAACACAACAAAACCCAAGTTGGGGAGGAAACTGAGGCTCATATCGCAACCAAGCCACATGCATGAGTTCTTGCGGCTACGCCCAATCAAGAGAGAGCAGTTTTACAAATCCACAGCCAGCGGTTACAATCAGTTCCAGAGTTCCAGCGGGGCTATCAGATAGCAGGCACAAGGCCCACCAAAAGATCAAGCTTCAAAAGAAGCCGACGGCCGTATATACAGGGTTGCACAGGATGCTCGTCCAGAGGGGGGTTCGGCGTCCTGACTGTACGTAGGACGTAGGACGGTACCCCAGGACGCAGTACAAGGACGCGGGGGCGAGTGTGACTAAGTGCCCACACTCCGTCACACACAACTCCGTCGCCCCTCAATGGATTGACGATCCAAGCAGTCGCTTGGAAATCCCTTGTTATAAGCTCTCCAGCATGTGTCCAATCGTCCGAAGCGGTGCAGCAGCCAGAAAGTTATGGCCGTGGCTGTTTCTGTGTGGCAAGTAAAGGCGTCTGGTGCTGCCGCCGATTGTGTCCTGCAGTACGCACCCCAGCGTACTGTTAGGACGCAGGACGTGGTACCGTAACCCAGTACAAATAACGTCCCAAGCAACCCTGCGTATACACAGCGCCACCCACTCGAGGTGGCAGGCGCCAAGCAAGCAGCCCCACAGTGCAGGCATGATGATGAGAGTTTTACAATCCACTGCCGGCGGTCACACGTTCGGTTCCAAAGCTCCAGCGGGACTTAAGAGAGCAGGCAGGGTAGGCTTATAGGGGGCAGACCGCCCACCACTGCTTGCATGCAGTGAGAGACCAAACGGCAGGAGCTGGAGCACAAGCTCACAAACCTTGTCACAAGCTCGGAAACCTTGGAGGTAGCAACTTCATCTCGCATGTTGTCGTTGTTCGGAAGGAAGCACACATGTGCACGCTGACGTATTCGGGTAACAACGGCAACGACGTCACAACAGAAGCGCCAAATACTCAACGCCCTCCATCCCCCCACTGCCCCTCAACCGGCATCTTGCTGAGTGGGCCGCAAAAGCCACGCCAGGCTAACAGGCGCTCATCAACGTGCACACAGCCCAGCACCAACAGTTAAAACGTCGTAGAACCATGGCCAAGCATCATCTCTCCTAGAAGAGCCAGCCCCCTAGACGCGTAGTCTAGGCCTGAACTCACGCCCTGGGGTCCTCTGGGCTCGTACGTGCAAACACTGTAAAACCCATGGCCAAGCTGAAACCAGGGCCGGCAGCGCCCCTGCCGCCCTGAAGCACTGTTCCACTGTCTCTCCTACCTCTCTGGCTGACGCCCTGTCTAGGTCCAGCCCCGACCCACTAGTCCCTCACCACTAGTAGCCAGGCACCCGCCTGTAGTGCTCGGGTGATGTACGCCGAGCGAGAGGTCGAATGCGCTGCCTGTCAGGTGCGTCACACACGACTGTAAACTCCGTCATCACTACCTCTCGGGCTGCTGAGCCAGAGATTGTCCGTAAGCAACCTCACACGACTCCGCCGGGCACGGTGCAGATCGATGTGACGGGGCACTTGTCGGCGCAGTTGTCGGGGATCTGTGGGCAGCAGGCGGTATGTTACAGCCATGGGTGTTGATTAGTCCAGTCGCACGGTAAGGTAAATGTGTGCCCGCGGGCACTGCTACCAATGTTCTTGCCCGGCAGGTGGGATTTGGCTTTGAGGGTTTGGGAGTCCGGGGTGTGGGGTCAGGAGGGGAAAGGGGGCGGGAGGTAGTAAGGGGTTAGGAGGTTGTGAGGAGGTTCCAAGAGGGGGGGGGGGCAGGGGCGTATGGGGGGCAGGTGGAGGGCAGGTGGGGGGGCACTTGGGGGGGCAGATCCACCTGGGGGGCAGGTGGATCTGTGGGCAGCAGGCGGTACGGTGTGAACGTTGGGCTGGGGGGCAGCTGGGGGGCAGATGCGAGTGTGTGTGTGTGTGTGTGTGTGTGTTTGTGCGTGTGCGTGTTTGTTTTGTGTATTTTGTGCACGTGCGCGTATGTATGTGTGAGTGTGTGTATGTGTGTATGTGTGTGCATGTGCGTACGTGTGCTGTGTGCATGCGCGTGCGTGTTCTGTGTGCGTGTGGACGTGCATGCATGCCTTCATCATCCAAACCCCATATCATCCAAACCCCATATCATCCGAACCCCACATCCGAACTCCACATCCGATCCCCACATTCGAACCCAAGCCCACATCCGAACCCCACATCCGAACCGAACCCCGCATCCGAACCTCGCATCCGAACCCCATACCTTCAGCATCTTGGGTGGGATTGGCACACCAGCGACATACGAGTCAGCGTGGAAAGTGAAGAAGCGCTTGGGCCACTATGAGTTTGTGTATTGGGTGTGTGTGGGGTGTTGGGTGGGGTGGGTGGGGGGGATTGTTAGATTTGATTTTTTGGGTTTCGGGTTTTGGGTTTCGAGTTTCGGTTTAGGGTTTGGGGTTTCGGTTTAGGGTTTAGGGTTCAGGGTTTAGGGTTTAGGGTTAAGGGTTAAGGGTTTAGGGTTTAGGCTTTAGGGTTTAGGGTTTAGGGTTTACAGCTGCTTAGTGCTTGGGATGGGGGGTGCGTGGTGCTTGGGATTGTTAGATTATATGTGGCTGCTTGGTGCATGGTGTGGACACATGAGGGTGGCACTAAGCGGAATACGAGCAGACAAGTTCTCCGCGAACCCCACTGCCGGATAACCGAAACCGCTACTGCGGGGGCGTCCGACGAGTTATTTCCGGTTTTTGCGCACATCTTTGCGGGGGGGGGAGGGGGGTCAAAACGATACTTATACGCAAAGACAAATCGCATGTACGGTACGGCCACCGTGACACATAGCTCACTGCTTCCCAACGCCACCTGACGCACCAGCGCCGACTCATCAATCTCCACGGGCGTCTGCGCGTCATCATCGGTCGCCCAATAGTACACAGGCTTGAGTCCCTCCTTTGCCCACTTGTTGGTAGACAGCCCATTCTTCTCCTCGGTGCCCTACAAGCCAGTCGGGTGTGGGCACAAACACATGTTGCTGTTGTTGCTGTTGTTGTTGGAACCGCACACAGTTCAATACGCAGGGGCGCGCGTGAGCCCACTGAAAGTTTGTAGACAGCCTGTTCTTCTCTTTGGTTCCCTACAAGCCAGTCGGGTGTAGGCGCAAACACATGTTGTTTTTGTTGTTGATGTTGTTGTTGAAACCTGAACAGTTCAGTACGCAGGGGCGCGCGTGGGCCCAGTGAAAGTTGTGCTGAGCCCGTTGTTCTCTTCAGTGCCCTGCAAGCCAGTCGGGTGTGGGCACAAGACACATGTTGGTGTCGTTGATGCTGTTGTTGAAACCGTACACAGTTCCCTACGCAGGGGCGCGCGTGGGCCCAGTGAAAGTTGGTGCGAAGCCCGTTGTTCTCTGCAGTGCCCTGCAAGCAAGTTGTGTGTGGACGCAAACACATGTTAGTGATGCAGTTCAAACCGTACGCAGTTCAATACGCAGGGCGCGCGTGGGCCCAGTGAAAGTTGGTGCTCAGCCCGTTGTTCTCTTCAGTTCCCTACAAGCCAGTCCGGTGTGGGCGCAAACGCATGTTGGTGTCGTTGATGCTGTTGTTGAAACCGTACGCAGTTCCCTACGCAGGGGCGCGCGTGGGCCCAGTGAAAGTTGGTGCTAAACCCGTTGTTCTCTTCGGTGCCCTGCAAGCCAGTTGTATGTGGACGCAAACACATGTTGGTGATGTTGTTGAAACCTTGCACAGATCAGTACGCGGAGGCGCGCGTGGGCCCGGTGAAAGCTGGTGCTAAGCCCGTTGTTCTCTTCGGTGCCCTGCAAGCAAGTTGTGGGTGGACGCAAACACATGTTAGTGATGTTGTTCAAACCGTACGCAGTTCAATACGCAGGGGCGCGCGTGGGCCCAGTGAAAGTTGGTGCTCAGGCTGTTCTTCTCTTCGGTGCCCTGCAAGCCAGTCGTGCGTGGGCACTAACACGTGTTGGTGTTGTTGATGGTGTTGCACCATACGCAGTTCAATGCGCAGAAACGCGCGTGGGTCCAGTGAAAGTTGGTGCTCAGGCCGTTCCTCTGTCCGGTTCCCTACAAACCAGTTGTGTGTGGGCACAAACACATGTTGGTGATGTTGTTGAAACCTTGCATAGTTCAGTACGCGGGGGCGCGCGTGGGCCCAGTGAAAGCTGGTGCTAGGCCCATTCTTCTCTTTGGTGCCCTGCAAGCCAGTCGTGCGTGTGCACAACACATGTTGATTTTGTTGATGCTGTTGTTGAAACCTTACGCAGTTCAATACGCAGGGGCGCGCGTGGGCCCAGTGAACGTTGGTGCCAAGGTGCGTCTTTCGCATCGTGAAAACTTGGTTGGCGCTCCACAGCGGCGCGATGGCCCAATGCAGCGAGGGAACATGGCATGTATGTGTCTGTGAGAACGTCCGACGTATCCAACTGAAAGGGCCTGTCTCGGCTCTTGTATCTTCACTTTTCAACTGGGGGTTTCAGTTGAACCAACATCCCTTTTACAAGACGATAAAGGACCGACATCTGCATCGTGTTGCGGCGGTGGGAACCCCAGAGATTTTCTTTTTTTGATATTCAATTAATTAAAATAATTTCCACAGCCGGATTTTCTTTGACCACGTTGACCATCGACCTTCCGTTGGCCGTTTGTCATCATATGTAGGTAATTTGAAAGCTCTTGACGAACTCCATTTGACGGGCTCGCCAGACTTCCAATCCACGTGATGGGTGGAGCTGTGGTCAAGGTACACGTACAGCCAGAAAACAGACAAATGGCTGTGAAGAGCCGAAAAGGAAATCACTGCCCCACCCTACAGCCGTTCACTACATACACGCGCACACAACACACAGAACGGGCTTTGTCTATCTACTCGACCCGAGCGGTCGGGGGCGGACTGTCCTCTCCATCCAAAGCTCAGCTATGAGAGGTCCAGAGGTGTGGAACGTGTGGATTCCATCACCCAGCACCCTGTCACTAACCAGGAGCATCCTGAAAGGTTGGGCTCTGCGTAAGGTTTATTATGATGCCTTCATTGACACATCTCATCTGGCTCTCTCTCTCTCTCTCTCTCTCTCTCTGTACCTCTCCCCGTCTCTTGTTGCGTTTGTTTGTGAGATCACCAACAGTGCTGACAAAACCTGCCTTATGACGGCTCTACAGTATTTTTTTCAGAGCCGCAGCGCCGCTCTCCTCACATGCCGTGTTGCGTTTCGGCGTTCATGAGTCTCAAAGTGTGGGGTTGAGGAAGGGGCCTTGCATGTGTGGGGCTGCACAGCCGGCACACGCACAGCACGAGCACAGCAACGGGGGACTGTGTGAGGGGGGGCTGTGTGTCATCGCCTTGCTGGCTGTAGCCTTTTTGGGTCTTGTGTTTTTACTCGGGGTCTAGGCGCTCCCGCTGTGTTTCGCTTTTCGACGCGACGCACAGCGAGTGCAGTACGTGTGTACCCCAGCCGTCACAACGCACAGCTGCTGCACAGCTAGTGCGCAGCTAGTGCAAAGGCCGGGAGCAAGGTTTGCCCCGGTGTAGCCCCTGCACTGCACGCGCACTGCCAACCCCGGCTCTCGTAGGGTGCTCCTGGGCTGCACCGGGGCGTGTGGTCGCCTTTGGCGGCTAGTTTCACGAGTAGGATTAGGCTGTGTACAGCCTCCTCCCAAACAGTGAGATAAATGGAAATTATGTCACAAGCTTCCCACCATGTCTCAGCAGATGGGACGTGTGTGTACGTGTGTGGTGGTGGTGGGGGGGGTGGGGGGGCAGGCCCGTTGAAAAATAAGCCAACATCCCGTCTGTAAATAATGCAACCCCGCCCCCCCTGAGCCCCCCTGGTTTATGTAAACAATGCTGCATGAACGCGTAGCGATTTTTCCCCTCAGGATTTTTAATTAATTCTTCCAAAGGAGGATTTTGCTTTGACCACGCAGACCGTTGACCGCACGTTGACCGTTCGCCCCCAAATATAGGTCATGTGCAGGGAGGGGGGCAGAACCGTTTTGAAAGTAAGTAACATGGGGTCTGAAAGTAAGTAATATGGGGTCTGAAAAAACGATTCTGCCCCCCACCCCCTGGTCATGCGATATCTTGATGAGCTCTATCTTGATGAGCTCTGCCTGGCAAGCTCGTCAGACTAGCAATCAACTGGATGGGTTGAGCTGTGTTGAAGGTCAAAGTACAGCCATAAAACAGCCAAATGGCTGTGTAGAGATGAAAAGGAAATCACTGTAAACGCACGCACCATGAACTTGACGTCGTCCCCTGCGAGCCAGTCGCCTGGGATGACGCCGCAGCGCGTGTGTGTGTGGGGGGGGGGGGGGAGTCGGTCCCTTTAAAAAATAAGTCAACATTTCATCTGGAAATGATGTACCCCCCCAGCCCCCCCCCTGGTTTATGTCAACAATGTAACATAAACGCACCATGAACTTGACGTCGTCCCCTGAGAGCCAGTCGCCTGGGATGACGCCGCAGCCCGCCTCGAACGAGCAGCAGCGACAGCATTCGTCGAGGTCCGGGAAAATTATGTACCTTCGTGGTGTGGAAAGTTGTGTGGAAGGGTGTGGAATGGTGTGGTGTGGTGTGGAATGGTGTGGAAACATGGCCTGGAAACGTGTGTGGAAAACGAGGTACCCTCGTGGTGTGGAAAGCCCGCGAATGTTACGTCTCTACACATTTATGCTATGCTTACTATGATTGCTATTTTGGGGTCCTTGACCGTGCAGCTTCACAGGGGTTCAGGGCTTCAGGGCTTCAAGGTGTGGGATTGACGCGTTGATTGTCACAATTGGCCACAATCCACGACGTACACACGCACGCACAAACACGCAGAGTCACTGCCACGCGTGTGCGCATGCATGCACATGCACACACGCATGTGTACACACACACGCGTGCAAACACACACACACACGCGTGCAAACACACGCACACACACGCGTGCAAACACACGCACACATGCACACATGCACACACGCACACGCACACACGCACACACGCACACACGCACACACGCACACACGCACACACGCACACACGCGCACACACACGCACACACGCACACACACACACACACACACGCACAAGCGCACAAGCGCGCAAGCGCGCAAGCACGCACGCGCACGCACGCACGCACGCATGCACTCACGCACACACACACACACACACACACACACATACACATACACATACACACACACACCTGTACCCTTCTGTGACGATGTTCACGCAAAGTGTGGCATCAACCGAGTGAATGGAGCCGCTGCGGTGTGTGCATGTGTGAGTGCGTGTGTTCACAGGTGTGTTTGTGTGTGTGTGTGTGCGCGTGTGTGTGTGCGTGTGTGTGTGTGTGTGTGTGTGTGTGCGCGTGAGTGTTTGTGTGTGTGCGCGTGCGTGTGCGTGTGTGTGTGTGTGTGTGTGTGTGCGTGCGCATGTTTGTCTGCGTGCGTGCATGTGTGCCCCTGCGTAGCCCCTGCACTGCTCGTGCACTGCGCGTGCACTGCCTCCCCGGCTATCGTAGGGTGGCCTCTACAGTCTGAGACGGTCCGGGCAATGCGGCTCAGGCAATGGTGGGCGCCTGAGGCGGTTTGGATAACACACAAGGCGATGCCCGAGGCGATCGTGGGTGCGCCTCAGGCGGCACCTCAGGCGGTCGGATTGCCTGATCCGCGCAAGCGAATCAGATGCCTGAGGCGTCGCCTCAATAAATGTGGGAGGAAAGCTGTGGCAGAGCCATTTACTCAGTAGCACCCCTTTTCGCGCGTGGTAGGGTGCACTGTTTTGTGCGTGTGTTGCAAGTGCGTGTGTTGAATCTGCCTGGAAAGTGTGAACTGGAGGGTCCACACTCCTTGGTGCCCGCCGACTAAGCCATGGAATGGCTAGATTTTGGCCATCTACTGGCGACTTAGACATGGAAGCCATGCGCATTGGTCCTGGCTCCATGCATGGCGTATTTTGTGAGATGGGGGGAACGGGGGGGGGGGGGGGGGGGGATTTATTTGTACGATGCGTTCCAGCATTTTCTTTTCTGCCCCCCGTGGCGTGTTGTGTATAGGAGCGGTTGGCGATCGGCCTCGATCAGGCCGCGGCGCAGCGGAGCGGCGTGTGAGCGTTCCAGTGTGCACCTATACACGGCAGTCAGGGTTTTAGGGTTAAGGGTTTAGGGTTAGGGTTAAGGGTGAGGGGGTTTAGGGTTTAGGGTGCAGGGTTTAGGGTTAAGGGTATAGGGTTTAGGATTTAGGTAGGGTTTAGTGGTAGCTCGCCTCATTAGACAGCTTCCTCAATCCCACGCCCCGAGGGTACGTACTGTAAACTGCATACTCGAAACTGTAAACGGCAGCCACGCAGGCAGCAGGCGGCAGACAACAGCCACAACGCCGAGCAGGGCAGCCACCCCATCCAATTCCATGTGACCCCCCCCTCCCATTCGATACAACACCTATACTTCAGCGGAGCCTGTACACTAAATCCTTCCCAGGGCTACCAGTGATCCTTGGGAAGGATTTATAAATTAAACTTTATTCCGCTGTTCCCGTTTTTTCCCGGCACAATTGTTATTTTCCGCCTTTTCCCGGCACAAGTATTTTTTTCCCCGAGCGGAAAAGCGGAAAAGCCTACAAAGCAATTAATATAAATTCCGCTCAAATTCCGCTCCGAGCGGTATACTGCCATAGCAAGGATCACTGAGGGCTGCAGTCACCCCATCCAATCCGACGTGAACCCCCCTCCCATTCTATGTCACACTTCGGCGGATACACAAAATCCTTCCCGGCGCCACAGCCCACCAGAAGCGGTCGCCACGCCCGTCGTCGCGCATCATGACCTCCACACCGCTCTTGGCGTCGTAAAACCACGTGCCTGCACATGTGCGTGTTTGGGTTTAGGGTTTGGGGTTTAGGGTTTAGGGTTTAGGGTTTAGAGTTTAGGGTTTAGGGTTAAGGGTTAAGGGTTTATGTCGTCGCGCATCATGACCTCCACACCGCTCTTGGCGTCGTAAAACCACGTGCCTGCACATGTGCGTGTTTAGGGTTTAGGGTTTAGGGTTAAGGGTTTAGGGGTTTATGTCGTCACGCATCATGACCTCCACACCGCTCTTGGCGTCGTAAAACTACGTGCCTGCACATGTGCGTGTGCGCGCGTGCAAGTGTGTGGCCATGTGCGTGCGTGTGTGTGTGTGTGTGTGTGTGTGTATGTGTGTGTGTGCGCGTTGAGTGATCGGGTAGATAGGCCGTGCGAGTGTTCACTGTCCCTCTTGCACTGCCCCTCTCTTCAGCATGTGCTGTGGCAGGGTTGGTGCGCGGTGCCCCCCCCTCTCCCCATGCATCACTCTAGCCCGGATCGTACGTGATACGTACACGTGTACGTACCGTTGGTCTCGCGCGTAAACAGAATGATGGAGGACTCAGTGAACTCGACGGAGAACAAAGGAGGCCATGCGGGGGACGGGTGCGAGGCCTCCAGCAGGTGCCCCGCAGGTCTGATGTCGAGCGCATTCGTGGCAACCAGACCCAGCGCCATCAGAAGCGGCAGGAGAGGCCACATATTGAACAGAGGAATACGCTCTATGTTAGTGGTGGCAGGAACCAGGGATGCTGATGGACTTTCCGGACACACTTCTGCCACACTTCTGATCTCCCACATGCGCATGCGACTAGCATTGCCACATGCCACATGCCACATGCCACATGCCACATGCCACATGTCACATGCCATATGCATTATTCACCCACGATAGGCGGACCATGAACATGATGAGCCTGACTGGCGCACGGCGCAGCTGCTAGCAGCCGACAGCGCTGTCCACCACCACGGTGGCCACAGGCTAGCAGGTGGAGGAGGGCGGGCAGGCAGGGGACCACAGGTAGGCAGGCGGAGGGGGTGCCTGAGGGGGTCGGCTGGGGGCCAGGGGGGCAGCGAAAGGGGGCAGGGGGGGGCAGGGGCCGCTGGCGTTGCGCAGCCCTAGATTGCCGGCAAATACGACAGGGATTATCTTGGTGTCCAGTGTAGGGAGAAGCTAGCCTAGTGTCTTTCTTTTCAGGATGCTCTATTAATGATTCCACAGCCGGATTTAGCTTTGACCGCGTTGACCGTTGACCTCCCGCTGACCGCGTGTCCTCATATACAGGTAATTTTAAAGCTCTTGACGAGCTCTATCTGGCGGGCTCGTCAGACTGCCAATCCACTGAATGGGCTGAGCTGTGTTCAAGGTCGACGCACAGTCGGAATACAGCCAAATGACTTTGCAGAGCCGAAGAGGAAATCACTGAGCCAGCCAGAAGCAGGGGGTGTTGTCCCCTTTTTCATTTCGCTATCACCGCCATTGCCGCCCATACACAATCACTGAAACAAATCGTCGCTGCGCAGCGCCCTTTGCTGCTCTTTGCAGCGGGGCAGTGTGCGCGAAGTGTCTGGTGTGTGTCTGCGACGGTTGTCCCTCATTTCGCCATCGTCGCCCCGATCACCGCTGTATAGACATAGCAACGAGTCCTCGCTACCTTTTACCCTCGGCGCGCACGCTGCCGTGCAGTTTTAGGGTTCAAGGGGCCAGGCGCAGAGGGGGGCCCGAGGGTCGGCTGGGAGGAGCCGCTTTTGTGGACAGTGAAGCTGTGGGACCGCAGACCAAGCACGTACATTGGTCGCTTAGCCTCAGAGGAGGACGCACCGAGGGCGCAGAACTGCGCGGCTGTCAAAATGCACGGTCCAGAGGTCAAGGCGGCGCAATTTCCCCGCTGGCCATATCGGCGGGAGCCGCCTGTGACATTGGGAGATGAGAAAACCGAGTGCAAGACCTCGCGCATCGTTGGCGTTTGCAGCTGCAGCCGAGTCCCTACCGGAGCCCATCATCCTAAACACTAAATCCTAAAACCCTAAACCCTAAAACCCTAAATCCTAAACCTTAAAACCCAAAACCCTGAAACCCTAAATCCTAAACCCTAAACCCTAAAAAAAACTAAAACCCTAAAACTCTAAACCCTAAACCCTAAATCCTAAAATGGAGGGTGACCCTGCGTGACCCGCAGACCACTGGCACGAGGCTCCTTGCACATCGGGCGCCGTAGATTCAGCCACACCGGCCCGCGGGCGCATCGGGCGCACCGGGCGCACCGGGCACATCAGGCGGATCGGGCACAAGAGGCACATCGGGCACATCAGGCGCTGTAGATGTAGCTACACCCTTGAGGACACAGCAAGGGCGTCCGGCTACGCGGCTGTGAAGCTTTGTGGTCCAGAGCTGGGGTGTGCCTCAAGTCCCCCAGCCCCCCACACCCCCACACCCTAGTTTGAGTAGTGCTGTATTTAGTGCTGACGATGCCAAACCGCACTGCCATGTGCCTAATGCATAACCTCCTTGCATTGAGAGGTGCACCCAGGCAGCACCGCTGCATCTGAGCTGCCAGACAGCTGCAGCTGCAGCTGCAGGCCCCCCCTCCTCATCCCCACAACCCACACTCCCATGGCCTGCCGCACGCGCTGCAAGGCACCCTCGCTGGTGTTCTGCCATCCCATGCACCTGCAGTATGCATACCATGAAGATCAGGGGTCTATTATAAACGCGTGAGGCAGAAGCCATTTTTGCCCCCCCCCCCTCCCTCGTACACATTACATGCAAACGCCCTCCGGCTTATCCCCCTACACAGCATCACTCTGCGATGCCTGGCTGAGGCCTAAATGTGCTTGGCACGCAGCCTGGCGCTGAGGGCATGCGGTGCTGAGTTGTGAGGAGCGGAAGACTACAGTTGTGGGGTTGTGGGCAGGTCCCAATGGAGAGCCCACAGGCTTTCCCCGCGACTTTCCGTCAAAGAAGTTATTTCCCCTTCCTTGCGCAACTAATCTGTGGGGCGCCAGCATCCGGGAGGAGACTGTCTAGCATTCCCTCTGGGGGTGTTTTTGAAGGGGAGGTGGCGCCACACGCGTGCGGTGGCGGGTGCGGTGTGGTCGCTGAGTAGAGTGCTGCGGCGGGTGTGCTACTAGCCCCGCTTCCGGTGGTCTGGGGGAGGGCTGTTTGGTCCCTTCATGGTTTTATACCTTGGGTCCGCCCTCTGGCCATTTGAGGGGCTGGGTGTGCAGCCTGCACAGTGGTGCTGCTTGCTTGGCGCCCGCCACCAAGTGTGGATGGCGTTACCGTGGGCTACTTGTAGCTTGACCTTTTGTGGGCCTTGAGCCTTGTTTCTCTAAGTCCCACTGGAGCTTTGGAACCGTACGTGTGACCGCCAGAAGTGGATTGTAAAACTCTCATCATCATGTCTAGCCTGCAATTGTTTATCCTCGTGCAGCAATCTCCACCTCAAGGAGTTGATAAAACAAAGTAGACCTGTCGGTGGTGGTCGAGTGCTTTTGGAGAACGTGCTGGGACACGTTCTCCTCAGTTTTAAGGTGTGAATCATGCACACCTAAATATCCAATAAAAACCTCGACGCGTGGCTCAGCAGTCAAAGTATCAAGCAACTACAAATCTCGCGGCAGTTTTCATCCCGTCCAGCTACCATCATGATGCAGCTCGCGAAGACGCAGACCGCCTTCGCTACCTCTACCACTACTAGGGCCTCTGCCCTGCGCACCTCTGCTGTGCCCCGACCTACCACCCGCCGCACGGTGGTCGTGTTCGCCATCGACAACGACAAGCCAGAATGTGAGTGCAGGCCAGTTGGAACGCGGAAATGGCTGCTTGGCGACGCCTTCCTTCCACCTCGTATCCCTCCAACATCGCGCAAGAGAGGGAAGAAGGAACTCTGCCAATCGCTCTGCCATGAGAGGGCAGAGCGATTCCGGCAGCGCAACCAAGAAAATCACCCAATGGCCCAATCGGTCCCGCTCCCCCACCTTCCGCACACCCTCACGGGACACACACGCACACCCTCACTGCAGCCCCCACCGTTGAGCGCCCGTCTGTCCCCAAGCCCATCGAGAAGTCCATCGAGAAGGCCACCGAGGCCGCCGACAAGGCCGCAAACAACTTCGTTCCAGTTATGGCGTTCTCGGGTGAGTGCGCCCTCCAGTTTGAAACCATCCTCCGCACTGATCACAGGTGGTCACCGTAACCACTCTGGTCCGGCGTGGCAGCCGACCGCCTGCCTGCCTGCGCTATAGACTGCCTGCAATATGGACAGCTGCACCGCCACCGTCACAATCGCCTTCCCACCGCCCCCCCGTAACGAGGCAGCAAGGCAGCGAGGCAGCGCGCGCACCCGACCAGCTCCACAGCTTGTTGAGAGATCTCTATAGCTCTCTCTTAGACCCTCTGCCCTGCCCTCTTATGCAGGCATCGGTCCTGAGACCATCAACGGACGCCTCGCCATGGTCGGCTTTGTCGCCGCCGTCGCCGCCGAGCTCTCCTCCGAGGAGCCTGTGCTTGTGCAGTGGGCCTCAGCCCCCCTCTACGTTGCCGGAGCGTTCCTGCTCGTCATCGTAGGTATGTGGCCGCATGTGTTGGTACAAAGGTTATGGTAAAACCTGTAATACCATTACACGTACGCGCTCGGAAGACCCCGGGGCGTGAGTTAAGGCCTATACTACACGTCTAGGGGAGCTGTACTATGAGAGCCGACGAGGCCACGCAGCGCCAGCCTACCAGGCAAGGGTGATGGTACAAGGGCGTGCGTGGTGAGGGTCGCTTTGTTCTGCCGTACGGAGGGGCACATATACCTCGGAGCCCTACTTGCAGTGTTGTCTCCCCGCACGTCCCTTTGCGCTGAATCCATCTTCCCAAGTGCCCTCCTGCTGACACCTATACACCCGCCTCCTAACCAGCCGACACAAAACCAAGACCGCGACCCCGACACCCCCCTTGATCCCTAGCTAGCTGGCGCTTGTATAGTGGCGGGAGGGGGGGGGGGAGGGGAGGAGGGCAACCTTCTTCGTTTGACTCCCTGGTAGGCTGGCGCGGACTCTCCTAGTAGAGTCCCCCTAGACGTGTAGCGTAGGCCTTAATTCACGCCCCGGGGTCCTCCACGTCCTGCACGTGCGCGCAACACCTGTAAATCCTACCCGCCTCCTTGTCACTGCCCCTGCAGGCTCGCTCATTCCCTTCCTCCAGGGCGACAGGAACACTGAACGCGTGGGCCCTCTGACGCCCTCGGCCGAGATGACCAACGGGCGTGCCGCGATGATTGGCTTCGCTGCGCTGCTGGTTTGCGAGTGGCTGCTGTCCGGCAAGCCGCTGTTCTGAGACCGCAGCGCCCCGAGCGTGGCGTAACGCCATGTTGCGCTGCGCTGTGAATCCACACTTCAGCTTTCACAGCGCAGGGGTGAAAGGCTGGTTGTGTTGTACCCCAGCCGAGTCTCCGCCTGCCTGTTCGAACTGCACACCGTTAACTGCGCACAACAGCCGGTTGACAAGCCATGTTGGTGTGGCCCTGTATGTTTACGTGTCTCGCTGTGTTTGATTGTTCCCAGATGTTCTTATTATCGTAGGTGTACTAAAATTGCATAATTGTTGCAAGCAGGTTGTTTTGAGCACGTTGAGCATGGTGGTTTGTTAACACGACAATCAGATTTTCACACTCGGCCCCTTGCGGTGGCTTGCGGTGGGGGTCCAGGTACCAAAAAATGAAGGAACCAGTTGCGCCCATCACCACAGCCGCCCCGCTGCGCGTCACCACCCCACACGCAGCAAGGGATGCCAGCATGTTTTCCATATTATGCGTCGGGGATTGGGGGGGGGGATGGGGGTTTGGGGAATTTGGGGTGGCGTGGGGGGCTTCGGAGTTTGGGGCCATTAGGGGGTGTGGGGTTAGGCAGATCCGGGGGTGGGGCAGGGGTTTGGGGTTTGGGGGCTGGGGTGAGCGGGTCCAGGGGGTTGCTGGCTGGGAGGGGCTCATGGCGGGGGTGTGGGCGGCTCAGAAGGGGGGGTGCGGGGGTGCGCAGCCCGCGCGAAAATTCGGGCCTCACTTTTTGGCTGGGGTTCAAGGGGTGGGTTGAGAAGTCGGGGGGGTCAGGGCGCGGGGCCCCTGGAGGGGGGCGGGGGAGGGAGGGGGAAGGGAGGGATTTGGGGAAGGCCGGCCAAGGGGGGTTGGGGCTACCGAGTGGGTCCCCCAAGTGACTGCCGACGCAGAGCTTAAGCACAGGCGCCTCAGCGTCTGCCCTAGTAGCCTACGCCTTACTCACGACTGGGGGCTCTGAGCCAACGGCCCGTGACGGGTTGTCCACGAATTTGGATATTTTTGCACGCGGAGGAAAGCGTGGGACGCCACTTTGTGGGCAATGTGCTCCTCTGCGTGGCCTTGCGGGCTCTCTGAGTAGAGCTCCCCTACTCGTGTAGTCCAGGCCTTAACTCACGCCCGTGTGAAACCTGTAAAACCAGCACCAGAGCTGTCTCCATCGTGGCCGCCCGCAGCACTCGCGCTCGTCCACCACTGCCCGCAGCTGACACACCACCGTCAGCTGCCCCTCTCTGCGCCAGCGCCGTGCTCAAAACCCACCCGCCGCAGCCCGACCGCAGCGCTGCCCCTCTTTGGCAGAGGCTATGTTTGACAGGTTTTTCACGGACGCGCCCGGAGGAGCCCGGGGCGTGAGTCGAGGCCTAGACAACACGTCTAGGGAGGCTCTACTAGGAGAGTCCGCAAGGCCACGCAGTGCACCAGCCTACCAGGGACCTGTGGGTCCGGCAGCAGGACCAGGCGCGCCAGCCACCCAACAAACAGGCCCAAGAGGTGGACGATGCCGTCGTTGGCTAAGCAAATCACAACGGTAGCGCCTACAACCTGAGTAAAAACACAAGATCTCAGAAGGCTACAGCCAGCGACGCGCGCCAACCCCTGTTCGGCGCGTCTACCCCCCCGGCACAGTTCCTCGTAAAAAGACTATTACCCACACGGTCCCGAGAGCCAGCCAGAGGCACGCAAGCCCATGACCACACTCGACAATCACCAAAGCGGCACGCCCCTGATGATGATGAATTTTACAGTCGTGTGCAACGCACCTACCAGCTAGCGTATTCGACCTTGCTCGGCGTATAACGCCCGAGCGTTGCAGACGGGTGGCTGGCTACTGGTGGTGGGGGGCTAGTGGGTCGGGGCTGGACCTAGACAGGGCACTTGGCCCCCAGATCCGACACCTCCCCGTGGAGGCACGGCCGGGGTTCACAAGCCCATGTAAAACCTGTAAAAACCATCCCTCCCCCTCCCCTGACAAAAGCAGTACTGCCGCCCACTGGAGAAATGTGCCGTTCACTTGCTACTTCACCACACACTGACCGCTGCAGCCTGGCCCCTCCTCAGGGAGAGGCCCCTCCCCCCCCATCAGGGCCTCAGCTGAACTGCACCCTGCCACCCTTGGTGATCGACGAGAAGGGGCTGGAGTCAGTGAGCACGTGCGCCCCCATGTGGCTTGCCGGCTCGAGGAGCGTGTCCCCGTTTACGTTGAGTGGGAGCGCGAGGGGTCCAGGGTGAGCACGTGGCATTGCGTTTGAAGTTTTTTTTCGCTGTAGTAGGGCAGCGCTGAACACCCGCTAGGCAGGTTGCCCGATGCGGCACCGCTCGACCGATGCGCATACCACATACCCGTGCGTGCGTACGGTGCGACCGCCGCCAGCAGGCCCACTGATGCTGCCCCCTCCCCGACTGCCAGGTAGGTGCAGCCCTCCCGCCCGGGCACGCCACCGGTATGCCGTGAGCATACCGATGCGGCCGCTGCCAGCAGGCTTTCTGCCTCCTTCGGTGCTTGCATGCCGGGCGAATGCGGCGCCGCAGGCCTGTTGCCTCCACGCCATGTGCTGGCAGCACGTCGCAGCGTCCCTCCACGCCATGTCTGCGTGGCCTTGCGGGCTCTAGTAGAGCTCCCCTAGACGTGTTGTCTAGGCCTTCACTCACGCCCCGGGGTCCTCCGGGCGCGTACTTGTAACAATTGTAACAACCACGCCATGTGCTGGCAGCACGTCGCAGCTGCCCTCTGTGCACATGCAAGCAGCAGGCCCCCGCCCGAGGCGCTCGCTCTGCCCGATTTGCTGTACCACAAAACAACAACGCGTGCTGGCGGGACGGCGAGGCGAAACGGGCTGAGACATGGGGGGAGGCAGTGGACCGGTGTCGCTACATCTTTGCCGTGTGCATCAACCCCATCAGTGTCTGCTTTTTTAATTTGCGTCATCATATTCCATCAAGCGTGCGATGCATCATCAACTACAACTGGCAACTGGAACAACAACTGACAACTGGCCAGTCTGGCAGCGCCGCTGGAGTCATCGTTTTTTTTACCGCCGCAACACAACTGGCCGGCGTAGGTACCTGGCTGCATCAGCGACGGGGGCCGAGCAGGCGTGCTCTGGCTGCTCGAGTTGCCTCTGCTGGAGAGACCTCAACCGCGGTGGTACGCGGGGTTTGTGCGTTGGCAGACGGCTGCGTCCGTGTCCTGAGGATAAGCAACGATGCCGACGCGCATGCCGTGGGCTCTGCACTGGAGCGGCGGCCAAACGTGGAAGACCTGACGACGCCCCATGGCCCACGGGACGGTAGAAAAGGGGACCTCGTCATAAGCCGCGTGCACAGCGGACTCGTCAGCTGCACACACATGATCAAGTGGGGCAGGTGGCAGAACTCAGCGCGCATGCACGGTCGGGTGCACAGCGTGCACAGCATGCACAGCCGTTGGCGTAAGCATGTGGACCCTCGATTCACCAGAGGCCACACCTGCATCGGGGCGCCTACATCTTTTCCAGCGGCTCCAGCTGCTCCGGCTGCTTCACCGGCTTGCCGCTCGCCATGGCCTTAATCTTGTCAGTAGCGTCCTGCGACATGTTCTTGACGTTTTCGGTTGCCTCAGCGGCCTTCTCGCTGTTCTGCTTCGCACCCTCCACCATCGTCTTGGCCTCGGCGGCGGCAGAGGCCACGGCCTTGGCCTCTTCCGCCCGCTCAGCAAGGTCCGTGGCCCTGTCGGCAGCCTCCTGCTCCATGGTGTTGATGTGGTCGCTGGCATGCTGCGCCTTGTGGGTGGCGTGGGTCACCGTGTCGACAGCCTTCTCGGTGGTCGTCGGCTCGGTAAACATGTGCTTGACCTTGTCCATTCCCTTCTGCGCGATGTTCTTCTCCTGCGAGGGTAGGAGAGGTGAGAGCGAGTCCAGTCGGAGAGAAGCTTTGATGGGGGTGCGGCAGGGTCACCGCGGCATGTGTGTAGGCATGGGGGTGCGCGACGCAGCGTCATCGCCATAAGCCGACGGTGCCAACGGCCAAATGGCGTTGTTGGCGTTGCAACGCCAACATATGCCAATGCCAGCAGCAAACAACAAAGCTAGACAACGGTGGCACATAAGTGCTCAGATCATGGATCAACACCCATGACATTCCAGGCGTCTGCTGCGCATCTGCTGCGCATCTGCTGTGGAGCATTTCTGAATCTTCTTCCTGGAGCTCTTTCCTGGAACATGCCAAAGGTCTCATCAGAGTTGCATGCTATACAGCTACATATCGCGCACACTGGCAAATGAGTCTTCCGTTTCCACACTTTTCGTGCTCCCAGAGGCCCCTTTCGCCCGTTTCGCTCTGCCAACGGCTCAAAACGCATACGCTAGGGTCGTTGGATTTTTGTGGTGACCTTGGTGCGTGCATGTGGGGCGTGGGGGTGCGCGGCAGGTAGGAGGCAAACGAAAGGAGCTCTAACCGCGCGCAATACGACGCGCACAAGCAACTTGATGGACGCGGCACGTCTCTCGCGCGTCATTTTGGCGTGGTGAGGAAGTTGGTGAGCTGTTGCGAAGCTCGCCCGGCACCCAGCAGTCGATCGGATTCCACCTCACCTGGGACATGGCTGAGTCGAGCTGGTGAGTCGAGCCGGTGAGTGTGAAGACGGGGGTTGAGCTGGACGCAGGAGATGTGCTTGCTGTGAAAATATGTGCTTGAAATGAGGCTAGCGTTCACACCTTGCAGAGTGTGGACCGTGTCACGCGTGCACTGCACACTGCCCTTGACTGGCTCTATCAACCATGTGTAGTAGGACTTTGCGGTCTTGACACAATGGGGGAGTGTGCTGGGGGGCTGTGTGTGCAGGCCTTGCTGGCTTCTAGCTTTTCGGGCCTTGTGTTTTTACTCGGGGTTTAGAGGCGCTCTCGTTGTGTTGCGCTTTCGAACACGACTCAATGTACACTGCATGCTGGGTGGATACCTGTTTCTGGATGCAAGGGGCTGCCAGACGTGCCAGGAAGTGCCAGGAAGTGCCTTGCAATTGCGCGTGTGCCCACATCGTGACGAGCGCGCATCAGACTCACCACTCCTTGCTGCCAGTGCTTCCTCGATTGGGCGGTAGACCGCCATAGGCATTTTTCAGCTGACATAATTGATTGCGGGGGGGGGGAGGGTAATGCTAGTTTTTTTCGTTTTTTCCATTTTCATTCGTTTTT
The DNA here is from genome assembly GCA_016618255.1 of Chlamydomonas sp. UWO 241. Classification (NCBI taxonomy): domain Eukaryota; kingdom Viridiplantae; phylum Chlorophyta; class Chlorophyceae; order Chlamydomonadales; family Chlamydomonadaceae; genus Chlamydomonas; species Chlamydomonas priscui. Next base: position 313,443 of record VFSX01000096.1, on the reverse strand, counting down.
TCTTCGTTATTTTTATTTTTTCGGGGGCGCGCAGTCTGCGGCCGCTAGTGGCCCGGCTTTAAGAATTTATTCGTTATAATCAATCGAGGAAGCACTGTTTGCCACCACAACATGCACTGTTTGCTGCCACAACAACATAGGTAGCTACTCCTCGCCGTCTCGCGCCATCCCATCTTAGACTAAGAGGCACAGTGCCATCCTCACATCGGTGTGGGTCAGCCTTTGGAGCATGACGTCAGCGGTCCGGATGCTACAACACTGCCCAGCACAACATCTCTGCCGCTGCAAAGTCACAGCGCTCACTCCCCCTCTGGTCCTAATACCAGGCACCGACCGCCAGAGGAGAGGAAGATGCTGATACGGCAATGCTGTGACAACAGCGATTTCAATGTCAACAGTCCTGTGTGCCTACCGTCGCGCATGGCGTAAGAAAACCTGCAATACAATAGTTTGTGTACCAGCTTTTGCTCTTGTCAAGGAGCGGAGCTGGCTGACTGCACTGTTGTGCTGATTGGTTGGATTGACTGCTTGGATTGTATCGCTCGTTTGCACTTGCTACCGCTGCCCACCTCCTTGCTGTCGCTGCCTCCTGCGCTGCTGCCTCCTTCGTTGCTGCCTCTTTCGCTGCTGCTGCGAGCTACTTCTCGGTCGGGGCCTTGGCCTTAACCATCGTTACACTTCTAGAGCTACAGCATCATACATACACAAACCCGAAGTTTCTTCTTTATTACACTATGTTTCATTTCGTTGAAAATTGCAGCCAAGAAATTCACAATGATGGCAAAGCAAACTCAACTCAACTCAACTCAATTCAGGAGTTCGAAACACTCAACACACAACGTACGCTGGCTTGCTGCCAGCTGTTTGCTTCCTGCTGCAGTCTCATGAAAACCAGAGACGCACAGCCATGCAGCCCGCACGTTACAGCGATGGCGTCCGCAGAGATGATGCGCTGCAAAAATGAGCGCGCCTCGACCTGGGTGTGCTGCAGTGATGGCGCGCACAGCGATGGTGCGCCTGCCTGCATTGGTAGGCTGGCGCGCTGCGTGGCCTTGCTGACTCTACTAGTAGAGCTCCCCTAGACGCGTAGTCTAGGCCTCAACTCACGCCCCGGCGTCCTCCGGGCGCGTACATGTAAAAACTGTAAACAAAAAACGCCTGCCTGCACGCGCTGAAGCAATGGCGTCCACATCGATGGCACTCTGCAGCGATTGCGCTCCTGCCGATCGTCCAAGCATCAGAGTGCAGCGTGCCGCTTGCCTTGAACTCCTGCTTGAGCTCGCGTTGCATGTGGTTGGCGAGAGATACCTCCTCGGCGGTGGCGAGGTGCTGCTGCCGCTGCTCCTGCTGCGGTGTCATACTGCTGCTCCTGCTGCTCCTGTTGCTCCCGCTGCTGCTTCTGCTGCTGCTCCTGCTGCTGCCCCTGCTGCTGTTGCTGCACCTGCTGCTCCTGCTGCGCCTGCTGTTCCTGCTGCGCCTGCTGCTGTTGCTCTTACTGCTGCTGATCAGCCACCTCTTACGTGACGCGCAGATGCGGCAACGAAGCCCTGAGCGCTGTCAGCCCAGGCAGGTCGTCAGCGAGCCCGCTGATGCGCAGCTCCTCAAACTGTGCACATGCCGAGAGTGGCGCGACACTAGTCACGCTTCTGCAGTGGCCAACGTCAACCTTCTCAAGTTTTTTGCATGCCGACAAAGGAGCGAGGCTGACGACAGACCAGCAAGCGACCATGTAGAGGCGCCTCAGCTCGCTGCATGCAGAGAGAGGCGCAATGCTGCTCAAAAGGCTCCATAGGCTGATATCAAGGTGCTTGAGCTTCGGACACGCACATACTGGCTCAAGGCTGCCCATTGACAGGTAGGACAGATCCAGGCGCTCCAGATGGCTGAACGCTCGGAGTCCCTCCAGGCTCGACAGCTGCAGGCGATAGCACCTGCTGATGCTGAGGTTTCGGAGCTCGACACAGCTTTGCAACGGCGCCAGGCTCGAGACGCTGCTGCCATCAAGCGAGAGCTTCTTCAGTTTTGCACAGCTGCGCAGCGGTTGAAGGTCTGAGATTTCGCTCCCGTAAGTCGGACAGGTGGACAGTTCTTCCAGGTGGACACAGCCCGCCAGTGCTGACAGGCTCGAGACTTTGCAGCCCTCGACTGAAATCTTGCGCAGCCGAGAGCAGTTGTGGAGAGCTTCGATGCCGAGGACAGCGTAGCCAAGGCCAAGGCTGTTGGACCAATGCAGCTCCTCAAGCGCCGCAGCAGCTGTGTGGCTGAGGGCCGGCAAGCTCATCTTCACAACACCTCCCAGCACCTGCGTTAGGACCACATGCAATTGCAAGCACACGTGCGTATTCGTGGTGTGTCACATCTTAAGCCCCGGCAAAAGTGACAGGCTGCCGCCCATGCCCAGCTCGGACAATGGCAATTGCTATTGCAATTGATTACCCCGCACGCATGGTGTGCACTCTCCCATGATGACGTGCATGCACATGGTAATCGCACCGTGCGCTCCAGGCTCAGCGCCCTCAGGCGAGACAGCGGTGCTGCGCTAATCACGGCCGCGCTTCCGTCATCACAGTCTGCTCCCAGGCGCTGCACGTCCGTCCACAGGGCCAGCGCAGAGTGTAGGTCAAACGCTGACCTCCCGTGCACCTTCAGGTCAACTACCAGGCCATCTGCCAGCGCCCTCACGCCACGCCCCACCGCCCGAATCTGCCTCTTGTCGTTCGGGTCGAGGTGCACCCAGATCTGGGCGAAGAGAAGGGCGTTCAGAAGGACATCCGGACCCAGGTGGGGGGGGGCCTCATGGACTGCGTCTGCCACCTGGTCGAGCTGCATGTGGACGGATTACAGTTACTTAAAAGTAACTCCAAAATTTGCCAAGCCTTGCGTTGACGCGGCGAATCGTAGCGTGGGGGGAAGTGTGGAATCCCCGGTTTGTGGTCATTTCGGCCCCGAGTCCTCGCCACCCATATCCATGGATTCCGATGTGCTGTGTGTCCCGTCACATGTCCGTGACGCATTGCGATCGATGAGTTGTGCAAACCTGTTGCAGCCCTATGAAATTTAAACCCTTTGGGCTCACCAGAGAGAGTAGTGTTACACATCCACTGCCACCAGCACAGCACGCATAGCCCAGGTTAGAGCGTGGCTGAGGAAGTGCGCCCCAAACCTGCAAGTTCAGGGAAGGAAGGGGCAGTCCTTGGGGATACAAAGTTGAAGCCCCCCAAATCGGGTCAACGAAAGGCACGCTGTGACGAAGCTGCACACCCCTCCACTCCTCCGACTCACACCCTGCTCACAGCCTGCCCTCACCCCCCCCTTCCCGCCCCACATTAACTGCAATTCACCCTCAACGTCGTCTTACCTTCTTTCGCCCCGGGGGCGGGGTTCTGCAGATGCTCAGGACTTCATGTCATCGACTTACGTACACATGCCTCTCGATGCACGAATGCAAACCACCAAATGACTACAAAACCGCGTGATGATGAAGAGGATAGAATTCACAGACGTGTGTGATGCACCGACAGGCAGCGTATTCGACCTTGGCTCGACGTACAACGCCCGAGCGCTACAGACGGGTGGCTGGCTACTGGTGGGGGGGCTAGTGGGCCGGGGCTGGACCTAGACATGGCACTCAGATCTGACTCCTCCCTGCGGGGGCACGGCCGTCACGTAAACAGCTGGCAAACAGTCCCATGAAACAGCCACTCATCGCCAACTGAACTCAACTGTTGGCTGCACAGCCACTCCCCGGATGCCGCTGATGATGGTGATGATGGATGTTACAGTCAGGGACATCTCTTAGAGCGTATACGACCGTGTTCGGCGCGTATGGCCCGAGCACCTTACTGAGATGGCTGGCTGTTGGTGGTAGGGAACCCCAACTCTTTGAAGTGCGTGGGCGCACCCCTAGGTCCCCTACCGCAGCGGCAGCAAACGCTATAACATAGGCCGAAAGGGTACATGTTGTGCGATGCGGAGCCGTTGGCCCTTTCATCTAACCTATCGCCGGTAAGGCGAGTATGTTGCAGTCGCGCCACAGCGGTACGGCCGGAGCTTAAGCGCCATGAGGCAATGCGGCGCAGAATTGGCGTGTGAGGTACAGCAACGCCGCCTTCTTGTCCCTGGCAGGCTGGCGCGCTGCGTGACCTTGCGGGCTCTCCTAGAAGAGCCACCCTAGAGCCCCCCAGAAGTGCATTCTAGACCTCAACTCACGCCCCAGGGTCCTCAACTCACGCCCCGGGGTGTAAAACCGGTAAAGCCTGCCTTCTTCTTGTAGTCCTGCGGGAGATTCGGGTTGTAGAGTTGGGTTCCCTAAAACCTCAACTCAGGGGTGTAGGATCCTAGGTATCTGGATACCTTGCAGGCTCTCCTAGAAGAGCCCCCTTAAACGTGCAGTCTAGCCTAAACTCACGCCCCGGGATGGGAAATCGATTCAGACCAGCTTCCTGGGTCCAATCGCGGTAGTCCCTCTCGGATTTCATTCGATCGGGGATAGAGCTCCCCTAGACGCGTCTAGGTCCCGGGGTTCTCCAAGTCCACACCTTTTCCATCCACACATTAAAAAACGCAGCGCCCCGCGTCCTCTTGCTCGCTTTCTACACCCCCCCTAACGCTATTTACACCACACAGCCGCACTCGCTCTGTACACCCGACATTATTCTTTACACCTCACAATGGCTAACGCGTACGTGTAAACCTGTACAACCTGAGGGGTGCACGGAGAGGGGTGCGGCGAGGCTCACAAATTTGGCGCACGCCCACGTGTTCATGTGTCTGTGATGATCGGGGTGTGGGTGCGGAGCAGGGTGCAGTGATCCCCCTGCGAGCCGTATACCGCTCGGAGCCGGATTTCTTATTTCCCAGAAAACCACCCGGTACTTGGTGGGATAGGGCGTGGAAGGGTGTGTTGGAAAGCTCTCGCCAAGAGCAGCACAGCGGCAAGCGTTGCATGGACACCCACTGTATATTGCGCCTGGTATGAGCGGTCAAAGTTGCTCGAGCCGGGGGAAAACTAATTACTAAAATCCTTCCTAGGGACCACTGGCAGGGTGCAGTGTGTGCGCCTACATCGTCATTGAAGTTGTTGAAAGTGCAACACAACGGGAGCGCCTAGACCCTGAGTAAAAACACAGGACCCGAAAAGGCCACAGCCAGCAACGCGATGACACACACAGTCCCCCAGCACAGTCCCCCGTTGTGACAAACCGCAAAGAACTAACCCACACGGTTCTGCGAGCCAGGTGCGGGTATGCGAGCCCACCAGAGTGTGTGTGTGTGTGTGGATTGAGGTGCGATGTGTGTGGATCAGCAGAGTGTGAGCCGTGTGCATTTGGCGCGCGCCAGCGTCGGTGTGGGGTGCAATATGTGGGGCCGGGTCGTGCGTGGCCTTGCGGGCTCTACTAGTAGAGCTCCCCTAGACGTGTAGTCTAAGCCTTAACTCACGCCCCGGGATCCTCCGGGCGCGTACGCGTAAAAACTGTAAAAAAAAACTGGGGCCGGGTGTGGGGCACGGGGCGGGGTGCAGTGTGTGAGCGAGACGCTGGGGAAGGCTGCCTCGGTCCAGCCACATCAACTGTAACAGCCACGCATGTCAAGTACGGAGTTAGCACGAAGGGTGCCTGTGTCAAGCCAGCGAGTGGTTTGACATCTCGAGATCCGACCTTTTTAGAGCAGGAACCCACACCCGGCTCTCTGACAGAAGGCCCAGTGGCTGAGGTTTTTGGTTTCGATGCAGATCAACTGTAACATCTGACTCGGCCATAAAGCAGGCTGAAAGCGGGCCTTTGAGGAAAATACCGCTGTCTGGTCCCTGCGGGACCGAGTGCCCTGTCTAGGTCCAGCCCCGACCCAATAGCCCCCCACCACCAGTAGCCAGCCACCCGTCTGTCGCGCTCGGGCGTTGAACGTCGAGCAAGGTCGGATACGTTGCCGGTAGGTGCATCACACACGACTGTAAAATCCATCACCTGGTCCTAATACCACCACCTGGACCCAGGTCCAGTTCTGGCTCAAGAAATGAATAGTAAGGGGCAGTCGCCAGCCGGCTGCCTGCCTGAGCCCCGACTGAACGGAGTCCACTCACATATTTATGCATGCGTAAGCTCAGATGTTTGGTGGTGGCAGTGGTTAGAAGCCCAGTCCCTAGATGACATCGACTAGCTATTAAAAACAGTCAAAGGCCAGCCTGCGCCAGCTGCAGCTCATGATCATGCTCTTGGTCCTGGCTTTGCAGCCGGTCATACCTGGGGCCTGCCTCTGACTGTCCCAGGGCTGAGTGTGCTGCCTGGCTGAGCTGCTGCTTGCTTGGCGCCCGTCGACGCGTGTGGGCGGCGCTGCCGTGGGCTAGTTTTTTTACTTTTGACCTTTTGGTGGGCCTTGAGCTTGCTGTCTGATAGTCCCGCTGGATCTCTGGAACTGATTGTGACCGCCGGCATTGCATTTGTAGCACTACGCGCAGGTCTGCGCAGGGCTACGCGGCCTGGAGGCGGCGGTGCCGGCGCTGTGGCGGGTGCCGCTCCTTAATGCCCGCAACGAGCCCATCTGGCGCCTGTGGGTGAGTGGTTTCCACAAGCAGGCTGCGCTGGGCATGCCCGAGTGCCCGTGCGGGTGGCGGTGCGGTGAGGAGGACGGGCCGCCGGCGACGGCATGGCGTGCGCACTGCTTCTGGGGGTGCCCGGTGGCGGAAGCAGTGGTGGTGGCGGTTGCTGCTGCCCTCCCTGCCCCTTCTCCGGTCGTCACATGCTGCCAGATGTGGCTGTTGCAGCCTCCCCCTGGGTTGCGGCCTGGTGTGTGGGCGGTGGTGTCTGCGCTCGTGGTGGACGCAATGGAGCCGCCGCCAACTGTGGCGCATCACGCGCCCGCGTGATGGTGTGCTGCCACTTGGTTGTGCGGCGGCGGCCGCGCGCGCGGGGGAGCTGGCGATGACTGAGATGTGGGATGCGCTGGCCTCCTTCGCTGAGGGTGGCGTGGTTCCGCACGGGTGGGCGGCTGTGGTGGGCCTGACCCACCCTTTTATTGGAGTGGTGGACGGCGGGCTCACTCTGAACAAGACATCCTAGACCCCTGAGGGTGTGTGTGAGGGAGGTGGTGCCACACACGCGCGGTGGCGGGTGAGGTGTGGCCGCTGAGTAGAGTGTTGCGGCCGGTGCCGTGCTTCGGCCTTTTGGGGTTAGTTGGGGGGGGCCTTCTTGGTCCCTTCATGGTCCTGGCTTTACAGCCGGTTATACCTGGGGCCTACCTCTGACTGTTTCAGGGCTGAGTGTGCTGCCTGGCTGACGTGCTGCTTGCTTGGTGCCCGCCGCCGCGTGTCGGTGGCGCTGCCATGGGGTCCCCCCCCCCCTTTTTGACCTTTGGCAGGGCTCCTGCTTTGTTTGATCCTGCTGGAACTCTGGAACTGATTGTGACCGCCGGCCTGTGATTGTAAAACCCTCTTGTTCCATCCATCCACTGGAGGGGTTGAGTGTGGAGCCTGCACTGTGGTGCTGCTTGCGTGGCGCCCGCCGCCGTGTGTGGATGACGTTGCCGTGGGGCATCCCCCCTTTTTCTGTTGGCAGGTCTTCAGGACTGCTTCATCTAAGTCCCACTGGAGCTTTGGAACCGCATGTGTGACCGCCAGAAGTGGATTGTAACAAACTCATCATCTTGTTGTTGTACTCTTTGTCGAAAAAAACTCAAAATTTGAAAAGTGTGGACAATCCACATGAGGGGATCCACATTTTCTTGCTTCCACGTTTTCTTCTGTGGAAATCCAGCGAGAACATCGCTGAAGCACATCGCTCGAATGGCGCATCTGACAGCCCTCAAGGGTCGCACAGGAGGCGAAGCGCACCATTTCCGCCCATCAATCCCTGGGGCGAAGATGGCCGCGTCGCGAGTTGGGTCGCGTGCGCCACCACCCCTGGCAGGTGCTTCGGGACTGCCTGTTTCGACATCGGCGACGGCGCGCCACATCCCGCGCGCCTTCCGCAACTCCGCACCTCTACGTTCGCGCCAACTCCTCCAGCGTGTCAGCGCTGCAGCTGCCAGCGCTGATGAGCCGCAGGTAAGAGCATGGCCTAGATATGATTGCGGCTGGGCCCGGGGGGATTTGCAGAGGAGGGAGCTGTGTTGGGGAGACGCACAGTTGCATGCAGCCCCCACCCGCCACCCCTGCCCAAGCCCTATTTCACACATGCACACACGTGCGCACGCACACGCATACACACATAAAAACGGAGCATAAAATTTGCGCTAACAAATGCATGGCCAGCGCCTCCGTGCCATAGTCCGAGCTGACATGCACACCGTGTGGGGAAATGGGGGGGGGGGCTGCGTGCGCGGGTCCTGACAGCGCACGCCCTTGCAGGGGCGTGTGAGGCCAAGTTGCCTGCAGGTGACGGTGCAAGGGGGGGCGTTGGAAAAGGGCAATGTCCCTGAATGTCCCGGACATCCAGCCCCCCTCCCACCCACCCACCCACCACCACCACAACGTCAGCACACGACGCATCATACCAAGGACACGCAACCACCACGCCCACCCATGCAGGAGTCCTCTCCACACCTCCACATCGCCTCGTTCGATGCCGATGACTACGGCCCTGGGTTCACGCGCCGCCGCCTGCTCGTCTTCTTCGGCATCGTCGCAGGATACACAGGGCTGTGAGTACGCTCACCAGCATCCTGGGATATTTCTAGGGTTTCTAGGGTTTAGGGTTTGTGATTAAGGGCTTATGCGCCGCCGACTGCTCGTCTTCCTCGGCATCGTTGCGAGATACACGGAGCTGTGAATACGCTCAGCAGCATCCTGGGATGTGCCTAGGGTTTCTAAGGTTTGTGGGTCAGGGTTCACGCGCCGCCGCCTGCTCGTCTTCCTCGGCATCGTCGCAATCGATACACGGGGCTGTGAGTATGCTCACCAGCATCCTGGGATATGTCTAGGGTTTCTAGGGTTTCTAAGGTTTGTGGTTCAGGGTTCACGCGCCGCCGCCTGCTTGTTTTCCTCGGCATCGTCGCAGGATACACGGGGCTGTGAGTGCGCCCACCAGCATCCTGGGATATGTCTAGGGTTTCTAGGGTTTAGGATTTGTGGTTTAGGGTTTACGCGCCGCCGCCTGCTCGTCTTCCTCGGCATCGTCGCAATCAATACGCGGGGCTGTGAGTACGCACACCAGCATCCTGTGAAATGTCTAGGGTTTCTAGGGTTTAGGGTTTGTGGTTTAGGGTTTACGCGCCGCCGCCTGCTCGTCTTCCTCGGCATCGTTGCAGGATACGCGGGGCTGTGACTACGCACACCAGCATCCTGTGAAATGTCTAGGGTTTCTAGGGTTAAGGGTTTGTGGTTTAGGGTTTACGCGCCGCCGCCTGCTCGTCTTCCTCGGCATCGTTGCAGGATACGCGGGGCTGTGAGTGCACTCAACTGCTTTTTGCTAGGGTTTCTAGCAGTGTTTCTGCTGATGATGATGATGGATTTTACAGTTGTGTGTGACGCACCTACCGGCAGCGTATTGGACCTTGCTCGGCATATAATGCCCGAGCGCTACAGACGGGTGGCTGGTTACTGGTGGTGGGGGGCTATTGGGTCGGGGCTGGACTAGACAGGGCACTCGGCCTCCACATCTAACTCCTCCTTGTGGGGCCAAGGCCTGGGTTCACAAGCCCGCGGGATTGTATCCCCTGGACCTCCACCGTAGCGGCAGCAGAGGCTACCGACCGCTCTTGATCTTGGGAACAGTACCATCCACCACACGCCTCCACGTACACGTCCTTAATCGAGCCTCGCTGGCGCCGATTGTGGCTCAACACGTTTTTCTTTCTTTCAGTTTGTACACGTACGCGCCCGGAGGACCCTGGGGCGTGAGTTCAGGCCTAGGCTACACGTCTAGGGGAGCTCTACTAGAAGAGCCCGCAAGGCCACGCAGCGCGCCAGCCTACCAGCAAACATGTGTAAACGTAAATACCGGTTTCAGACTGAAAGCGTCAAAATTCGAGCATCTCGCGCCGCAGCACCGATCCAAACCGGCCAATCTCACCCCGCTTATGCACTTTGCGGGCTGGCTAACGGATAGACTGGTTTCTAGGGTTAGGGGGTCATAAGGTTTGGGTTGTACGGTTGAAGATTCAGGATACCTTGGGTTGTGTTTCCACTCACGACCTATAAGTTTCTCCTAGCCCAGACGAAGGATGGGGGGTGACTTCAGTGATTTCCTTTCCGGCTCTCCACAGCCATTTGGCTGTATTCCAGCTGAACTTTGACCTTGCACACATCTCAACCCAACCAGTGGATTTTTAGTCTGACAAGCCCGCCAGACAGAGCATGTAAGCAGCTGTCAAATGACCTTTGTATGAGGGCAAAGGGTCAGCGCTGCCACAGCAAAATCCGGCTGTGGAATATTAATTATAAATCCTGCAAAGAAAATTACTCAGTGACTTTGACCGCAGCGATCTCGACGTGAGACGCTAGCGACGAAGACTCTGTGACTGAAACAAAAAAGAACTTCTAGATTGAGACCGGACCGGTCGGGGGCCTTCTAGCGCCTCTAGAAAACCTAGAAAGCTTCCAGCGAGTCAGCGTGGGAGCAAATCCTTGATCCTTGGACGGCACACACACTCCCTTGATGGTGAGAGTTTTACAACCCACTTTTTCTGGCAGTCACACGTTCAGTTTCATAGCTCCAGCAGGACTTAGAGGAAGCATGGAGACCGCTAACAAAAAGGGGGGGAAACCCACGGAAACCGCCAGACACTCCCGGCCCACGCCCGCTGCTGCACACGCCCGTTATCCCAACCACTCACCACAAAATCCAAAAATCCCCCCCCCCCTTAAAACAGCCCGAAACCCTTTTACGCCCGGAGCCCTAAACCCCCCCACCCCCTTCGTTTTGCTGTTTTACCTCATGTCTGGGTTTCTCACCTAATCCGCGCCAGTGGTACTGACCAACCCATCGCTCTGTCTAAATGCCCACTTTTACCTTGCTGAATCTGTACTCGACAAATTCTGCCCCCCTTCCCCCCCCACGCATACCCACACACATACCCCCCCAAAAAGTGCAACTACTTCACACGTGGATTTCTCACCTACACCGCGCCAGTCATGCTGACCGACCCCTTGCTCTGTCTAAATAACCACATCCACCAACCTGAATCTGAACCCTGCACCCTGCCTGCACCCCCCTTCCCCCCACACACACATACTCACCCACCCACATCGTCCAGCTACTTCACGCGTGGATTTCTCTCACATACACCGCGCCAGTCATGCTGACTGACCCATCACTCTGTCTACATGACCACTTCTACCTAACTGAATCTGAACCCTAAATCCTGACTCCCCCCCCCCACACACATACACCGTCCAGCTTCTTCACGCGTGGGTCTCTCACCTACACCGCGCCAGTGACGCCGACCAACCCATCGCTCTGTCTAAATGACCACTTCCACCAACCTGAATCTGACACACACACACCCTCGCCCTCCCCTCCCCTCCCCCCCCCCCCACATACCCACATACCCACCCACGCACACCATGCAGCTTCTGCACGTGCGGGTTCCTCACCTAAACCGCACATGTCATGCTGACTACACCCTCACTCTATGTTGATTGATGTTTTTTTTCATCTCGAGATGAAATAGGGTTGAGCAACCCTTAACCCTAAACGCCACGTTCTCGAACCGTCAACTCACTCCACCTTCTCGTTGCAGCTACTTCACGCGTAGATATCTCACCTACACCGCGCCAGTCATGCTGACCGACCCCTTACTCTGTTTAAATGACCACTTCCACCTAAGGGAATCTAACCCTTAATCCTCACCCCCCTTACAACAACTCTCAGGGTTGTTGAAGCTCTAGAAGAGGGGTTAGTGATTGTGAATATCAGGAGCCCCGCCTCGCTCTTGATTGTCCTCTCCATCCAAAGCTTAGCTTATGAGAGGCCCAAAGTGTGGAAGTGTGAGACTTCCATACTTACACTAAACTGAAGCATCCTGAAGAGGCTTGGCTCAGAGTAAGGTTTGTGACACCCCTCCCCCACACACATACCCACGCACACCCACCAACACCGTGCAGCTTCTTCACGCGTGGATCTTTCACCTATACACTGTGTCTGTGAAGATGACCAACCTATTGCTCCGTCTAACTGACCACTTTTACCTTGCTGAATATGAACCCCAAATCCCCCTCTCTCCCCCCCCACACACATACCCACCCACCCACCCACATCGTCCAGCTACTTCATGCGTGGATCTCACCTACACCGCGCCAGTCATACTGAGCGACCCATCGCTCTGCCTTCGTGACCACTTCGGCCTTGCTGAATCTGAACCGTAAATCCTGACCCCCCCCCTCCCCCCCCACACACACATACCCACGCACAACCACCAACACCGCGCAGGTACTTCACGCGTGGATCTCTCACCTACATCGCGCCAGTGTGTGTGGCTGACCAACCCCTTGCTCTGTGTGAATGACCACATCCACCAACATGAATCTGAACCCTGCACCCTGCCCCCCCTCCCCCTCCCCCACACACACATACCCCCACATACCCACCCACACACCGTGCGTCTACTTCACACGTGGATCTCTTACCCATACACTGTGTCTGTGAAGATGACCACCCCCTTGCTCTGTCTCAATGACCACTTCCAACTAACTCAATCCGAACCCTGCAACCTGCCTGCACCCCCCCCTCCCCCCAAGAAACACATACCCACCCACCCACCAACACCGTGCAGCTACTTCACGCGTGAATATCTAACCTCCACCGAGCCAGTCATGCTGACAGCCCCCTTGCTCTGTCTACATGGCCACTTCCATCTAACTGAATCTGACCCCCCCCCACCCACCCTCCCCTCCCCCCCCACACATACCCACATACTCACCCATACACACCGTGCAGCTACTTCACGCGTGGGTCTCTCACCTACACCGCGCCAGTTATGCTGACCGATCCTTCGCTCTCCATGACCCTCACCGACGTCGGCGTGATGACTTCTGCGTTCCCGCTTGCGTATGGCGTGTCCAAGTGAGCCGGGGCTGGGGTTTGTGGGTTTTACAGCCTGTAATTTTGGTGGGTGTGGGGTTGCGAGGATGGAAGGTCTATTCGTTGTAGCAGGCATTGCCGTGATGACTTCTGCGCTCCTGCTCGCGTATGGCATGTATGGCACGTCCAAGTGAGCCCAGGTTGCGGTTTCCGGGGTTTACGGCCTGTAATTTTGTACTATGCACGGTGTTGCAGGGTCGACCCCACCCCCTGAGCGACGTAGTGTTGGGTTTAGGGCCGCGAGGGTGTAGGCTAGAAGGTGTATTTGCTATAGCAGGCATCGGCGTGGTGAATTCTGGGTCCCTCCTCGCATACAGCGTGTCCAAGAGAATGGGGCTGGACCAGTAATTTATCTTTCGGCTGTGCACAGCCATTTGGCTGTATTCCAGCTGTACAGCACAGCTCAACCCATCCAGTGGATTGGTAGTTTCACGAGCCCGCCAGATAGAGCTTGTCAAGAGATTTCAAATCACCCATGTATGAGTACAGCCGGTTACCTGGGGTCAACGGTAAACGTGGTCAAAGCAAAATCTGACTGTGGAAAAATTAATTATTGGGCTGGACATGATTCAACGGCTTCGTTGCTGTACAGGCATTACATATCTGGGGAGGGGGGGTAGCGTAAGAGATGAACAACTCCTGGTTCTCGCTAACTACTTAGGCTGGCTGTAACCTCTCCAATTACTCCTCAATCGGATTTTATTTAGTTTTTACATGTATGCACCCAGAGGACCCGGGGGCATGAGTTAAGGCCTAGACTTCACGTCGAGGGGAGCTCTACTAGTAAAGCCCGCAAGGCCACGCAGCGCGCCAGCCTACCAGGGTCCTCAGTCGGGGATTGCGGTGGGTTCTACAGTCTGCAGTAAGGGATGGCATCTCAATCCTTTACTAGCTGAGACTGGCAGGCTACAGTCGCTCTCCCGCCCCCACACAAACCAACCTTCTTAAGGCAAGAGCCACGGCAAGAGCCACAATGAATTAAACAAAATCACACGCACATGACCCCTGACACACTCAGGTTTGTCGGCAGCGTGCTAGGCGCCCGCTTCTCCGCTTGCCTCATGATCGGTATTCACACAACACACACACACACACACACACACACACACACACACACACGCGCGCAACTCCCCCCCCACCGAGTCCAGGTTTGCCGGTGGCGTGCTCGGTGCACGCTTTTCTGCTGGCCTCATGCTTGGCGGAGGGCTGCTGCTGACCGCATTTGTCAACCTCGCGCTTGGCCTCTGCACCTCGGTGCCTCAGTTTGCCGGGCTGTGGTTCCTCAACGGGAGCCTGCAGGTGGGTGAGTGGGTGTGTGTGGGGTGGGGGTAGGGGTGGGGGTGGTGGCAGAGGGCTGCTGCTGACCGCATTTGTCAACCTCGCGCTTGGCCTCTGCACCTCGGTGCCTCAGTTTGCCGGGCTGTGGTTCCTCAACGGGAGCCTGCAGGTGGGCGGGTGGGGGGTTGGGATTTATGTGGGGGTGGCGGATGTGGGCGGCTGTTTTTACAGTTTTTACCTGTACGCACCCGGAGGATCCCGGGGCGTGAGTCGAGGCCTGCGTTGGCACTGCTGATTGTGTTTGTCAACCTCGCGCTTGGCCTCTGCACCTCGGTGCCCCAGTTTGCCGGGCTGTGGTTCCTGAACGGGAGCTTGCGGGTGGTGGGTGGGGGTAACAGGTTTGAGGTTTAGAGGGGGGTGGGGTGTGCAGGCTGCTGCTGACCGCATTTGTCAACTTTGCGCTTGGTCGCTGCACCTCGGTGCCCCATTTTGCTGTTATGTGGTTCCTGAACGGGAGCCTGCAGGTGGGTGGGTGAAGGCGTGATGGTGGTGGCGGTGGTGGTGGTGGTGGTGGTTGACGGCTGCTGCTGACCGCACTCGTCAATTTTGCAGATGGCCTCTGCAACTTGTTGCCCCATTTTTCTGGGATGTGGTTCCTGAACAGGAGCCTGCAGGTGTGTGTTTGTATGTGTGTGTGGGGGGGAGATGGCGGTGGTTGTGGTGGTTGAAGGCTGCTGCTAGCCGCATTTGCCAGCAGCAAAAATGGTCTCTCTTGGTCTCTTGGTCTCTGAAACTCGGTGCCTAAATTTGCTGGTTCCCGGACGGGATTGGGAGCCTGCAGGTGTGTGTATGAGAGAGGGGGTGGGTGGGTGAAAGCAGTGGTGGTGGTGGTGGTGGTGGCGGAGGGCTGCTACTGACCGCATTTGAGGACCTCGTGCTTGGTCTCTGCACCTCGGTGCCCCAGTTTGCTGGTCTTTGGTTCCTGAATGGGAGCCTGCAGCTGGGTGGGTGGGGATTGATGGTTTGGAGTTTGGGGTTTAGAGGGATGTGGGGTGTGTAGGCTGCTGCTGACCGCATTTGTTAACCTCGTGCTTGGTCTCTGCACCTCGGTGTCTGAGGTTGGCTGGGTTGCGGTTCCTGAACGGGAGCCTGCGGGTGGGTGGGTGGGGGTAACAGGTTTGGGGTTAAGAGGGGGGTGGGGTGTGTAGGCTGCTGCTGACCGCATTTGTCAACCTTGTGCTTGGTCTGCGTACCTCGGTGTCCCAGTTTCTGTGATGTGGGCTCTGAACTGGAGCTTGCAGGTGGGTGTTTGTCGTAATTGCAGGTCTGGGGTTTAGGTCGGGTTTGTCGTGGAGGGCTGCTGCTGGCTGCGTTTGTCAACCTCGTGCTTGGGATTTGGGATGCATACCTCGATTCCTCAATTTTCTGGGCTGTGGTTTCTGAACGGGAGCCTGCAGGTGGGTGTATGTGTGCGTGTGTGTGTGTGTTGAGAGGGGGGGGGCGCGAAGAAGGCGGTGGTTGATGTGGTTGAGGGCTGCTGCTGACCGCATTTGTCAACTTTGCGCTTGGTCCCTGCACCTCGGTGCCCCACTTTGCTGGGATGTGGT
The DNA here is from genome assembly GCA_016618255.1 of Chlamydomonas sp. UWO 241. NCBI lineage: Eukaryota > Viridiplantae > Chlorophyta > Chlorophyceae > Chlamydomonadales > Chlamydomonadaceae > Chlamydomonas > Chlamydomonas priscui. The sequence continues at coordinate 297,545 of VFSX01000096.1, read as the reverse complement.
TCTTGAACGGGAGCCTGCAGGTGGGTGGGTGGGGTTGAGGGTTTGGGGTTGACGTTTGGGGTTTGGGGTTTGGGGTTTATGTGGTGGCGGAGAGCACTTGTAGCCTTGCGCTTGGTCTCGGTGGCTTGGTCCTGCAGTTTGGGGATTGGGGATTGGGGTTGGGGGTTTGGGGTTTAGGGTTTGGGGTTTGGGGTTTGGGGTTAGGGGTCTGGCTTGCCGTTGAGGTGGTGGTGGTTGGGGGCTGCTGCTTGTGTGACTTTGATCTGCATTTTTCTTTGCCTTGGTTCCTGACCTGGAGTCTGCAGGTCGGTGGGGTTTGAAAATTGGGGATCGGGGTTCGGGGTTGATGTTATGGTGGTGGATTTTGAGAGCACCAAAAAAACGCACCACGCACCAGAACAGTACTGAGCTGATTTCGAAGTTTGACAGTGTCGTTGGGAAACGACTGTTTCCGCTGCTGATTTTGTTGCACAGCGCTGCAGCTCACGCTGCCCGACCTCGCTCCTCGCCCCTCCGCGTCTCTAAAGCAGGCATTGCTTCTGTTGCTGCATGCAGGGCATTGGCGCGCCCGCATCTGCGATGCTGCTCACGGCGTGGTTTGCTTCGACCGAGCGAGGGACGTGGTGGGGGCTGTGGAACATCGGAGCCAACGTGGGAGGGTTCGTGACGCCGCTACTCGTGGGTGGGTCTGCACACTGCCACGGTTATTTTACGCGCCCCTCTCTCTCTGTTATGTATTCTCTGTCCATGTCCTGTCTGTGCCTGTCTCACTGTGTGTCTGGCTGCCTTTCACACGCCCCTCTCTCTCCTTCTGTATGCCTCTGCCTGTCTGTGTCCTGTCTGTGCCTGTCTCACTGTGTCTGGTTGCCTAAGTGGGAAGGTTCGTGACGCCGCTGCTTGTGGGCGAGTTGCGTGATTCATCGCGTCCCGCTGGCAACACAGACCATGAGCCGTGCCGCTGCCCGCACGCGCCCCTTCGTGCCACCGCGAGTGCCGCCCTGCACTGCACTGCACTGCCACCGAAAATGATTCAACGCTGCCAACTCTCCTTCGTCCCCCACTCCCACCCCGCACACCCACACCCACACCCACACACCCACAGGCAGGCTCCGTCCCACCCAACCGCCTGCCCGCCCATCCGCCTCTCACACGCGCCTCTTTTTGCCACTGCAAGTGTTTGCCCCGGTCTCGCTTGCTCACTGCCTCTGAAAATGATTCAACACTGCTAACTCTCCCCCTTCCCCCACCTCCAACCAGCACACCCACACCCACACCCACACACCCACGCACGCAGGCTCCGTTGCGTCTGCACGGGGCTGGCAGTGGGGCATGTGGGTCCCTCACACCCCCACCCCCCCACACACACACATGCACACCCACACCCACACCCACACACCCTCACACGCAGGCCCTGTTGCTCCTGCACGGGGCTGGCTGTGAGGCATGTGGGTCCCTCACCCCCACCCCCACCCCCACC
>VFSX01000096.1:286068-291068 GCA_016618255.1 Chlamydomonas sp. UWO 241 | reverse complement strand
TTGAACTCAGCTTCAGTGGGAAACTGGCTGGCTACCTGGTAGGTCTACCCCTGGTGGTGAGGGTAAACCCCCACATGCGCGCACGCACTGGATCTAGACAGGGCAGTGGGCCCCCAGATCCACCCTGTACCACCCAAGTAGTGACAGCTACGCACCCTATACAACAACACATGCTTGTCTGACCCTGCGCAGATGTACGTGGTAGGCACCCTGTTTGTGCTCCTCGTGCTCGCCGTCGTGCCGGCGGGCAGCGCGAGCCTGCCGCTGCAGTGGCTGTGCATCGCGGCGCTCGGGTTCACCATCTATGGGCCGCAGGTGCGCCAAATACGCGCACACAGGCATCCTGACAAACGCATGCACTTACGCGCATGGACGCACACAAGCATCGTGAACGCGTGAATGGTGTGCACCCCTCGTTTGCGCTGGGTGCGCTGTGCTGCAGCTGCTGGTGGTGTTGCTGCTGCTGATATGACACTACTGCTTTGCTGCTACTGCGCTGCTGCTGCTGCTGCTGCTGCTGCTGCTGCTGCCGCCGCCGCCGCCGCCGCCGCCGCCGCCACTGCTGCTGCTGCTGCTGGTGCTGCTGCTGCTGACATGACGCTACTGCGCTGCTGCTACTGCGCTGCTGTTGCTGCTGCTGCTGCTGCTGCTGCTGCTGCTGCTGCTGCTGCTGCTGCCGCTGCTGCTACTGCCCATGCTGCTTCTGCTCATCCTGCCCATGCTACGGTGCACCATGCTGCAGATGCTCATTGGCCTGTGCGGGGCGGAGCTGGTGCAGAAGAGTGCAGTGTCGGCATCACAGGTGTGTGTGTGTGTGTGTGTGCGTGTGTGTGTGCGTGTGTCAGGGTTCTCTTCCGGCCATGAACATCTTGCACACGTGCCCCCAGCATGCGCCCCCTCCCCACTCGCACACACGAGCACGCGTGCACGCTCACCCAACGCACCATTGGTCATCTACTGTGCGTGTGTCAGGGATCTCATCCTTTCATGCATACCTTGCACACATTCGGATGTGCCCCCCACTCGCACACACACGCACACGTGCGAGCGTGTCAGGGTTCTCATCTGTCCATGCATACCTTGCACACATTGGGATGCGAACCCCACTTTCACACACGCGCACGCATGCGCGCGTGTCAGGGTTCTGCGCGTGCGCGTGTGTGCTTAACACACCGTTGGTCATGAACTGTGCGTGCGCCAGGGGTCTTCTCATCCGTCCATGCATACCTTTCACACATCGTGATGCGTCTCCCACTCGCATAAGCGCTCACACACGCGTGCTCACCCAACACGCAGCGGGGCATCTTTCCAGTCACCCTGATGAACCCTGTCTCTCTCCTTGACACAGCCTTCGTGAACCCTCAGTAAAGGGTTCAAGAAGAACACTCATTGGTTTCCTTTTCGGCTCTTCACAGCCATTTTGCTGTATTCCGGCTGTACTCTGACCTTGCACACAGCTCAACCCATCAATTGGATTGTAAGTCTGACAAGCCTGCCAGATAGAGCACGTCAACAGCTTTCAAATTGCTTACCCATGTATGAGCAAAAAACGGTCGACAGGAGGTCAACGTCAACGCGGTCAAAAGAAAAATCCGGCTGTGGAAGAATCAATAAATAAAAATCCTGAAGAGGAAAGCACTGCCTGCAGGTATTGGCACCTGGAGGTTTAAGGGAGCCCTTATCACCTCTGTGATGCTGAGGAAGGTCCTCTCCTATATGCTCCTTGCCATACGTGGAGAGAGACCGCTGTTTGGGGTAGTCTAGCCAGCGCGAGCGGTAGCCTAACGGCCGGGAGCCGACGGTTCTGTAGTCCACTTAAGTGGGCTGGAGTATTGGCGGGTGATCTCTAGTAGAAGAGTAGCCTGCTTAGCTGAAAACCCCGTGTTACTTGTGTTACTTGTTATCACTGTCCCACACCTCGGGTGTGGGACCGTCGCCTCAAAAAAATCACCCACACCTCCGCCCCCTTGCAAGCGTTCCTGGTCCAGTGGCCCGGGGAAAACACAGTAACGGTAGCCTCGTCGTTCAAGCCGAGACTTCCTTAATAGTCCTAGTACCACCGCCTAGACCCAAGTCCATTTATGGCCGTAACACCGACTTGTGAGGGGCGGCAGCCACCAGCCGGCTGCCCGCCAACGTGTAGTCCCAGAGCAAAAAGGAGAGCTACCCCTGGGAAGAAAGCAAAGATTGATTTATTTTCCGGCTCGAGCAACTTTGACCGGGTGTACCAGGCCCAACACATAGTGGCTGCTCGCGCAACACATGCCACTGTGCTGCCCTCAGCGAGAGCTTTCCAGCGCACCCCAACAACACCCTCTCATCAAGTGTGGTGTGATTTTCTGGGGAATGGGAAATCCGGCCCCGAGCGGCATACGGCTTGCAGGGGGGTCACTGCAGTACAGGCTTCCCCAGCCTGGTCACATGCACGGGCACTGAAGCTTACCACGGCGGTCAGGGCGTCCTTATACCACGCACGCACAGCCTACCCTAGCCCCCTTGCCCCCCCCCCCCTCCTTCCTCCCTCCCCCTCCCCTCTCCCTGCCCCTCCCTCCCCCCCATGCTGCAACACAGGGCGGCCTGGTTGCCTTCATCGGCGCCAACGCATTGCATCCTTGTAACCCCCCTCTCTAAACCCTTAATGCTAAACCCTGAACCCTAAACCCTAAACCCTGAACCCTAAACCCTGAACGCTAAAACCCTGAACCCTGAACCCTAAATCCTGAATTCTAAACCCTGAACCCTAAACCCTCAGCCCCCAAACCCCAATCTCCCAACCCCAAACCTTAAGACCTTAACCCTAAACCCTAAACCCTAAACCCTAAACCCTAAACCCTTCCAGCATAGCCCCCCCCCCTTGAACGGCCCCCCAAACATAGCACCCCCCCCCCTCCCCCCCGTCCCCCCTGCCAGGGCATCCTCGGACTGGTCGCCTACATGGGCGCCGCGTGCTCCGGGATCCCCCTCTCATACATCATCCAGCACTACGGCTGGAACGGCTACTTTGCCGCGATGGCGGCCGCCTGCGTGGGCGCGCTCGCGCTGCTCTACCCGCTGGTTGATGCGCGCTCGTTCGCACAGGACAGGGACCAGCCGATGGTGGCGACGAGCCAGTGAAATTGGCGGTGTCTGACAGGCCTGTCGACAGCCTACAGGCTGCGATGGCGCGCGTTCGTCTGCACGCTTGCGCTGCAGGCGCCGTTGTTGCACCCACTGCCCAACACGCGCTCCTTCACACAGGACAGGGACCAGCCGGCGGTCGCGGCGAGCCAGTGACGAGGGCATGTCTAACAAGCCTGTCGACAGCCTCCAGGCTGTGATGGCGCGTGCACGTGCGCACGCTCATGTTGCTGGCGCCGCTGCTGCATCCGCTGCCCAACGCACATTCGTTCGCACAGGACAGGGACCTGCCGGTGGTGGCGGCGAGCCAGTGATGAGGGCGTGTCTGACAAGCCAGCGAGCCAGCGACACGCAGGCCGTATCGACCAGGCAGTGGCCTGCCTTGTTCATCGACGCGTATGCTGCGTGTCTGCTGACAACACATCCAGTGTCTTCGCGCTGCTGGCGCCGTCTGCACTCTCGCTCACGCAGGATAGTGAAGCAGTGACAGAGTGAGAAGACAGCTGACTGGCTTCATGTTCAGGTGGTTGACCAAGCTGAATTGTTTGCTTAAAACAGTGTTGAGTTGAGGCAAGTGTTGAGTTGAGAACACATAGTTGAGAAGGCAATCGCTTTCTCTAGTTGGCTGGCCCGGCACAGACTCTCATCCTCAGGCCACGTCTTGGCCTTTATCCCTATGTGGGGGATCTCTCTTATGGCGGTTGGCAATGCACTTGCCTCTCGTTATCCCCCCATGTGCGCACACCTACTTCAACAAGCGTTTGCTGCCGCTGCAGTAGGGGACTTGGGTGTGTGCCCACGCCCGTTGCAGAGCTGGCGTTCCCTACCACCAACAGCCAGCCATCTCATCAAGGTGCTCGGGCCTGCGCGCTGAGCACGGTCTTGTACGCCTTTAGAGGTGTCTCTGACTGGAACATTCAGCAGCAGCAGCAGCAGCAGCAGCACCATCATCATCATCATCGTCAGTTGAGAAGACGTTGGACAGGTTTAGGTTACTGAAATGGTGGCTAGCCACGTTAGGCAGCTCCCTCAATCCCACGACGCGAGGGTGCGGACTGTAAACTTCAAGCTGTAAACAGTTAACTTTCTGACAACCGTGACGAGTTATCAGAGCCTCACCACCTGCAGCCTGTGGGTAGGCACGGGGCCGGTTCAGGGCGGCTGAGCAAGGCAGGGACGAACCGGGGCTGACAGTGCTTCCTCGCAGCAGCGGTATACCACCCTGGGCGGTATGGCGATGGTAAGAAGGTTGGTTGTCCGAAGGCCAGCCCACCGCCGGAAATCGCGCAAAAAAGGCAAGTTTTTCAACATGCCCGAACAAGTGAACCTGGGACCTGACCCAAGAATTTCTTTTTGGTGGGAATGCAACCCACTAGGCCCGCAACCGCAGTGGCCAGGCGCCTGCTGGTAGGCCTGCTCGGGCGCTTAACAACACAGCCAACGTCCCAGGCAAGGTTCCATCAGCCAACTAGGCTCGCCACCACAGTGACCAGGCACCCGCTGGTATTGCTCGGGCGTTAACAACTCAGGCGCCACACAACCAAGCCAACGTGCCAGGCAAGCACCCCTCAACCCACTCGGCCCGCCGCCGCCACCAGGTGGCCAAGCACCTGCTGGTAGTGCTCGGGCGCTGAACAACTCGGGCGCTACACAACACAGTCAACGCCCAAGGCAAGCATCCCTCAACTCACTGGGCCCACAACCGCAGTGGCCAGGCACCTGCTGGTAGTGCTCGGGCGCTAAGCAACACAGCCAACGTCCCAGGCAAGCATACCTCAACCCGCTAGGCTCGCCACCGCAGTGGCCAGGCACCTGCTGGTAGTGCTCGGGCGCTAAGCAACACAGCCAACGTCCCAGGCTGGTGATCCCTCGACCCAGTAAGC
>VFSX01000096.1:228568-276068 GCA_016618255.1 Chlamydomonas sp. UWO 241 | reverse complement strand
CCGCCTACTCCTGCCCCACCCCGGGGCCGGAGGGGGAGAGCTGCTCAAGGGACATGGAGCGGGTGATGGAGCGGGTGATGCGCTGACCAATGCCTGCAGATGCCTCGCGGATCTTGATGGCCTCCATCATCGAGCCCTTGCCCTTGTGGGTGACAAAGGCCGGGGACTCGTGCGTGGAGGGGCCGCCGTAGTCTGCGAACCCTGTGCCGGGGTTGGAGAGCTCGGAGGGTGTGTGCGCATCGGTGGTAGTGAGGGCGTTCTGGGGGGTGGTGGGCGAGTCGGCGGTGCCGGCTGCGTGGTCCCACCCCTGGAAGGAGGGGGAGCCTGCAGTGGCGTGGGTGGGGGCGGCGGGGGCGGCGGAGGGGGCGGGAGTGGTGGAGGTGGGGGATGCCGGGGCAGAGGGGGTGAGGGAGGTGGGGAGGAGGGCGGCGGCTGCGGCAGATGCGACTGCGGCAACGGCGTTGGCAGCGGCGTTGAGGGCGCGGAGAGGGGAGGCCGACCGGCCGCGCGCTGCAGGCTTGGCAGGCTTCGCGGCGGGGGCGGTGGAAGTGGTGGAGGGGGCGGCCGGGCGCGCCGGGCGCGCGGGCGAGGTCGACTGGCCGCGTTCGGAAAATTTGGCGGGCCTTACGGCGGGAGTGGTGGCGAGGGGGGCGGCGGAAGTCACAGGGGGGGTGAGGGACGTCTTGGGGCCGGAGGTGACGATGGCGGGGGTGGCGTTGGCGTTGGCGGGGGCGGCGGAGGGCGTGGGGGGGGAGGGGTTGGCGGAAGGCTTGGGAGGGGAGGTGGCGCGGGGCGCAGGGGAGGGGTTGGCGGAAGGCTTGGGAGGGGGGGTGGCGGAGGGCGCGGGGGAGGGGTTGGCGGAAGGCTTGGGAGGGGGGGCGGCGGAGGGCGCGGGGGGGGAGTTGGCGGTAGGCTTGGGGGAGGCAGCGGAGGGCGCGGGAGAGGGGTTGGCGGAAGGCTTGGGGGCGGGGGCGGCGGGAAGTGCGGGGGAGGAGTTGGCGGAAGGCTTGGGGGCGGGGGCAGCAGAGGGCCCGGCGGCGGCAGGCTGCTCGAAGCAAACGCGCTTGCCAGGTGGGGAACGGGCGCGCTTGGAGGCGGCCTGTGCGGCGGCGTTCACCACCTCGGACACGCCGACCAGGGCGGCCTTTGCTGCCTGGCTTGCAGGGCCAGGGGGGACGATGGGGGCCTGAGGGGCAGGGGGGGCGGGACCACGCCACGCGCCGCGTATGGGCATGCACATGGGGGCCTGGCGGGCGGCGGGTGGGTGGGCGGCGGCGATTGCCTGGGGCGTGGGCCTGGGCGGGCTGCGCTGCTTGGCCGTCGTGGGGCGGCTGGGCGGCGGGGCGTTCGAAGGAGATGCGAGCGTAGAGCTCATGGGAAAGTTCCAGTTCGGTTGTGCCAGCGAGCACGTGACCGAGGTGGACGAGAAGGAGGCCGACTCCCGCGCGGTAGCCGGCGTGATCCCTGGCGATCAGCACGACGGTGGCGCTTGCGAGGGCGATGAGCATGCCGGTGGAGCCGATGGCGGCGATGAGCGCGTTGGATGCAAATTCGACCGCGAAGATGCCGAACAGCAGGAGGGCTTGCAAGGGAGGGGGTGCCATGGTTAACACTGGTGAACACTGGTGAACACTGGTGAACACACACACACACACACACGCACACAAAAAAAAACAAAAAAAAACGCACCTGCAGCTTCTCAAGGGACTCCTTCACCGCCGCCTCGACGTTGTTGTGGTCGGTGTTCCACAGCTTGGACGTGATAAAGAGCTCGTCGCGAGATACGATGCCCTCGGAAAAAATGACGGACAGGGCCTCACCCACCTCATGCTCGTTCTGTGTGTGTTGGGGGGGTAGTGTTTGTGTGTGTGTATTTGTGTGTGTGTGTGTGTGTCTGTGTGCGTGAGTGTGTGTGTGTGTGTGTGTGCGAGTGTGTGTGAGTGTGTGTGTGTGTGTGTGTGTGTGGATGTGTGTCATCGTGCGCGCGCGCGCTTGGGCGTGGGGGCGTGTGTGTGTGTGTGGGGGTGGGTGTCTCTGTCGGTGTGTGTGGATGTGTGTGGGTGTGGGTGTGTGTTGTGTTGTGTTGTGTTGTGTTGTGTGTGTGTGTGTGTGTGTGTGTGTGTGTGTGTGTGTGTGTGAGCGTGTGAGCACCGACGTTATCGGAAAAGATGACGCAAAGGGCCTCGCCAACTTCATGCTTATTCTGTGCATGCGTGTAGTTCCCTTCTCCCCTCTCCCCTCCCCCCCTCTTGCCCCTCTCCCTCCTCCGCCCTAATCCCCCCCGGTCTCCTCGCCCCCTCTCTCTCGTGTGTGTGTGTGTGGTTGCTGTTTCCCCCCTCTCCCCTCCCCCCCTCATGCCCGTCTCCCCTCCCCCCTGGTCTCCCCCCACCCACCACCCTCTCCTTGCCCCCTCTCTCCCGTGTGTGTAACGCTCCCCTTTTCCCTCCCCCCCTCTTGCTCCTATCCCTGCCTCACCCGTAGTCCCCCCCCTTCTTCTCACCCCCACTCTCCCGTGTGTCGTTCCCCTCCCCCCTCTCCCCTCCCCCCCTCTTGCCCCTCTCCTCATCCACCCTAGTCCCCCGCTCTCCTCGCCCCTCTCTCCCGTGTGTGTGTGGTTTCCCTCTCCGCCCTCCCCCCACCCCACCCCTCTCTGGCCACTCTCCCTGCTCCTCCCCTGGTATGTGTAAAACCTGTAAAACCTCTCCTCTCCCCTTTTCTCCCTCTTCCACCCCCTCAACCCCTCCACCCCCCCCACCACCTCGACCCCTCCACCCCTCCACCCACCCTAACCCCTGAACTCTGAACCCCCTGAAGCATGAACACTGAACCCCAGAGTTTAGGTGAACCTAAACCCTCATATCCCCACCGCGTAGTAGTCCTTGACACAGTCAATGTGACGGTAGGAGCCCTCCTAGCCCATGCGAATCGTTGTCGTCTCTTCGAAGCCTGAACACCCTGAACCCCCTCAACCCCCTGAGCCCCCTCAACCCCCTCAACCCTGAACCTAAACCCTCATACCCTAAACCCTAAACATAAACCCTGAACCCTCACCCCCCTCAACCCTGAACCTAAACCCTCATACATCCCCACCGCGTAGTCCTTGGCGCAGTCTTTGTGCCTGCAGCCCATGCGAATCGCTGTCGTCTCTTTGAACTGTGACCCCCCTGACCCCCCAGAACCCCCTTAACCCCTTAACCCCTGAACCCCAAACCCCCTTGACCCGGAACCTTCACCCTCATACATCCCCACCGCGTAGTCCTTGGCGCAGTCAATGTGGCGGGGTAGCCCATGCGAATCTCCGTCGTCTCTTTGAACCCTGACCCCCCTGAACCCCCGGAACTCCCAAAAAAAACCTTGACCCGTGAACCCCGACCCCCCATAAACCCTGAACATAAACCCTCAAAGATCCCCACCGCGTATTCCTTGACACAGTCAATGTGGCGGTAGGAGCCCTCCTAGCCCATGCAAATCGCTGTCGTCTCTCCCGACCCCCCTGAACCCCCAGAACCCCCGGAACCCCCTTAACCCCTGAACCCCGAACCCCCTTTACCCCTGAACCTAAACCCTCATAGAACCCCACCGCGTAGTCCTTGGCGCAGTCAATGTGGCGGTAGCCCATGCGAATCGCAGTCTCGACCGCCGCCTGCAAGTACACACATAGTTTAGTCCACAGTCGGCACAGTGCATGCGGTTATTCGAACAGTCGGCACACACGTGTGCACGCGCCCACCTCACACACATGCACGCACGCACACATGCACACGCATGCACACACGGTCAGTCCACATCGAGTCAATGTGGCGGTAATCCATGCGAATCGCAGTCTTGACCGCCGCCTGAAAGTGTGGAGCACACGGTGTATGCAGTTACTAAGGTTGCAAGCAGTGATTTGGTTTCCGGCAGTTTTCGCCTTGTGTTCCGCTACATTGCCGTTTGGCTGTACTCTGCATGCATCCCGGCTTTACTTTGACCCAGTGACCCCCGGGAAGGGTTTCAGTCATTTTTTTTTTTTCCTGGCTCGAGCAACTTCGACCGCTCATACCAGGCGCAATACATAGAAAGTGTTCACGCAATGTATGCTATTGTGCTGATGTCGGCGAGAGCTTTCCAACGCACCCCTCGACGCCCTCTCCCACCGAGTCGGGGGTGGTTGTTTTCAGGGAATTGGGAAATCCGGCCCCGAGCGGTATGCGGATTGCTGATCACAGCTCAACCCATCCAGTAACAATAACATCGGCTTTCCGTGAAGACTACTTCTACAACTTGTCCTAGTTTTTTTTTGTTTGACTGATATGGGTGTGGACTAAGTCTGTTTAGACATTTTGCGCAAGATAACCAAACATACTCGGTCCACACTCAAAACGCCATCAATATCAGCTACTACGAAGTCCTACAATCTTCTGTGCTCTGCCTGCTGCTTCCCGCCTCTGTGATCTGCCTGCTTCTTCCTCCGTTATGCGCGCTTCTCTCTGCATGTTACTCCATCACGCATGCTCACGTTGCCACCTGGTAGGCTGGCACGCTGCATGGCCTTGCACGAGCTCTTTGTAGAGAGCCCCCCTATATGCGTAGTCCAGGCCTCAACTCACGCCCCGGGGTCCTCCGGGAACGCGCGCGTGTCCTGTAAAACCTGGCTGTTGCGTCCATGCATGGGTGCGCGCGTGTGCCTGCGCTCTTTGCTGCTGCAGGTTTTGGGCAGGGCGCACCCGACCAACCGCACGCACGACAGACGAGGCCAAGAGCATTGATGAGGGATGTAAAACCTGTGAAACCCGTTTTCTGCACACCTTGACCACCTTGTTGGTAGGCTGGCGCGCTGCGTGGCCTTGCGGGATCTACTAGTAGAGTCCCCATAGACGTGTAGTCTAGTCCTGAAATCACGCCCCGGGGGTCCTCCGGGCGCGTGCGCGTGAACCCTGTAAAACCTACGCGCTTCTCTCTACGTGATGCTCCCTCACGCATGTTCACGTTTTCCACACACCTTGACCTCCCCCGGTGCGCTCTTCCACGTCCCCAGCCCCATGATCGGCATGGAGTGTCCGCTGCTCAGCTGGACACTTGGCATCGCCACACCATTGATGACGCCACCTGAGTGTGTGTGTGCGTGTGCGTGTGCGTGTGCGTCCGTGTGTGTGTGTGTGTGTGTGTGTGTGTGTTCATCATCGATTGTCCGCTGCTCAGCTGGACACTTGACATTGCCACGTCGTTGATGAGGCCACCTGTGTGCATGTGTGTGTGTGTGTGCGGTGTGTGTGTGTGTGTGTGTGTGTGTGTGCGTGTGTGTGTGTGCGTGTGTGTGTGTGTGCGTGCGTGTGCATGATCATGCGCGTGCGCGTGTGCGTGTGTGCGTGTGTGTGTGTGAGGTTTGGTGGCCTTTGCTCAGGGCGGCATACAGGGCGGGGGTGGAGCAGTGATTTTATTTTCAGGAACTTGAATGAATTTTCCACAGCCGGATTTTCTTTGACTGTGTTGACCGTTCACTTTGCTTTGACCGTTTGTCATCATATTTACGTATTTTGAAAGCTCTTGCCGAGCTCCATCTGGCGGGCTCGCCAGACTACCAATCCACTGAATCGGTTGAGCTGTGTTCAAGGTCAAAATGCAGCCGGAATACAGCCAAATGGCTGTGAACAGCCGAACAGAAAACGAATCTGCAAACGCACTTGCAAGGCATGCAGTACTGAAACGGTCTGGTTTCATTATCTAAAGAGCTCGATTCAGGACCCAAGTTCTGATCAAATAACTGGATTCAGGGCTTGCGCTTCACGCTTTCCAGGCCGGGCGTGTGGTTGCTTCCGAGGCCCACCATGCCACTCACCCAAGTTCTGATCAAAGAACTCAATTCAGGACTCCACTCTGATCAAAGAACTCGATGAAGGACTCGCACTTCACACTTTCCCAAACCCTAAACCTTAACCTGAAACCCTACAGGCCGAGCGTGGCTGCTTCCAAGGCCCACCAGGCAACTCACCCAAGTTCTGATCAAAGAACTCGATGAAGGAATCGCACTTCACACTGTCCTAAACCTTAAACCTTAAACCGTACAGGCCGAGCGTGGCTGCTTCTGAAGCCCACCATGTCACTTGCCAGTGCTTCCTCAATTGGGTGATTCAATGGAAATAATTCATTGATTTTTCAGGGTTACCCACCCGATTTGTTTATAATTCGTACAGCCCGGCCACCGGCGGCGGCAGGCTGCGCCCCCAGGAAAAATGTAAACGCCGGGCTGTAAGAATTAATTGTTGCAAGCAATTGAAGAAGCACCGTCACTCACCCAAGTTTGTGTACGCGGTCTCAGCAGCCTTGCCTGACTTTGTGGCGGTGGCGCTCTTGATCACACGACTCAGGACCCAAGTTCTGATCAAATAACTCAATTCAGGACTCAAGTTCTGATCAAAGAACTCGATGAAGGACTCGCGCATCACGCCTTCCGTTGACCCTAAACCCTAACCCCTCAACCCTCAACCCGATACCCTTAACCCTACAGGCTGAGCGTGGCTGATTCTGAAGCCCACCATGCCACTCAAGGAGCAAGTAGTGTTACACATCCACTGCCGGCGGTCACAATCAGTTCCAAAGTTCCAGCGGGACTCTCAGACAGCACGCACAAGGCCCACCAGAAGGTCGAGCTACAAGCGTAGCCTACAGTAGCGCCACCCACACATCGGTGATGCCACCCACCCAAGTTTTTGTAGCCGTCCTCGGCTGCCTTGCCCGACTTCGTGGCGGTGCCGCTCTTGATCACGTTGATCGAGGCCTGTGCATCCTGTGGGCCAGGGGTGTCCTAGGGGGTCAGACACCCTTTTGTGTGTTTCCGAGAAAGGGGCTCCCAGTTCAGTTAGGATTTTGGGATGTCGGGCTGCAGCTCGAAGAATGGAGGTTTCCCCCGGAAAAACGCCTTTGTATGTCGTTTTCCCCGAAAGCACCCTCCCTAAAACCATCGGGCAGCTCCTTTTGGACACGCTTCGTTTCATTTCCTGATCAGGAAGGAAATCCCCACTGGAAACACACTGTGGGCATGTGTGTAAGTGAAGCGCGCCTATATACCTCCCCAGAGGAATGCTTTGATGGCGGTGTTGATGTCAACGGAGGACTGTGCTGGGGGGCTGTGTGAGCAAGCCTTGCTGGCTAATGACTTTTTTCGGGCCGTGTGTTTTTACTCGGGGTTTCAAGGCTTCCCCGTTGTGTCATGCTTTCGAAGACGACGCTTTGACGTCACTACCTGCGTGGCACATGTGCCCCTCTACAGGGTGGATATGAGGCCCAAGGTGACCCTGTCTAGAGCCAATGTGTGCGCACGTGTGGGGGGGGCCCTAACCAATACCATTTAACTCGCGCGCCTCAGGAGTTGGGATTGTGGTAGGGCCTCGGGCCCTGTCTAGACCCAATGTGTGCGCACATGTGGGGGTTGACCCTCATCAATACCATGGTTTGACTCGCGCGCCTCAGCAGTTGGGATTGTGGTAGGGCCCCTTCCCCTCACCTCCTTCACTGACGCGGCTAGGTCCTTGGCTGCTGCGTTCATGTCCACAGCGACGTCCTTGGCGGCGTCGCTCATGTTTCCTTGTTCACCTGTGTGTAGAGTTTAGGCATCAAGTGGGCATCATCTGGCGTCTGTCGTCACAAACCTTACCCCGAGCCAAGCCTCCAAGGATGCTCCGAGTTAGTATGGAAGCCCCACGCTTCCACACATTTGACCTCTCATAGTCTGAGCTTTGGGTGGGAGAGGACAATCAAGAGCAAGGCGGGGCTCCTTATATTCACAATCACCAACCCTTCTTCGAGAGCTTCTACATCCCTGAGATGTTTCATCTGTGCAACGCGCGGGCACGTCTTTCGTCTGCCGTCTTTACGTTGGACGAGGCCCGAGAGGATCCACATCAGTAAATTTGTCTGTAAGCACGGCAGCAATGGACCCATAGCCAGGCTATAGAAAAGCCTGCCCTCCCGCTGCCCTCCCGCTGCCCCCCACAACCTCGACAGCTCTCGGTCCTGGTGTCGTTGGTGATCTCGCTGTGCTCGCTGCTACCACCTCCCTCTGCCAGCCGTCCCGGTGGCAGCCTTACCTCGTGAATCTGCCCAGACGTATCCTGAGCGTGATCCCCCTCTTTGGGCTCTTCAGCTTCCCCAGCCGCAGCTCGGTGTGACGATGACTAGGCGTCCATGCATGTGTGGCGTGCATCCCCCCCCCCCCGCTGCTCCTGGCCTATCTTTGGGGGCGGGAGGTCGAAGGTATCGCCTACGACCTCAGGACCTGTGATCCTGGTTCTCCACTGGCCACGGAGAACCAGGATCACGAACCGTAGCCATCCGTGGGGTTGCGAGGCAGATGCCCCCCCTGTGGAGGCCCCTTGCTGTGCGCAAGGGGACCCTCGAATAAGTATGCGCCTTTATGTGTCGCGATGCTGCTGTGCGTCGCCGGAGTCGGGATGTCCGGGGATGGGGCAGGTGGACGAGACTCTCAGGACTGAGTCGAATTCGGCAACACAGTAAACACAGAGTTACCTACCGTGTGTTGAGTGTCGTCGTCAACAAGAGCGCTCCTGCTTCGCAGCCGGACTGTGATGTGCGTCGCGGGCCGTGGTGAAAGGGGAGATCCACACCTGGTTCGCCAGCATTTGAAAGGAGGGTCTTCTAGGGTTTTCTCACGCACCAAGCTGCAAGCGGTGTCATCGAATGAAATCGGGGTGGAAAACGGCAAGAGAGGGGAGAGGAGAAGTACAGCAAGAGGGCGGGGCAGCCCAGCTGAGCCCACTTCTATGCGCGGAATTGAGGGAGCCTCGGGCGTGGCGTTGTCAGGCCTGCAAGCAGTGAGGCGGCTTGCTGGACCAGATACAAGCACAAACATACAGGCGCAACCATCAACTGGCTTCATTCGCGTAGGCGGGTGCGCAGGTGCTTATATTAACTGCTGATTTCTCGCTGGTCCGACTTTCTTGGATGTCTGGTTCCAAGCCACAGGGCCCGCAGCAAAAAGGTGAGAATCTGGGCGGCGCAGGCCGGCGATCCTTCCTTGCCTTTAGATTACAACTTGCTCTTATGCGAGGTGCGCATGTAGATACCTACTCGTGTGTGCATGCATGCGTGTGATGATGGGTACATACATGAGTGCCCCTTGATGCCAATTGGGGACGGGCCGTTCGCAGTGCAGTTGCGACGACCACACAACTGGAGAAGGATTGCAAAGTAATTTTGGTGCGACGACCACACAACTGTTGAAGGATAATGAAAAGCATGAGCATGGGGTGAGCATGGGGTGAGCATATTTAATACAGATTTGTTTATGTGCATGGCGGTTGCGACCAGATGACTTTTGAAGGATTGTCGAGGAGTTTGCGTGTGTGTATGTACATGTGTGCAGGGCTGCTTGCATCCTCATATCAACTATGTACTGCTGAGAGCAGATGGCCCTCTGGTGCGCGGTACCATGCATGCAGCTGTGGCCCTCATGGTGCCCAATCTTGTTGCGTTGGGGGGCTGTTCGCCGGTCGTGCTGACGGCTCTTCCTGGTGATGCCCTACTCCTCTCGCTCACATGCGCAGTGGCCCTACTCCTCTTGCTCACATGCAAGTGGCCCAACGTGCCAGCTCTGCCGGCCACAAGAGGGTGTAAAACCCTTGCCGTCGGAGACCTAAACGTCGGACCTAAACATCGGAGACCCTGAACGTCGTTTAAAGCCCTAGACGACAGAGGCCGCTACTGCAACCAAGCCGCGGTCGGCAGGCTGCCGCCAACAGTGGGCGCGTTTTTCAGCGTTGCCAGCACATTGGTGCTGCAAGAGCACTCAGTCGCGGCTGCTGCAGTGCCGGGGGGGGGAGAGGGGAGGTGGGCAACTTCCTTCCTTTACTCCCTGGTCGGCTGGCGCGCTGCGTGGCCTTGCGGGCTCTCCTAGTAGTGTCGTCTAGGCCTTCACTCACGCCCCAGGGTCCTCCGGGCGCGCACGTGTAAAAAGCCGTGGCTGCTGCCTGCTCCGCGACGGCTGCCACGATGAGCACGTAGCTCATGGACGGCCGGTTCGCTGCCGCCCGCCTTGCCCTGCCGTCAGCCGCAAGCACTGCCACGCGGCGGCGCAGACCGGACACACTCCGTCGCGGGCAGTCTTCTGCGGCCTGGTCCTCGGTGGTGGATGTGGCAGGTGGCATGGCCGGCCGTAGTCAACCGTGCGCCGCCATGAGCGTCGCCAGCACAAGAGCCTGAAAGGGCACTCAGACGCGGTTGGTTGCCTGCTGCTTGGTGCGCGATAGAAGGCACGCGGGCAGTCTTCTGTGGCCTGGTCTGCGGTGGTGGACGTGGCAGGTGGCGTGGCCGGCCACTGTCAACCATGCGCCGCCATGAGCGCCGCCGACACAGAGTCTGCAAGGGCACTCAGGCGCGGTTGGTTGCTTGCTGCTTGATGCGCGACGGGGGGTACGGCGTGCGCAGCCCGGCCGCCGGCGGCAGGCATGCGTCGCCCGTGCCACCGCTGTAGCCACCGCTGCTACCTCCACGCTTTGTGCTGCTGCCACCCTTGGGTGCACCTGCATGCGTGGGTGCGTGGGTGCGTGGGTGAAGGAGCCAAGTGGGTGAGGTGGGGCTTGCACACACGCGCACGCACGGTGGAAGCGCCACAGCCACACCCGTGCACGGGTAATTCCCATGCTGCTGCTGCTTCTGCTCCTGCTGCTGTATCATGGCATGGTAGAGCACGCTGCATGAGGCAATCACACCTGTCAGAGAGCCGCCTGCCACCGATCCTATGACGTCGAGCGATCCAGCACCGGCGCTCTCGCAGCGGCTGGGGGGGGTCGAGCCCTGCAGGGTGGAGGGATTGCCGGGTAGGGCATCAACATTGGTGGGGAGGGGAGAGGAGGGTGGTTGGTGCTTACACCCTCGGAGCAGCACGGAGAGTCGGAATCCCTGCACGGAAGGTTGGACGGGTGACAGATGCTTCCAAGTAGACCGTCGGCATTGTTTGGGCGTTTAAAGAGGCAAGCCAGGGAGGCAGGGTTGCCGGGTGGTTCATAAGCATTGAAGGGGTGGCGAGGGTGGCGGTTGGTTGAGCGGCTCATTGGGCTACAACCTTGAACCAGGCGATCGTGTGGCTGGGTTGTGAGCATTGGATCCAGTTTATGTGCATATGGCAGAGCCCCGGCTGGCAACACGCTGCGCATGCGCGCACCACCTCCTAGTCAGATGCCACACACTGGGAGGTGAGCGCTTTGGCACGGCGCGCGCTCGTGTCGGTTGGAATGAAAGCCATCAGAGCACACCTGCAGGCTCGACGGCGGCGTGGCAGGCAGCTCCTTGTCCTGCGCCAGCTTCCGCTGCGCCTTCTGCCCAGTTCGCCCCTTCTGCTCCTGCTGCTTTGCGCCCCCCAGCTGATGCTCTGTCAGCACCGCCGCCGCCTCGGACACCACGCATGCAACGATTGCATCTTTGCCTGCGGCGCCCGCGCCTGCACCTGCAGGCGCCCGCATCTCACCGCCATCGCCGCTACGCCGCTCCAGCTGCCCCTGCTGCCCCCGCTGCCCCTGCTGCCCCCGCTGCCCCTGCTTCTCCTGCTCCCCTTGCTTCCCCTGCTGCTTCCCCTGCTTCCCCTGCTGCCCCTGCTGCCCCTGCTTCCGCTGCCCATCAACAACCGGCGCCAGCCTGCTGCCACCCCCGCCTCCTCCCCCGCCAACGTCGCCCCCATGCTGCTGCGCCTGCTGTTGCTGCGCCTGCCCCTGCATCTCCATTGACTGCGCAGCGCCCAGGAGCATGGAGTTTGGAGTTGGACATGGGCGTGGGCGCCTGCAGCGCCTGCTGTCGCTGCGCCTGTCCCTGCATCTCAACTGTCTGTGCAGCGTCCAGGAGCGCCCCAAACGGCACTGGAGTCGGCATGGACATGGGCGTGTGGGCCTGCTGCGCCCTGAACTGCTCGTCCGCAGGTGCAGCGGCTGCAGCAGCTGCACCGGAGCTCGCCTTGGGGCTGCCCCATGCGGGCGCCGACGGGTTCAGCCGCTTGCTGCTGCTGCGGCTGCTGCCACCGTCGCTGCTGTCTCCGCTGCCGCTGGCATCGGGCGAGCCGTCGCGCAAGCCAGCCAGAGGCACAGGCGCACGCACAGGCGCAGGTGTGAGCACAGGCGTAGGCACAGCACCACCAACAGCAGACTGTGCAGCAGTCGCTGGCTGCCTCGCGCCGCTGCTGCCGTCCTCAGTTGCGCCACCACCCTGCGGCTGCTTGGCGTCACTGTCTGTGCCAGCTGCAGCGCCGCCGCCGCTGGTCGCTGCTGCTGAGCCACTGCAAGGTGCCGCGGCAGCGTTGAACGCGTGAGCAGCGCCAGCAGGCGAAGGGGCCCAGTGGGAGCTAATCCCGCGCGCGGTCGGGGGGCGAGCGTGCGCGGCGAGATCGCCCGTGTGTGCGGTGCCTGCTGCTGCCGCTGCTGGCGTCAGCCACTGCTGCTGCTGCTGCTGCTGCTGCTGCTGCTTGCCCTGCTGCCGCGACTGCGGCCGCGACTGCGGCGGCGACCACGCCGGCGACTGCGACATGAAGACCTGGCCGCCGCTCTGCTCGCTGCCGCTGCTGCTGCTTCCATACCACCACGGCATCGGTTGGCCATACAGCAGACCGCACACGCTGTCACCGCTGGCGTCGCCGCCCACCGCGAAGCATGGAGGCTCGCCCTGCTGCTGCCACCGCGGCGGCGACTGCGGCGGCGACCACGCCGGCGACTGCGAGAAGCAGACCTGGCCGCCGCCCTGCTCACTGCTGCTGCTGCTGCTTCCATACCACCACGCCATCGGCTGGCCATACAGAAGACCGCCACCGCCGTCACCGCTGGTGCCGCCACACCCCGCGAAGCATGGAGGTCCTCCCACGCCGTGCCCTGGGCTGGAACCTGATAGCACGCAAGCGCAAGGGGGGGGGGAGAGTAGTGTTAAAAATCCACTGCCTACGGTGACAATCAGTTCCAAAGTTCCAGCGGGGCCATCAGACAGGAGGCACAAGGCCCACCAAAAGTTTAAGCTACAGAAAAATGGAGCTGTGGGAGAGGGTGCTACGAGGTTGGGGGCCAGAGCTGGACTGGGTCTAGGTGGTGGTACTGTGACTAGAAGATGCATTCCAGAAAGCGGATGCTACTATTGCCGGTACCGTTCCGTAACTGCTGCAAGCTGGAAACTCCAACCCCTTGAACCCCAAACCCTCAACCCTACAAACCTGAACCCTAAACCCTAATCCCTCAAAACTTCAAAACCCTGAACCCTTACCCCCCAAACACTAAGCCCTAGAAGTGCCAAAGCTACCGCCGCCGCACCTGGGCCATGCCTGGGGCCATGCCTGGGGCCATGCACTGTTGGCCTACTACGGTCTCTGTAGAGGCTACCCTGGGTTTGCGTAGTTGCCACTGAGGCCGCCGCTGGACCCGCCACGCTCCTGCCCCTGCTGCGCCAGCCCGCCCCTAGGCTCAGTCGTACTACGATGAAATGCCTTTAGGCTCAGTCGTACCACAGTCTCTTCAGGGACCAACCTAGGTTCACGTAGCTGCCACTGAGGCCGCCGCCGGACACCTGCCACGCACTTGCCACCGCTGCGCCAGCTCGCCCCTAGGCTCAGTCGCACAGCGGTAAAATGCCTATAAGCTCAGTCATACCACGGCCCCTGTAGGGATTAACCTGGGTTCATGTGGTTGCAACTGAGACCGCCGCCGGACCTGCCAGGCACCTGCCACACTCAGCTCAGTCGTACCACGGTGAAATGCCTCTAGGCTCAGTCATACGGCGGTCCCTGTAGAGACTAACCTGGGATCACGCAGCTGCCGCCGCCGCTGAGGCCACCGCCGGACCGGCCAGGCACCTGTAACACTGCTGCGCCCGCCCGCCTCTAGGCTTAGTCGTGCTGCGGTAAATGCCCTAGGCTCAGTCATACCACGGTCCCTGTAGAGACCAACCTGGGTTCACGCAGCTGCAGCCGCCGCTGAGGCCGCCGCCGGACCGGCCAGGCACCTGTAACACTGCTGCGCCAGCTCGCCGCTAGGCTCAGTCGTAACAGTAACAGTAACAGTGACACGGGGTTCCCAGCTAAGCAGGCTACTCTTCTACTAGAGACACCCGCCGATACTCCAGCACACTTAAGTACTAGAGTACCGCCGGCTCCCGGCCAATAGACTACCGCTCCCGCCGGCTAGACTACCCCAAACAGCGGTCTCTGAGAGACATGTCTGGCAAGGAGCATATAGGAGAGGACCTTCCTCAGGGTCACAGTAGTGGCCTTGTGGCCAGTCAAGCCGGCAGAGCCGACTGGCGCTGACTGGAACGGTCCCCGCCTGGCAGTGCATGGCTGTCCAGCTCTCGTTTGCATGGGGCTCAGCTGGCGCCCCATGCCTCATGCATGGCCAGGTCCCACCCTCCAGGGGTGCATGGACGACAGAATTGTCATGGAGGCTGCCTGAAGACCTTCCAACGCCAAGGCTAAGTCGTACTGCGGTAAAATGCCTCTAGGCTCAGTCATACGACGGTCCCTGTACAGACCAACCTGGGTTCACGTAGCTGCCGTTGCCACTGAGGCCGCCGCCGGACCCGCCAGGCACCTGCAACACTGCTTTGCCCGCCATCGTCTGGGCTCAGTCGTGCTACGGTGAAATGCCCCTAGGCTCAGTCACACCACGGTCCCTGAAGAGACTAACCTGGGTTCACGTAGCTGCCGTTGCCACTGAGGCCGCCGGACCCGCCAGGCACACGCCACGGCCGCGCCAGCCCGCGCCTAGGCTCAGTAGTACTACGGTGAAATGCCTCTAGGCTCAGTCGTGACGCGGTCCCTGTCGAGACTAACCTGGGTTCACGTAGCTGCCGTTGCCACTGAGGCCGCCGCCGGACCCACCAGGCACCTGCCACGCGGCCGCGCTAGCCCGCCCCTAGGCTCAGTCGTACTACGGTAAAGTTCCTCTAGGCACAGTCGTAACACGGTCCCTGTAGAGACTAACCTGGGTTCACGTAGCTGCCGCCGCCACTGAGGCAGCCGCCGGACCCGCCAGGCGCCCGCCTGCCGCCGCCGCCGCTCCCGCCCAGGCCTCCGCCCTTGCGCGCGCCGCCCCCGCCCCAGCCAAACACACACCCGCGCGCCCCGCCGCCACCGCCGTCGCTGGTGGCGGAGGCCCCTGCAGGGCTGAGCATGGCTGGCTGGGTGGAAGCCATCGCGGAGTAAGGCCCCATCTGGGGGGACGTCATGTAGCCCCAGGGGGGGAAGTACGTGGGCCAGGGGGCGCTGGGGTCGGGGCCGTAAGGGACGCCTGTGTGTGTGTGTGTGTGGTGGTGAGTGTGTGTGTGCGTGTGTGTGTGTGTGCTTACGTGGCACCCATCCGGCCCCTCTGCCCGCCCGCTCGCCCGCCCGCCCACTCGCCCACCCGCCCCCTCCTCATGTTCACCATCCGTGCATGCCCCACCCACCTCTCCGCCCGCCCACCCACACACACACACACCAGTGCCCTACCACAGTCCCCTATATTGTAACCCCCGTGGTACAAGCTACACCGACAGTGGAATGGCCTTGTTACAACTGTAATACAATTCACGTACACACATACCCCCCCCCACACACACATGCACACACATGCACACGCACGCACAAGCACCTGGTCCCATCATGCCGTACGGCAGAGCCATCTGCGGAGGGCCGTAGTACTGACCCCCAGGGCCGTCACCTCCCCCTGGGTCGTAACCGCCGTACACGCCCGAGGTGCCTGAGGCGCACACACGAGCGGGCGGGGGGGGGGAGGGGGGGGCTTGAGGCTTGAGGGTTGTGGTTCAAAGGTTCAAGGATGATGAGGGTTTGGGGCGGGAATGGGGGGGGGGGGGGCTTCAGGGTTGAGGTTCAAGGGTTACGATTGAGGTTAAAGGGTTGAGGGTTATAAGGGTTATTTGGGTTTGGGGGGGGGGGGGGGGGGCTTGAGTGTTGAGGCTCAAGAGCTTCAGGGTTGAGGGTTGAGGCGCGCCCCAATATCTCTCGAGTATTTCCTCCCAAAGACTTCCCCTACCAGGCATGAGCTAGCCCACCCGGGGAGCCGAGCAGCAAGGGGTGCGCGTGCGCGTGAGCGTGCAACACGGCCTGAGACCCCTCTGCACGCGCGCCTATCTCTTGAGCATGATCTCGCAAAGACTGCGCCTTTCAGGCACAAAATAGCGCACACGGACAGCCGAGCAGCAAGGGGTGCGCGTGCGCGTGCAAAACAACCCGAGACCCATCTGCACGCGCGCCTATCTCTTAAGCCTTTCCTCAAAAAGACTGTGCCTTCCAGTCATAAGATTGCTCACCCGGAGAGCCGAGCAGCAAGGGGTGCGCGCGCGCGTGCAACACGGCCCAAGCCCCCTCTGCACACGCGCCTATCTCTTGAGCATGATCTCGCAAAGACTGCGCCTTTCAGGCACAAGATAGCGCACACGGACAGCCGAGCAGCAAGGGGTGCGCGTGCGCGTGCAAAACAACCCGAGACCCATCTGCACGCGCGCCTGTCTCTCAAGCCTTTCCTCAAAAAGACTGTGCCTTCCAGTCATAAGATTGCTCACCCGGAGAGCCGAGCAGCAAGGGGTGCGCGCGCGCGTGCAACACGGCCCGAGCCCCCTCTGCACGCGCGCCTATCTCTTGAGCATGATCTCGCAAAGACTGCGCCTTTCAGGCGCAAGATAGCGCACACGGACAGCCGAGCAGCAAGGGGTGCGCGTGCGCGTGCAAAAAAACCCGAGACCCATCTGCACGCGCGCCTGTCTCTTAAGCCTTTCCTAAAAAAGACTGTGCCTTCCAGTCATAAGATTGCTCACCCGGAGAGCCGAGCAGCAAGGGGTGCGCGCGCGCGTGCAACACGGCCCAAGCCCCCTCTGCACGCGCGCCTATCTCTTGAGCATGATCTCGCAAAGACTGCACCCTCCAGGCATCACATAGCTCACTCGGACCGAGCGGCAAGGGGTGCGCGTGCGCGGGCAACACGGACCAAGCCCTTCTGCACGCGCACCTATCTCTAAAGCATTATCTTCCAGGCATAAGAAAGCTCACCCGGAGAGCCGAACAGCAAGGGGTGCGCGTGCAACACGGCCAGAGCCCCCTCGGCACGCACGCCTATCTTGTAACATTTTCCTCGCAAAGACTGCGTCTTCCAGGCACAGTATAGCTCATCCGGAGAGCCGAGCGGCAAGGGGGGCACGGGCGTGGGCGCCTGCAAGATGGCCTGCGCAGCCTCGGCGCGTGCAAACGCCCTGGAGCCGGCCCCATTTCTCAAGCGTTCCCTGGTAAAGACTGCGCCCACCAGGCTCAAGATACCGCACCCGGAGAGCCGAGCGGCGAGGGGTGCGCGCGCGCGTACAACACGGCCCAAGCCCCCTCTGCACGCGCGCCTATCTCTTGAGCATGATCTCGCAAAGACTGCGCCTTCAGGCACAAGATAGCGCACACGGACAGCCGAGCAGCAAGGGGTGCGCGTGCGCGTGCAAAACAACCCGAGACCCATCTGCACGCGCGCCTATCTCTTAAGCCTTTCCTCAAAAAGACTGTGCCTTCCGGACGTTACAAAGCTCACCCGGAGAGCCGAGCAGCAAGGGGTGCGCGCGCGCGTGCAACACGGCCCAAGCCCCCTCTGCACACGCGCCTATCTCTTGAGCATGATCTCGCAAAGACTGCACCCTCCAGGCATCACATAGCTCACTCGGACCGAGCGGCAAGGGGTGCGCGTGCGCGGGCAACACGGACCAAGCCCTTCTGCACGCGCACCTATCTCTAAAGCATTATCTTCCAGGCATAAGAAAGCTCACCCGGAGAGCCGAACAGCAAGGGGTGCGCGTGCAACACGGCCAGAGCCCCCTCGGCACGCACGCCTATCTTGTAACATTTTCCTCGCAAAGACTGCGTCTTCCAGGCACAGTATAGCTCATCCGGAGAGCCGAGCGGCAAGGGGGGCACGGGCGTGGGCGCCTGCAAGATGGCCTGCGCAGCCTCGGCGCGTGCAAACGCCCTGGAGCCGGCCCCATTTCTCAAGCGTTCCCTGGTAAAGACTGCGCCCACCAGGCTCAAGATACCGCACCCGGAGAGCCGAGCGGCGAGGGGTGCGCGCGCGCGTACAACACGGCCCAAGCCCCCTCTGCACGCGCGCCTATCTCTTGAGCATGATCTCGCAAAGACTGCGCCTTCAGGCACAAGATAGCGCACACGGACAGCCGAGCAGCAAGGGGTGCGAGTGCGCGTGCAAAACAACCCAAGCCCCCTCTGCACGCGCCCCTATCTCCTAAACATTCCCTCGCAAAGA
Source organism: Chlamydomonas sp. UWO 241 (assembly GCA_016618255.1). Taxonomy (NCBI): domain Eukaryota; kingdom Viridiplantae; phylum Chlorophyta; class Chlorophyceae; order Chlamydomonadales; family Chlamydomonadaceae; genus Chlamydomonas; species Chlamydomonas priscui. Next base: position 257,823 of record VFSX01000096.1, on the reverse strand, counting down.
CTGCGCCATCCGGACGTAACAAAGCTCACCCGGAGAGCCGAGCAGCGAGCGCACGGGCAACACGGCCGGAGCCCCCTTTGCACACGCGCCCATCTCTTGAGCATTATCTCACAAATACTGCGCCTCCCAAGCACAAGATAGCTCACCCCGACAGCCAAGCGGCTAGGGGGGCGCGTGCGTGGGCAAAACAACCCGAGACCCATCTGCACGCGCGCCTATCTCTTAAGCATTTCCTCAAAAAGACTGTGCCTTCCAGTCATAAGATTGCTCACCCGGAGAGCCGAGCAGCAAGGGGTGCGCGCGCGCGTGCAACACGACCTGAGGCCCCTCTGCACACGCGCCCATCTCTTGAGCATGATCTCACAAATACAGCGCCTTCCAGGCGTAACATAGCTCACATGGACAGTCGAGCAGCGAGGGGTGCGCACGCGCGGGCAACACGACCCGAGCCCCCTCTGCACGCGCGCCTATCTCGAGCATTTCCTCACAAATACTGCGCCTTTCAGGCGTAACATAGCTCACCTGGAGAGCCGAGCAGCGAGGGGTGTGTGCACGTGCAACACGACCCGAGCCCCCTCTGCACGCGCGCCTATCTCGAGCATTTCCTCACAAATACTGCGCCTTTCAGGCGTAACATAGCTCACCTGGAGAGCCGAGCAGCGAGGGGTGTGTGCACGTGCAACACGACCCGAGCCCCCTCTGCACGCGCGCCTATCTCGAGCATTTCCTCACAAATACTGCGCCTTTCAGGCGTAACATAGCTCACCTGGAGAGCCGAGCAGCGAGGGGTGCGCGTGCGCGTGCAACACGACCCGAGCCCCCTCTGCACCCGCGCCTATTTTGTTACCATTATCTCACAGATAATGCGCCTTCCAGGCACAAGATAGCTCACCCGGAGAGCTGAGCGGCGAGGGGGGCACGTGCGTGGGCGCCTGCACGAAGGCCTGCGCTGCCTCGGCGCGCACAAACGTCCTGGGGGCGGTCTTGCGCCTGCGCGAGCACAACGCACGACTGCACAACATGATGGATCAGAAGAGAGGACGGCGGAAAATTATTTCCTTTTCAGGATATACATTTTTTTGAATTCTTCCGCAGCCGGATTTTTTCTTGACCGTTCACCTCGCGTAGACCGTTTGTCCTCAGATGTGGGTCAATTGAAAGCGGTTGACGTGCTGTGTCTGGCGGGCTTGGCAGACTAACAACCCACTGGGTGGGTTGAGCTGTGTGTAAGGTCAAAGTACAGCCGGAATACAGGCAAATGGCTGTGTAGGGCCGAAAAGGAAATCACTGGCGGTGGTGCAGGCTGGGGATGGGGTTGGCTTCAGCGCTGCGCATGCTCAAGCTGGGGGGAGGCGGGTCGGAAAAGAGAGCGCGGTGGTACAGGCGGAGTGGGAGGGGGGGGGGGGGTAACTTCAGTGTTGCGCATGCGCGCGCGTGCAAACGCCTCGGCCCCGTTCCTGCGGCGTGGGATTTAGAGCCGACCAAACAAACTACGAACCTCTGTCCATCTGTAGTTGCCGGGAGGGGGGGGGTCTTGTAATTATGGGGCTGCGCCTCAGTGGTCCCTGGGAAGGATTATAGTAATAAGTTGATTGCCGGCTCCAGCAACTTTGACCGCTCATACCAGGCACAATACACAGCGGGTATTCATGCAATGCATGCCGCTGCGCTGCTGTTGGCAAGAGCTTTCCAGCGCATCACTCCACGTCCTCACCCACCAAGTGTGGGGTGGTTTTCTGGGAAATGGGACATCCGGCTCGGAGCGGTTTACGGCTCGCAGGGGAATCACTGCTGCGCCTGCGTCTGCATGGCAGCCTGATCAGCCTCCTTACGCGCGTGCGCCGTGGCCCCATCCTGCGGCTGAGAGGGCTGAGAGGCAGTGATTTTGTTTTCCGTCTTGATATGTATTTTCAAGGAGCCGGCGCGCGGACCGACGCCCTGTTGACCGCCTTGACCGCTGCCTCAGCGTTGACCATTGACCATCAAATACAGGCAATTTTCAAGCCTTGGACGAGATCCATCTGATGGGATCGTCTGACCATCAAGCAACTTGGTTGGTTGTGCTCCATCCGATGGGCTCGTCAGTGGCCAAATGGTCCCAGTGGCTCCCAGGAGCCGACAGCAAAGTGACTGGTGTCGCAGCCGCCGCAGGGTTTACTAACAGTGGTGTCATTAGCACCCCCGCAGCCCCCGCAGCGGAGGCAAACCGGGAAATTGGGGGGGAAACTGCGGGGGCGAATCGCGGAAATTTCGCTCCAAAAGTGTGAAATTCGACGATTTTCACACTTTTCGCGGAAAAAACGTTGCCTGCGGGGGCAATTCGGCATGCCCCCTCCAATAGCGGGGGCAAACAGCACATTCTCGGATTCCTTAATGACACCACTGTGTAGTAACATACAGTAAGATATAGGTTGTGGTAACAGGGAGATGCTCTTGCAATGTGGCTGATAGCCGAAATCGAAACCATTATCCTCGACCCGGGAAACTCAACCCCCAGTCTAAACCCCAAGCACACTCACCCTCCTACGTGGCCCTCGAGTGCAGCAGCGAACGGGACGATGCCCTTGGGGGGTGGCTGGTAGCTGAAGTCGACCCCGCACACGCGCTGCAGCCCGCCGACTGCCTGGCCTGCGGGGCGGGGGGGTGGGTGGGTCAGAGGTGGAGTGGATGCTTCTGCTGCCCTACCACACCCCAACATCTGATCCGCACAAGTGAAGGCGGTCATAACGCCTGAGGCGATCAGGGGTGCGCCCCAGACGACACCTGGGGCGGTCGGCGAGCCACCGGATCCGTGCAAATTAAAGCGCCACCTGAGGCGCCGCCTCAGGCGTTGGGAATGTGGTAGGGCTGGGGTTGGGTGGGGGGGGCTGAAGTTGGGTGCAGCTCTTTCCACTCCTTCCTCTCCCCTTCCCCACGCGTAGCTCCTCCTCCCTCCCGTAGCTCTCCCCTCCCCGTACATTTGTCAACCCTCTGCCCGCCTCTCCCCCCAACCAGACAACCAACCAACCATCCAAGCGTTACATGAGGCCGTCTGCATTCACCGGCAATGCCTGTACTACTCACAGCAATACACCCCGGCAATTGTTACGAGATCGGACCCGTGCACTGGGATGTCTTTCGAACAGCGGGTGACCGACCAGCGCCCCCCCCCCCCCCACACACACACACATGCTCACACACTTGCATGTCTGAACATGCCCTAGGAAACCTCCTTGTGGCGATTGAGCGGTCCTCGCCACTTGTATCACCTTTCCATCTTCGTCTACCCTCCCCTCTGCCATATTGACGATGGGCTACCGTCCCCCCTTCTCATTACCCTTGAGCATGCCCTCACACAGCTCCTTGTAGCAACCCAGCGCCACGGAAAAGATGACTAGATCCTCCACGATGCTGCCATCGCCCTACGCCCTATTGACGATAGGCCACCGTCCCCCCTTCGCACCCTTGAGCATGCCCTCACACAGCTCCTTGTAGCGATCCAGCGCCGCGGAAACGATGCACAGAGCCTCCGCGATGCTGCCATCGTTTCCCTGTGGCAAAGAGAGGTCGTTGTTGTTGTTGTTGTTGTTGCTTGTTATGGATAGAGGATAGTTATACAAATCCTGTGGCGAAGAGAGGCTGTTGTTGCTGCTTGTTATAGAGAGGAGAGTAAAAAAATTTAATACAAATCCTGTGGTAAAGACTGGGTAAAGACAGGTTGTTGTTGTTCCTTGTTGTAGAGAGGACAGTTTAAAAAAAACTGTGGTAAAGAGAACTTGTTGTTGTCGCTTGTCATAGATAGAGGATCGTTATACAAATCCTGTGGCAAAGAGAGGTTGTTGTTGTTGCTTGTTATAGAGAGAGGAGAGTTTTACATTTTTCAATACAAATCCTGTGGTAAAGACAGGTTGCTGTTGTTCCTTGTTATAGAGAGGAGAGTTTCAAAAAAACTGTGGTAAAGAGAACTTGTTGATGTTGCTTGCAATAGATAGAGGAGAGTTTAACAAATCCTGTGGCGAAGAGAGGTTGTTGTTGTTATTGCGGGCAAAAGGAGGGGAGAGTTTCACGAATCCACTGCCGGCGGTCACAATCAGTTTCAGAGCTCCAGCAAGACAGCGATCCAGCTCCGCAGAGAATATGCACAGAGCATCCACGATGCTGCCATCGTTTCCCTGAGGATGATGATGATGGATGCTACATTCAGGGACACCTCTAGAGACGTACAAGGCCGCGCTCCGCGCGTATGGCTCGAGCACCTTCATGAGATGGCTGGCTGTTGGTGGTAGGGAACCCCAAATATGTCAGAAAGAGCGTGGGCGCGCCCCCAGGTCCCCTGCCGCAGTGGTGGCAAAATGCTTGTTGAAGTAGGTCAGCGCATGTGGGGAAACACAAACGCGAGGCAGGTGCATCGCCAATCGCCAAAAGAGAGACCCTCCCGTGGGGAGAAAGGCCTAGGCGTGGCCGGAAAGGATGTACAGCCGGGCCGCAACCTCATGACCTCATTATTGTAAGGGGTTTGATGACTGGGATTTCAACCAGCATTCACAGGATTCTCAACCTGTTACCCTTGACCCAGCAAAGAGAGACCATTTCAGTTGAACAAACTTGCAGGAACTCTACCAGAGCCGAGGTGCCCCTGAACACACCCCGCACTGCTGGTGCACAGCCGGCACACACGCACTGCCCCCGCACAGCTAGTGCTCTCTCTACGTGTGCACAGCCGTCACCAACGCACAGCTGCTACACAACTAGCACATAGCTAGTCCAAAATCCTGGAAAAACAATCTGCCGCTGTGTAGCCCCTGCACTGCCAGTGAACTGCCTCCTCAGGCTCTCGTGGGAAAGAGTCATCACCCGGGGTGGCAGCCGCAAGCGTCGCCCCACGCTGTAGTTTGATTTGCATATCTACTTCCTCCTCCTACTTCTACAAGTGTTTGCAGCCGCTGCAGTAGGGGACCTGGGGGCGCGCCCACGCTCTTTACAGAGTTGGGGTTCCCTACCACCAACAGCCAGCCATCTCATCAAGGTGCTCAGACCATATGCGCCGAGCACGGTCTTATACGCCTTCAGAGGTGTCCCTGACTGAAACAACCATCATCATAACGCATTGTCTGTCACGCGACGAGACGTGACCCACCTCTTACCACAAAAAACTGAAACAGCGCGCTGATTGCCACACAAAGCATGCTGATTCGTATTCGTACTTCCTTACGCGCAGTGATTTTCTATCCATGAAATTTAATTGATTATTCCAAAGCTGGATTTTCTTTGACCACGTGGACTGTTGACCTCCAGTTGACCGTCTGCCCTCAAATATAGGTCATTTGATAGCTCTTGACGAGTTCTGCCTGCCGGGCTTGCCAGAGTAACAATCCACTGGATGGGTTGAGCCGTGTTGAAGGTCCAAGCACAGCCAGAATACAGACAAATGGCTGTGTGACGCCGACAAGGAAATCTATGCTTACGCGCAACAAGACGTGACCCACCTCCATCACAAAAACGCGGCAGGGGCGGCAGCCACCTCTTCTCAAAAAAACACATCATCGTGGCGATCGCCAAACGCAGCATTTTGATTCGTGGACCGTTTTGCCTTGCACGTGACGAGACGTTTCCCACCTCTATAACAAGAATGTGAAACAGCGGGTTGATTGCCACATGATGCATTTTGATTCGAATACCGTGTTGCCTTGACACGCGCCGTAACGTGACCCACCTCTATCAAAAACACGTGGCAGGGGCGGCAGCCATTTCTATCACAAAAAGCGTGAAACATCCTGTCGATCGCCACACGCTGCATTTCGATTCGTATACCGTTTTGCCTTGCACGTGACGAGACGTTCCCCACCTCTATAACAAGAATGTGAAACAGCGTGTTGATTCCCATGTCTTTATAATGTTTTATATTTTTTTGATTTGTAAACCGTTTTGCCTTGCGACGAGACGTGACCCACCTCTATATAACAAGAATGTTAAACAGCATGTTGATTGACATGACTTAATTGTCTGAAGCCCGGATCTGAATCCCCGACATGAACTTGGCTCCCTAAATCTCTGGCATGAATGTGATTCCATGACAACCCACCTCCATCACAAACACGCGGCAGGGGCGGCAGCCGTGCGTTTTGGTCAACGACTTAATTGTCTGAAGCCCGGATCTGAATCCCCGGCCTGAATCTGGCTCCCTAAATCTCTGATATATATTATGTTGTTGTATGACAACCCACCTCCATCACAAAGACGCGGCAGGGGCGGCAGCCGTGCGTCTCGTTCCGCGAGCTTATGTCGCAGCCAGAGACGCGGATGATGTCGCGGATGCTGCGTGTGCGCGTGTGTGTGTGTGTGTGTGTGTTTGTGTGTGTGTGTGTGTGTGTGTGTATGTGTGTGTGTGTGTGCGTGCGTGTGTGCGCGTGTGTGTGTGTATTTTCTTTGTGTGAGAGAGTGCATGTGTGCGTGTGTGTGTGCGTGTGTGTGCGTGTGTGCGTGTGGAGGGGAGTGCGTGTATGCGCGTGTGTGTGCATTTTGTTTGTGTGAGAGAGTGGTAATGGTTAATGGTAGCTAGCCTCGTTAGGCAGCTCCCTCAATCCCACGCCCCGAGGTTGCGTACCGTAAACTGTAAACTGATCATGACCTCATGCTCACGAGGGTGTTTGAGGTGGTAGGCTCCCTGGTAGGCTGGTGCTCTGCGTGGCCTTGCGGGCTCTACTAGTAGAGCTCCCCTAGACGTGTAGTCTAGGCCTTGACTCACGCCTCGGGGTCCTCCGGGCGCGTACATGTAAAAACTGTTAAAACATGTCCACGAGACAACACGAGGGCCGTTGACCCAGCGCAACTGCGACTTGGTAGGCTGGCGCGCTGCGTGGCCTTGCTTGCTCTACTAGTAGAGCTCCCTTAGACGTGTAGTCTACCTAGACATGTAGTCTAGGCCTTAACTCACGCCCCGGGGTCAGGAGGACTCCAGGCGCGTACATGTAAAAAACTGTGGAAAAAAACAGCGCACCTGACGCCACCAGGCCCGATGATAAAGCCAGACGCCAGCAGGGTGACGCGGAGGAGGACGGAGCTGCGGTGGTTGCAGCCAGACAGGAGGGGCAGGCAGCAAGCAGGTTGAATACGTCAGGTTGTGTGAGGCAGCCGGCAAGGGGTCGCGAGATGAGAGAACCGACGCATGCACTATAGGGATCACAGCAGTGATGAAGTCATCAAGATGGAGCTGCAGTGGGTGCAGGCAGGCAGGAGGGGCGGTCAGGTCGAATACGTACGGTCTCGTGAGTTTTTTTGTTAATGGACAGGTGGGGACAGGCAGCAGGTACGTCGAATACGTCAGGTTGTGCGAGGCAGTGGGCCGATGAGGAAGCCAGACGCCAGCAAGGTGACGCGGAGGAGTTTTTACAGTTTGTACATGTACGCGCCCGACGCGGAGGAGGACGGAGCTGCGGTGGGTGCAGCCAGGCAAGTGGGGCAGGCAGCAGGCAGGTCGAATACGTCAGGTCGTGTGAGGCAGCGGGCCAAGGGTCGCAAGATGGGATAACCGCAACCGACGCATGTACGATAGGGATGACAGCAATGATGAAGTCATCAAGATGGAGCTGCGGTGGGTGCAGGCAGACAGGAAGGACAGGCAGCAGGCAGATGATTGGTTATGGGTTAAGGGTTTAAGGCTTAGGGTTTACCCCCGATGCACCCCCCGACGCCAAAGACGGATCGAACAACTTACCCAGTTGGCTGCTGCTCAGCGGAGATGATGCCCTGCTCTGCTTTCTCCACGCCCATACCCTGTGCGTGTGTGTGCGTGCATGCGTGAGTGTGTGTGAGTGTACGTGCATGTGTGCGTGCGTGCGTGCGTGTGCGTGTGCGTGTTCGTATTTGTGTGTGTGTGTGTGTGTGTGTGTGTGTGTGTGTGTGCGTGCGTGTGTGTGTGCGTGTGTGTGTGTGTGTGTGTGCGTGTGTGTGTGCGTGTGTGTGCGTGTGTGTGTGTGTGTGTGCGTGTGCGTGTGTGCATGTGTGCGTGTGCGTGCGTGTGTGTGTGTCAACAGCAAGAGTGCCTTTGTCATGCAGTGCAGCAGCGTATCCGGAGGTGCGGCATCACACACACAAATACCAAGTAACACGGGGTTTCCAGCTAAGCAGGCTACTCTTCTACTTGAGATCACCCGTCGATACTCCAGCACAGGTTGAGTGTACTAGAGCACCGCCGGCTCCCGGCCGATCGACTACCGCTCCCAACACACACAGCTGCCATGCAACTACCCTGCAGCTACCGTGCAACTTCCCTGCATCCACACACGCATAGCAGCCTAGCCGATGCGACCACAGCCCCACACGTGATGCTGTAACAGCTACCCTTGCGAATGCCCAGCCAGTGGCCTGACTTCCGGGGGCACGCTCAATTGCATGCAATTGGCAAATGTCAGTTGATTTGGCGGTTTTTTGTATTTCATGGGCGCGCACACTCGAGCAGAGCATCAACCATCCAACCCCGTAGCCCAGCCCGTGGAGCAGGTAGCAGCTACCCTTGCGCATGTCCAGTAAGAAGGTGGCACGAAGGGTATGATTTTCCAGCATCAGCCAATAGCCCGACATTTCGAGATCCGACCGTTTAAATCCCTCTCTGGTAAGCGGGTAGAGCGGGAACTCACAACTGCCTCCCCTCCGAGTGAAGCCCCTGGTTAGGCTTTTGTTACACTCGACCCTGCCATGTGCACCGAAACCAAAGCTTAGCCACTGAGCCTTCCATCGGAGGAGAGCGGGTGTGAGTTCTTGCCCTACCCTCTTAAGAAGTAAGTACCAGAGAGGGATCTTAAAAGTCGGATCTCGAGATGTCAGGCCGCTGGCTGGTACTGACACATAGCACCCTTCGTGCTTACTCTTTACTGGACATGCGCAAGGTGTCTGTTACTTGCCCCACGGGGTGGGCTACGCCAGATGGTTCATGCTCTCCTAGAGTGTGCGCGCCCATAACATACAGTAACAGTAACACGGGTTTTCCAGCTAAGCAGGCTACTCTTCTACTAGAGACACCCGCCGATACTCCAGCACACTTAAGTACTAGAGTACCGCCGGCTCCCGGCCAATAGACTACCGCTCCCGCCGGCTAGACTACCCCAAACAGCGGTCTCTGAGAGACATGTCTGGCAAAGAGCATATAGGAGAGGACCTTCCTCAGGGTCACAGTAGTGGCCTTGTGGCCAGTCAAGCCGGCAGAGCCGACTGGCGCTGACTGGAACGGTCCCCGCCTGGCAGTGCATGGCTGTCCAGCTCTCGTTTGCATGGGGCTCAGCCGGCGCCCCATGCCTCATGCATGGCCAGGTCCCACCCTCCAGGGGTGCATGGACGACAGAGTTGTCATGGAGGCTGCCTGACGACCTTCCAACGCCAGTCACCGGCAGACGAGCGACCCCGAGGATGGGCGCGGTGACGAACGCTGCGATTCGTGAAGCGGATTTACTCTGTGTTGCCTCGGCGGTCGCCACCGCTGAAGCCGTGATGGTAGCCCGCCTCCACGGGCAGCCATCTTGACCAATGTCCAGCATGCATTGACGGGCGCCAGCTCCTCCGCTCGTCGATCAACTCGTCGAGATCGGTGCCGCATGGCGTCCTGCATGGGGGGAGGATAAGGGGCCGTCTCCCAGCACGGGCCGCGGCAGCGCCGCGGCTACTCGCCAAGCCATGGCAACGCCGGGCAAGCCGCTCCTGAAGTGTTCCGCCGAGGGGCAGTCTAGCAGGAGCCGGGCCAGTCGTATTTTACCCCGCTCGTCAGCGGCACGGAGATCCTCGTCACCAGCAGCGCCGCATTGCTGGGTCCAGGGCTCGGCGACGAGAACGCGCCTCCGTTAATCAAGCCCCCATAACATACACAAACACAAAATCAATTGACATTTGCCAAGCGCATGCCATTGAGCGTGCCCCCGGCGTGCCTGCTGCGCACCCCTCCGCCTTCCCTTTTTCCATCCCCTTCCCGTTTCCCCACACATACAGTGAGCCCGGCGTCCCCTCGGGGACAGCACCACCGGTTAGTTTACTAACCTCTCTCTGACGATGATGGATGTCAGGGACACCTTTAAAGGCGTATAAGACCGTGCTCGGCGCGTATGGCCCGAGCACCTGAATGAGATGGCTGGCTGTTAGTGGTAGGTAACCCCAACTCTGGTAAGAGCGTGGGTGCACCCCTAGGTCCCCTGCCGCAGCGGCAGCAAACGCTTGTTGAAGTAGGTGAGCGCATGTGGGGAAACTCTCTAGCTGCTTCAGACACCAACTAGCGCTCGCCACCTAGGCGTAAGTGGACCATGGCGAGTAGCTACAATGCAGCCTGCGTCCAGCTGCCATACACCTTCCACGTAGCTCCAAACACACCTGGCACCCCTGGCACCACACAGCTACCATGCAGCTACCATGCAGGCACCATGCAGCTTAGTGCAGCTTCAACCTCCTACCCCCCACCCCCCACCCCCACCCCGACGCGCACACAACACACCTGGCGTCGAGGGCCGCTCAGCTGCAGCCACCACACAGCAGCTACCATGCAGCCACCATGCAGCCACCATGCAGCTACCATGCAGCTTCAGCCCCCCCCCTCACACACGCACGCACACACACGCACACACACACACACACAACATGGCGCCGAGGGCCGCTCGGCTGCAGCTGCATGCAACTGCCAGGCCACTTCCGTGCAGCTACACTGCAGCTTTCCCGCAGCTACCACGCAATATCAACCTGGACCCCCCCCCACACACACACCTGGCGTCGAGGGCCGCTCGGCTGCAGCCACTTGGCGCCGCTCACGGCGCTTGCGTGTTCGCTGCCTGGCGTGAGCATGCCGGTGCTCGACTGCTCGCTGCCTGTGTTGGGGTGACGGCAAAGGGGGTGACGGGGGGGAGGGCATGCCGCTGAGGGGAGGGGAGTGAGCAAGAGAAGGCCGTTTACAGTTTACAGTTCACAGGACTCGGGGCGTGGGATTGAGGGAGCTGCCTTATGACGCTGGCCAACATAGGAGCATGCCGCTGGAGTCCTCTCTACAGGGAATGAAAACGGGGTGTGTGTGTGGGGGAGGGGGGAGATGGGACGGGGTTCAAGCAGAGCGCGGAGGGGTGCTGTGGAGGGGCAGACGCCGGGTGGATGTGGAGAGCGGCGCATTGCCTGCGACACGCACTGCCGCTCCCTGCGGGTGGGCGAGGGAAGGAGGAGGGGGAGGGGGGTAGAGTCAGCACACTGCCCTAACACAGCCCCATCATCTTATCCGCGCAAGTGAATGCGGTCATAACGCCTCAGGCGGTCGGGGGTGTCCCTCAGGCGGTGGTGGTCGCCTACGGCGGTCGGGGTGGCGCCTGAGGCGGTCGGGATGACGCCCGAGGCCGCGATGAGGCGATCAGGGGTGCGCCCCAGGCGGCGCCTCGGGCGGTCGGTGCGCCCGAGGCGCCGCCTGATCCGCGCAAGTAAATGCGCCGCCTGAGGCGCCGCCTGAGGCGTTGGAAATGTGGGAGGGCTGTGAAATTGCGGCCTGACATTGGTCAGCCAGCAACGCCCTTGCAGAGGACCGAGTTCGCGGGGCGTTGTGATCTCGCCGGGTGGCTGTGGGGTGTGATCCGGGTTGTTATTTGGGCAGGTGGGTGGGCGCGTGGGTGTGAGGGTGACTGCGGAGAGGCCAAAGCTGCGGCCAAAGACGACGAGAGAGCGGGCACGCGGCCTCACCGGCATCACCGCCCTCGTTGTCGCTGGCAACGCCGCTGCTGTTGCCAGGCGGCTTGTCGTCTCCCTCAGCGCCCTCCGCCCGCTCGCTGACTCTCTCGCCCCCAGGGGGACTGCCCTGAGGGGCGCCCGGCGCGAGGCCCGCACCGCCAGCGCCCGGTGGGGGCGAGGCCAGCGCCGCCGCATCGAGCACGCTTGCGTCCAGCTTCTTCGCGTTGATCGCGCGGAGCAGCTGCACGAGCTGCATCTGCTGCGCCGCGTGCTGCGCCTGCGCCATGCTGGCAAGCTGCATCTGCTGCGCTGTGTGCTGCGCCTGCGCCATGCTGCGCTGCGTTTGCTGGCGCCTCGGCGTGCTGCACTACGTGTGCGTGTGCAGATCACGCTCTGCCGCCCTGCTGCTCTCCTTGCTGCTTGCCCTCGTAACCCAATCAGAGGACCTCGGCGCGATCCCTACGTGGCAACGCAATGCTGCGGAGGAGGAGGCGAGGGGCACCCAATCGATAGTTGCGCCAAGCCAGGGCGATCCCAGGCCTGCAGTTCCCTCACCCGCTGCAGCGTACCCCCTCAAGTCTGCACTCCCAGGTTCATGGGCGCGAGCGACCCATATGCCCCGTGCAACCTTCGATCCGCCTCGATGCGCATGGTACCTTCACCTTAGTTTCGCGGGAAACTCCACGCCTCGCACCACACGCCAACAAGAGCAACGCCAAAGCCAACGCCAAACCAACTGTTCAAATGACTGTTCAGAAGAAGACCTGGTTTGGTCCGGCGAACATGCGGGTGTACCCATCAGAGTGCGACTTCCACACTATACACACTACAGTGTGCTGTGCTGACGTGGACATCCATTGCTGCTTCCTGGTGCCCATTACGAGGTTGGTGCATGCTGCCTGCTTGCGATAACATAGGAGTGGGTGGGGATCACGTCACAAAAACTGCCTTTAGGGTTTAGAAACCCTAAAACCCACCGTCCCCCCCCCCCCCACACACACACCTCCCTTGCCCTGTGTGTGTGTATAGGTGTGGGGTGTGTGGAGGTCGTGTACAGATGAGACACAGCTGCAGGGATGTAAGCACAGCCCACGATCACGGCACAAAAGCTGCCTTTAGAGGTTTAGAAACATGAAAATACCTTCAGGTTTCAGAAACAGACCATTCTACTGATTTTCCTTGCCGTACCACATACCAGTACAGGTCAGGACGCTGACACCCCCTTTCAGTACGCGCGTACCGTGCAACCCTGCCCCCAAGCCCCAGCTCAAAGTGGGGTGGCAATATGAGCCCTGGGGTGGCATGCATGCCAGCTCACACACACACACACAAACACACACACACACACAGACACAGACACAGACACAGACACAGACACAGACACAGACACAGACAGACACAGACACAGACACAGACACAGACACAGACACAGACACAGACACAGACACAGACACAGACACAGACACAGACACAGACACAGACACAGACACAGACACAGACACAGACACACAGACACAGACACAGACACAGACACAGACACAGACACAGACACAGACACAGACACAGACACAGACACAGACACAGACACAGACACAGACACAGACACAGACACAGACACAGACACAGACACACACACACACGCACACACGCACACACACACACACACACACACACACACACATTGACTCGGGGTGTAAGGCGCTTCTGTCGTGTTATGCTTTTGGTGACAACGACTTTGCTAAGTGTAGCACTTTGGGCGGATGTGTTACCGGCCCCGCTTCTGGCGGTTTGTGGGAAGCCCTCTGGTCTCTTCATGGTTTTATACCTTGGGCTCCCTGGGCTGCCCTCCATCCACCCGAGGTGCCTGGATTGTGGTGCTGGAGGTTGGCGCCCACCACCTGGTGTGGGTTGCGCTGCTGTGAGCTACTTTTGTAGCTTTACCTTTTGAAGGGCCTCGCTTTTTCGTGTCCCGCTGGAACGTGCGCAATATTCGTCGCCAAAAGGACATGTGCCCAGCGCTGGGCGCATGTATACGGCAGAGCTCCCAACCGTTGGGAGTGGTGACGTATACGTATCCGCGAACCGACTCGCCATTGATCTTCTAGCTACATGCTGGCAACCCTTTCGGCCCGTCCCACCACCTGCAAAGTCCATGCACGCGTTCGCGCGCACGTGCACACGTGGTGGTGATGGATGTTGCAGATAGGGACACCTCTTAAGGCGTGTACAACCGTGCTCGACGCGAATGGCGCAAGCACCTTGATGCGATAGATGGCTGACCCTTGGTGGTACTCCCCCCACTCAGCAAAGAGCGTGGGTGCACCCCCCAACATGCACATCCCAGCACTGGCGGAAACACCCATCCACCGCGCCCCCCTCCCGCCTGCCTCCCGCCCGCCCCGGCCCCCACTCCATAGCACCGTTTATTTCCTTCACTTTTTACATGTATGCGCCGGGAGGACCCTGGGGCGTGAGATAAGGCCCAGACTACACGTCAAGGGGAGCTGTACTAGAAGAGCCCGCAAGGCCACGCAGTGCGCCAGCCTACCAGTCCATCGCACAGCCATGGTCACGACGCCCACACGTTGACCCCATCGCCCGCATGTGTCTCTTCACCAGCAGCGCCACAGACACCGTCACGCCTGCCCGCTGCTGCTGCGCTTCCCCACGCGCCCTCACGCCGCCTGCTGCCGTGCCAGTGCAAGATGCACATGCAGCATGCGCGCGACGAACGACGCCCACACGTTGACCCTATGGCCCGAGCCTGTCTCTCCACCAGCAGTGCCACAGTCACCGTTATGCCTGCCCGCTGCTGCTGCGCCTCATAACGCGCCCTCACGTCGCCTGCCGCTGCGCCAGGGCAAGGTACACGTGCAGCATGTGCGCGACAAACGACGACCACACGTTGACCTCGTGGCCAGAGCCAGTGGCCTCGCACGCCTCGTGTGCCGCCTCCATGAGGATGCCGCAGCCGACGAGCAGTGGGAGCTTGGTGGGGAGGTGGAGCACCTGGGAAGGCAGAGGGAGGTGGGGGCGTGGTTGGGTGTTTGAGGTGGTAGGCTCCCTGGTAGGCTGGTGCGCTGCGTGGCCTTGCAGGCTCTCCTAGTAGAGCCCCCTAGACGTAAAGTCTACGCCTTGACTCACGCCCCGGGGTCCTCCGGGCACGCACGTGTAAAACCTGTAAAACCAGGGGAGGTGGGGTGTGTGTGGGCAGGTTTTGAGCTGTAATTTTTCATGGTGAGGAGAAATGCATGCCGAGCACCTGGAAACGCAGAGGGGAGGTGGGGGCGTGGTGGGGCGTGTGGGGGCAGGTTTCGAGCTGAGTTGTTTTTCATGGTGAGGAGGAATGCATGCCGAGCACTCAGAAACGCACAGGGAAGGTGGGGACGTGGTTGGGTGTTACAGTTTGTGAGCATCGTGTTGAGATGAGGATGATGAATCAGCGGTGCCTACCACAGCCCCCTATAGTGTCACCCTAGCGCTGGGAGGCCCGATCGTCAACTCCCAGGCAGGTGCCTCCTCCCCCCGCCCTCCCAAAAACATTCCCCACCATCACGCCCACCAGGTTGAGCCCCTCATAAAGTGGCAGCAGAGGCATGCATTCCTAGTTAAAAGAAAACGTCAAAGCCAGCCCCGCCACCCCCCCATCCCACGCACATTCTCCACCATCACGCCCAGCAGGTTGAGTCCATCATCAAGTGGCAGCGGAGGCAATCCTCCTCACCATCCCTCCCGCAGCAGGTGCTCCTACATCCCCCTCGCAGCCCCCCTCTCCCCCTCCGACGCACATTCTCCGTAACGGGACGAGTGACACCGTCCCGTGTCATTCTCCACCATCATGCCCAGCAGATTGAGCCCTTTGGTAAAGTGACAGTGTCAGCATACATTTCTCCTCATCATGAAAAAAAACTCAGCTCAAATCCATCCCCCCCCCCACCACACGCACATTCTCCAACATCACGCCCAGCAGGTTGAGCCCCTCATTAAGAGACAGCGGAGGCATGCCCCACCCCCTCCCTACCACAGCCACGCCCCCTTCCCCTTCCTTCCCTCCCTCCCACACACCTTCTCCACCATCACGCCCAGCAGGTTGAGCCCCTCGTAAATTGGCAGCGTCAGCATACATTCCTCCTCATCATGGAAAAAACTGCTAACAACCTGCCCCCCCCCCCCCCCAAAACGCACATTCTCCACCATCACGCCCAGCAGGTTGAGCCCCTCATCCAGTGACAGCGGCGGCATGCTCTCAACCAGGTAGTCGTAGTCGCTCTTGCCAGGGGGTGGGTCCTGCAGGTTGTGCACATGTGTGTGTGTGTGTGTGTGTGTGTTCGCGGCGCCCCACCACCATGCACCACAGAACCTCACATCGCCATGCCCCCCCCTTCAGCACCCTTCACTCCCACTGACACGCTCCAAACTACACAGTCCACCTATCCACCACCTTCACCACCCCACAGTCGACTACCCGCCCACGCTCCACCCCCACATGGAGCTTGCCGTCCCGTGTGCGCGCCATGCAGGCCCATGCACCCCCGCCCCATGCGCCTCCCGCCCATGCGCCCTCACGCGCGCCGACCCCATGCTGGCCCTCCCTCCCCCCCCCCTCCCCCCAGCCTTTCCTCCCTTGCCCCTGCCTCCACCCCCTGCCTACCTACATCATCGCCCCATGGACTTCACAGGCCCATGGAGATGATCCGCCTCACCACCCCCCACGCCCCAGCCTCTCCTCCCTCGCCCCTGCCTCCGCCCCCTGCCTACCTACATCATCGCCCCATGGAGTTCAGAGGCCCATGGAGATGATCCGCCGCCCCATCCCTGCGCCCCTGCCTACGTTCATCATCGCCCCATCGAGTTCGTTGGCTCATGGAGATGATCCGCCGCCGCCCCCTATCCCAGGCCCGCCTACGCTCGCCCGTCGCCCCATCGAGGAGCTGATCCGACGTCCTCTAGGCCTGCCTACCCCCAACTATCGCCCCATGGAATTAATCAGCCCATGGGGGGATGATACGCCGCGATTGAGGCTGAATGAAGTTGAAAGTTGAAGTTGGTTGGCCCGAGTGGCAACCCCCCCCCCCGCCATGTGATGTACCCCTCTTAGCGCTGATTGGTCCCCCGCTGTAGAACGACGCACATGTGCCTTTTGACTTCTGGAACATTGCCAGTGCTTAAGTACGGGTAGTGCTGTTGCAGTCGTGTAACATTATGGAATGGAATGGAATGTGTTCGCGGGTGGAGGATGGAGGGTCAAGTGCAAAGAGAGTTGGTAGAAGTGGCAGCGGCAGCAGCAGCAGCAAAAGCAGCAGCAGCAGCAGTGGCAGCAGTAGTTGTAGTTGCTCTTGCCAGGGGGAGGGTCCCCCGCAGGTTGTGCACATGTGTGTGTGTGTGTGTGTAATGGGGTCAGTCGGAAGCAGCAGCAGCAGCAGCAGCAGTCGGAAGCGGCAGCGGCAGAAGCGGTAGAAGTAGCAGCGGTTGCAGCAGCAGCAGCAGTGGCGCCAGTGGCAGCAGCTCTTGCCAGAGGGGTGGGTCCTGCACGCGTGTGTGTTGCGGATGGAGGGTCAGGTGCAAAGACAGTCGGTAGAAGCGGCAGCGGCAGCAGCAGCAGCGACAGCACCAGTAGCAGCAGTAGTTGTGATGATGGTGATGGATGTTACAGTCAGGGACACCTCTAAAGGCGTATAAGACCGTGCTCGGCGCGTATGGCCCGAGCACCTTGCTGAGATGGCTGGCTGTTGGTGGTAGGGAACCCCAACTCTGTAAAGAGCGTGGGCGCACCCCTAGGTCCCCTACCGCAGCGGCAGCAAACGCTTGTTGAAGTCGGTGAGCGCATGTTGGGAAACGGAAACGCAAGGCAGGTTCGTCGCCAATCGCCAAAGAGACATCCCCCCGTGGGGAGAAAGGCCAAGACGTGGCCGAAAAGGATATCCAGCCGGGCCGCAACCTCTAACGTGTTAAGGGGTTTTCTAACTGGGATTTCAACCAGCATTCACAGGATTCTCAACCTGTTACCCTTAACCCGGCTCTGAGCAGAAGCTGACCCCTTGTCGTTGCACCGAGCACGACATTGGACGTGTCGCAGGCCCCCCCCCTGCTGAAGGGGGGAGGCACAGAAGGACTCGGTGAGGGGCACATCCCTAAGCCTAACTACCTAGAAAGGGGCTGGAAAAGGCGGTCAGTGGTGACCAACAGTGTGGGATTTGGTAATAGGTTAGAGAGCAAGCTTGCCCCCCGGTTGTAGCGGATAAATATGTTCCTTCTGCATACGCTGTTTTGAGGTCGACATCTTTGAGGCAGCTTTCACGTGTAAGTCCCAACGTGGGCATTTCTCAGGTGCGCCAGCTGCGGTGCACTGCAAACGGCACAGTCCACCGCAGCTCCTCGGGAACCCACGCTTGGGTCCCCGCCACTATCGTGGCTGCCTCATTGACTCCTAATTCAAAACATCGTTCGCTTCAGGTCAATAACTCCTCCCGATCCTCTACCATCTCCAGGCTTGTGTTACGTATATCAAGGCACGAGACCAGAAAGTAGGCCATGTCACGCCAAAAACAAGGGTAAAGTAGCCCCGGGCGGGGGTTCATCAACGCCCGCATCTTCGCATCCAAGCCTTTATCGTCCCCAGTTGTAGTCACTGTTGCCAGGGGGTGGGTCCTGCAGGTTGTGCACATGTGTATGTGTGTGTGTGTATGTGTGCGTGTGTGATGGGGTCAGTCGGAAGCAGCAGAGGCGGCGGCAGCAGCAGCAGCAGCAGCATCAGTAGCAGCGACAGCAGTAGTCATAGTCGCTGTTGCCAGGGGGTGGGTCCTGCAGGTTGTGCATATGTATGTGTGTGTGTGTGTGTGTGTGTGTGTGATGGGGTCAGTCGTAAGCAGCAGTGGCGGCGGCAGCAGCAGCAGCAACAGCATCAGTAGCAGCGGCGGCATGCTCTCTACCAGGTAGTCGTAGTCGCTCTTGCCAGGGAATAAGTCTTGCACGTGTGCGTGTGTGTGTGTGTGTGTGTGTGTGATGGGGTCAGTCTGAAGCAGTAGTGACGGCGGAAGCAGCAGCGACAGCAGCAGCAGCAGTGGCAGCAGCAACGGCAGCTCTTGCCATGGGGAGGGTCCTGCACGTGTGCGTGGGTGGAGGATGGAGGGTTGGGAGCAGGGACAGTCAGAAGCAGCGGCAGCACGCGCGCACACAAAGTGCAATCACAGGCGTCCGGCGGACTGAACAGTGAACCACACGCGCACGCGCACGCACCCACGCATGCGCACACAAAGTGCTATCACAGCCGCCCGACGGACTGATGATGATGGATGTTACAGCCGTGTGTGATGCACTTACAGGCAGCGTATTAGACCTTGCTCGGCAAATAACGCCCGAGCGCTACAGACGGGTGGGTGGCTACTTGCTGTGCGGGGCTAGTGGGTTGGGGCTGGACCTAGACTAGGGCTAGGGCAATCAGACCCCAGATCTCACTCTTCCCCGTGAAAGCACGGCCGGGGTTCACAGGCCCGCGGGATCGCGCGCCGTAGAGGACTTGACAATCAACCACACACGCACACCAATGCAGAAGAGCGATGCAGACAAATGATGCAGAAGAGTGATGAAGAAGAGTGATGCGGAAGAGTGATGCAGAAGAGTGATGCAGAAGAGTGACGCAGAGGAGTGATGCAGAAGAGTGATGCGCCCCCACACCTGCACCACGATCACACCAGCATCCACGATGCATCCGGCCGGCAGCGGCCGGATCTGGAGGTACAGCTGCCACAGCATCGCCTGCGTGTGTGTGTGTGTGTGTGTGTGTTTGTGTGTGTGTGTGTGTGTGTGTATGTGCATCTGTGTGTGTCAGGAATCACCCATCAGACATCCCTCGTGCTCAGGCCAGATCGCAAGAGGTCTAGAGCCCCCCCACCTGCCCTGCCCACACCCACACCCACACCCACACCCACACCCACGCCCACACCCAGACCCACACCCACACACCCTACCGCCTCAGGCCGACAGCTGTCCAACTCAGCCCCGCCTCTCCCTGCCTGCATGACCACACACACACACACACAGACACACAAAACACACACACACACACACACACATAACTACCCCAGGCAGCAGTCTAAACCAACCCCACCACCCCTGCCCACACCCAGACCCACCCCCACACCCACACACCCCGCCGCCCCAGGACGACAACGGTTCAACTTAAGTCCCGCCTCTCCCCGCATGCATAAACACAGACACAGACACGGACACAGACGCAGACACAGACACAGATGCAGACACAGACACAGACGCAGACACAGACACAGACACAGACACAGACACAGACACAGACACACAGACGCAGACATACACACACACACGCACACACACTCACACGACCAACACCCCACCAAGAGCCCTCGTCTACGCCCCCCCATTCCCGGCTGTTCACACAAACACAACACGCCGCCACACCTTGACGCCCCTAGCGGGTTCATACACCGTGTACATCAACGTACAGTCCTACACCCTGCACACACACACACGCACACACACACACACACACACACACACACACACACACACACACACAAAACCAACACCCCACCAAGGGCCCTCGTCTACGCCCCTCCCCTTTTCCCGGCTGCTCACACACACACAACACGCTGCCCCACCTTGACGCCCCGAGCGGATTCGTACACTGTGTGCATCTGCATAAACGCCCACACCCACAAGCCCACTCACGCACTCACTCACTCACACACACACACACACACACACACACACACACACAACCAACGATCCACCAAGGGCCCAAGTCTACGCTTCCTCCCGCCCCTCCCCGATACGCACGAATTATACCAAGTACACACCCCACCTTGACGCCCCTAGCTGTTTCGTACACCGTATGCATCAGCTCACGCTGCCAGTCCTCAACGCGAGACACGGCGTCGGCCACAAAGGGCATGACATCGACCTGCCGGTGTGTGTGTGTGTGTGTGTGCGTGTGTCTGTTTGTGTGTGTGTGTGTGTGTGTGTGTGTGCGTGTGTGTGTGTGTGTGTCTGTCTGTTTTTGTGCGCGTGTGTGTGTGTGTGTGTGTCTGTGTGTGTCTGTGTGTGTAAACTACAGAGACGCTCCTCGCACTCGTGCAGGCTGCCTGCCAGCGGACTCAACCCCAGTGCCGTCACCGGCGCCGTGGACAACAAACCGACTTGACAAGCTGCACAAGCAATACGTTTTGAAAGTTTTGGAAACAAAATCACTGACAGCACACAGGCTTGGGAAGAAGGAAGGAGACCTAGGCCGGACTCATAAAACAAACAGAACAGAGGAAAAGACGCACATCGCACGCGCGCAGGCTGCCCGCCAGCGGGCTCGACCCGACCCCAGCGGCGGCTCTGGGCGCCATCGGCACCAGACAGATTTCAACGGACACTTCAGCACAGGCTCGAATTCAAACTGCACCACAGATTTGAAAAAACACCGCGCATCTCGCACGCGCGCAGGCTGCCCGCCAGCGGGCTCGACCCGAGCGGCGGCACCGGCGCCATCGACAGCACGCAGGCATACGAGGAGACTGTATACCAGGCTTGCAAACATTCAGAAGAAAAGACGCACATTGCACACGCGCAGGCTGCCCGCCAGCGGGCTCGACCCGAGCGGCGGCACCGGCGCAATCGACAGCACGCAGACATACGAGGTGGCTTGATAAGAGGCTTGCAAACATGCATAACACACCGCGCACCTCGCACGCGCGCAGGCTGCCCGCCAGCGGGCTCGACCCCAGCGGCGGCACCGGCGCCATGGACGAGAGGAGGTTCAGCTCGTAGGGAGAGAGGGTGTCGGGGGGGAGGCGGCTGCCGAGTGCGGTTCGTGCGGCGCCGCCTGAGATGAGGGCGAGGGGTCGGGGGGCTTTGGGATTTTGATGTTATAGGGAAAATGAGTGATGTTGTAGGGAAAAGGATTGATATAGGGAAAAGGATTGATGTTATAGGGAAAGGGAAAACCGGCCGGTTCACAACACCGGTCTGGCCGCCAAGCATGGAGATTCCACCCGTCATCGGGGTAAATCCTTTGCAGACGACTTAGGTCGAACTGGGTATTGTACGTGGCAGAGTAGCCTTGCTGCTACGATCCGCTGAGAGGAGGGCTGGGGGCAGGTGCACGTCAGTATTGTGCAGTGGGAGGAGTTTGCCATCCGAATAATCGGGATTAGCGGAGGCATCCGAATCGGATAGGGTCTGGCCGGCGTCCAACAGTGTGAACGTGTGGACGTTTTTTTTTACGCTGTCTTCGCAGCCCTGTCACCCTGTCCTTCTCTCCTTCCTCGCCTGTTCTGTCTCTCTCTTTGGCACTCTTCCTCTCTTCCCTGTGCCGATTTGGATCCGTTTGTACGACCCTGGTGCACGTCTGCCTGTTTGTGTGTTGACGCTGGCGGGGAGCAGTGATTTCCTTTTCAGCTCTCCACAGCCATTTGGCTGTATCCGGCTGTGCTTTGACCTTGTACACAGCTCAACCCATACAGCGGATTGCTAGTCTGACAAGCCCGCTAGACAGAGCTCGTCAAGAGCTTTCAAGTGACCTATATGTGAGGAAAGGCGGCCAACGGGAGATTAATGGTCAACGTGGTCACAGCGAAATCCAGATTAATAAATTAAAATTTATGAAAAGGAAATCACTGGCTCGGAGGCGACTGACGAGCGCGATACGCGCGGCGCCACCTGCTCCGGGGGAGGGGGGGGAGGGGTCGGAGTCTTCTTATGGATTCCTCCTATGGCGGGGTCTATGATTGTTGTTCTAAGGGCAAGATTCCAGCGAGAGTCGCGCTACGGAAAAGGAGGGTTAAGGGCAGGTGCATGTCTAAATGTACACACACACACACACACACACACGCACCTGCCACGCGGCCGCTGCGCCGGAGGTCCACACTCCCCAGCGCTGATGTCTCCACACACACACACACACACACACAAACACACACACATGCACACGCACCTGCCACGCGGCCGCTGCGCCAGAGGTCCCCACTCCCCAGCGCTGATATCTCCACACACACACACACACACACACACACACACACGCACTTGCCACGCGGCCGCTGCGCCGGAGGTCCGCACTCTCCAACGCTGATGTCTCCACACACACACACACACACACACAAACACACACACACACACACACGCACCTGCCACGCGGCCGCTGCGCTGGAGTTCCACACTTCCCAGCGCTGATGTCTCCACACACACACACACACACACATGCACACACACACACACACAAACACACACACACACACACACACGCACCTGCCACGCGGCCGCTGCGCCAGAGGTCCACACTCCCCAGCGCTGATGTCTCCACACACACACACACACACACACACACAAACACACACACACACGCACCTGCCACGCAGCCGCTGCGCCAGACGTCCACACTCCCCAGCGCTGATGTCTCCACACACACACACACACACACATGCACACACACACACACACAAACACACACACACACACACGCACCTGCCACGCGGCCGCTGCGCCAGAGGTCCACACTCCCCAGCGCTGATGTCTCCACACACACACACACACACACACACACAGACACACACACACACACACAAACACACGCACACACGCACCTGCCACGCGGCCGCTGCGCCGGAGGTCCACACTCTCCAACGCTGATGTCTCCACACACACACACACACACACACAAACACACACACACACGCACCTGCCACGCGGCCGCTGCGCTGGAGTTCCACACTTCCGAGCGCCGCTATCAACACACACACACACACACAAACACACAAACACACACAAACACACACACACACACACACACACGCTAGATACTCTGCACGCCTTTTGCGGCACGCGCGCACTAACAGTAAACGTTAAGAAGTCAGAAGGGGTGGTGTTCAATGACCAGTTCTGCCCAGTCGGGGCGGCAGGGGGGAGGGTGATGATGATGATGGATCTTACAGTCTGTGTGACACCAGTAATGATGTATAAGACCGGTGTCGGCGCTAGCGCCCGACACCTTAAACTCAGTTTCAGTGGGAAACTGGCTGGCTACCTGGTAGGGGTGAGGGTAAACCCCCACACGCGCGCACGCACTGGACCTAGACAGGACACTGGGCCCCCAGATCCACCCTATACCACCCAGGTAGTGACAGCAACGCATTGTTGGTGTGCGCCTGTGTTCTACTACTAGTCCCGCCGCCGCCATTGGCTCCAGCAATCTCCTCCATGCCCGCCAGCAATCTCCTCCACGCCCGCCAGCAATCTCCTGTATGCCCGCCAGCAATCTCCTCCATGCCCGCCAGCAATCTCCTGTATGCCCGCCAGCAATCTCGTCCATGCATGGGCGCCGCCATGCGATCTCCATGCGCCGCGCCGCGCTCCATGCGCGCCAGCACCCGTACCACCCGCCTCATTCCCGTTCTTTAGCCATTCCCCGTGACACCTATGGCTGATCCTTGTTCCGCCGTCCCCTTTGGCATCTGTAACCCGTATCCTCTCCCTGTAGCCTCATTCCCCGTTCTTAACCGCCATCTCCATTATGGTGCCCGCCCGCTGGTGGGGCCTCGCCTCGCCCCATGCCGCACGGCTAGTGTATTGATTGCTGCGCCATCTATAATCTGCGCCTTGGGGCAGGGAACCCCTGCGCCACAACCTCCTCACAAAGCCTAGCCGCATGTGCCTCGCTTCCCATGTTTCTCAATTTCTCGCCATCCGCTTCCATGCTGCCGCCTGCAATCTCCTCCACGCCCGCGAGCAATCTCCTCCATGCCCGCCAGCAATCTCCTCCATGCATGCACGCGCAGAGCGCCGCCATGCAACCCCCATGCGCCGCGCGCGCCATGCGCGCGCCGCGCCCGCCAGCTCCCGTAGCCTCATTCCCCGTTTTTTTACCCATGCGCCGTGACGCATTAGCCTTGTCCGCCGTCCCCTGGCATGCATAACCCGTAGCCTCATCCCCGGTAGCCGCATTCCCCGTTCTTAGCCGCCATCTCCATTATGGTGCCCGCCCTCTGGTGGGGCCTCGCCTCGCCCCATGCCGCACGGCTGGTGCATCGATCGCGTCGCCATCTAATAATCTGCGTCTTGGGGCAGGGAACCCCTGCGCCGCAACCTCCTCACAAAGCCTAGCCGCATGTGCCTCGCTTCCCATGTTTCTCAATTTCTCGCCATCCGTCTCTCTCTTCCATCCAGGCACAGTAAACCATTAGGAGCCGCAATCTGCTTGAGTTCCGATCGTTGTGAGAGGGGGTGCATGCTCGCCGCAATTCTCGCCATCGTGCATCGTGCTCTCCATCGTACCGCTGCCCCATCTGCCACATAGCCTCGCCCCATCAGGACCAGTTCATCAGTAGCGCTGTGCGTCACAGCCGCTCAGGGTAAATTTCCAGATTTTCAGCCGCCCAGTACCAAGCGCAGTTGTCCCGGTTGTCCGCCATCGAGCGGCGCCAGGGCGGGAGCCCCTGGCGAAGAGCTTATGAACTTAACATAATCAGAGGTGCACATGCACAGGGTAACGCTGAAGTTTGCAGGAGCAGATCTACCCATGACACACGAGTTCCATATCTGGGCATGCTCTTTCACCACCGGCGGGCAGTGGGGGGGGACGTGGGCACCCACGCTCTAGGGGCCAGCGCACCAGATACGCGCTAACTCGCAGATGCTATATGATACGCCTTAATAATATTGGCATTAAGGCCCACCTGTTCGACACGCAAGTACGGCCTGTGCTAAATTACGGATGTCAGGTGTGGGGCCCTGCGATGATGGCGGATGCTGGGGGGGGCGTGTTTGCCGGGGCGGGCGGACGGTGGGAGAGAGGCAGGAGTGGGAGGGGCGCTAAGGCCGCACTCGGATGGCGCACCCTGGAGGATGTGCTTCTGCAATTTACCCGTGCGTCCCTAGGAGTCCGCAGCAACGGGCAGCAACTGGGGATTTTGGCGCGGGAGGCGGGGCGGCGGCCGCTGGCGGCAGATTGGCTGCGCCAGGCGACGCGCTTTTGGGATAAGGCGCGGGGGCGGCCTGACAGTGACCTGCTTAAAGATGCAATGCGGGAGAGCTGGGGGCTGGCCGAAGCGGGGGGGACGTGCTGGGCGGCGCGCTTGCAGGTGTGCCTCGGAACAGTGGGGCACACCCTGGCGTGGGACCAGGAGGGACCGGTACGCATCACCAACCTGCTGGACGTGGCGACCGCGGCGTGGCTGGCTGCCGCGACAAGCACACCGGCGGTGCCGAGCGGCACTACCGTGCGAGATGTACCTGAGGAGTGGTCGCGCGGCTTTAAGATGCTGACCTGCATGCGGTGGATGGCGGGTAGCAACAGCGAGCCGCCGGCCCTGTTGAGCTCAGGGCTGAACAGTGCTGCCCGGATCACGGCTCTAGCTAGGTTCAGGATGGGGCTCCATGAGCTGCAGATTGAGCGGGGGCGCTATGCCGTGGCGTGACAGAGGCAGCGACGCAGCCAGCGGGCGTGCTGCCTATGCGGTGGGCTAGAGGATGAGGCACACATGGTATTTGAGTGCCCTGCCTATGAAGAGGCACGGGTGCAGGCCCACAGCCTGTTTCGGTCCATCCCTCGCCCCGAGGAGGCCGATTTAGATGAGCGGATGCGGGAGTTTATGAATCCTCGGCCAGGCCAGGAGAACCCCAGGTTTTGGCACGAGCTGGCTGACTTCCTTGTCGCCTGTTTTGAGACACGCACCGCGTGCACAGCAATCATGATGGCAGATGGCATGCTAGGGGTCTAATTTTGACAGCTGCCGGCCTCTTTTCTAGGGTCTAATGCGCCATCAAAGGCGTCCGACGGACTGTAAAATCGACCACACACACACACCTGCCACGCGGCTGCTGCGCCGGAGTTCCACACTTCCGAGCGCCGCTGTCAACACACACACACACACAAACACACACACACACACACACCTGCCACGCGGCCGCTGCGCCGGAGGTCCACACTCCCGAGCGCCAACATCAGCTCGTCATGCAGATCGGTCCCATCGGTCATGCTGTGAAGGGTGACTGCACCTGTGTGTGTGTGTGTGTGTGTGTGTGTGCGGCCATCAGCTCATCTTGCAGATCGGGACCAGTGGGCATGCCGTGAAAGGGGGACCGTACCTGTGTGACTGTGTGTGTGTTTTGCGTGTGTGTGTGTGCGTGGGTTTGTGTGTGTGTGTGTGTGTGTGTGTGTGTGTGTGTGTGTGCGTGTGTGTGTGTGTGCCGCCATCAGCTCATCATGCAGATTGGTTCCATCGGTCATGCCGTGAAGGGCCACTGCACCTGTGTGTGTTTGTTTGTGTGTGTGTGTGTGCATGTGTGTGTGTGCGTGTGTCCGTGTGTGTGTGTGTGTGTGTGTGTGTTAGCTTGTGTATGTGTGTGTACACACGCATGCTTTCGTTCACGTTCACTCCTAAATTTGATCACAACCTACCGGCGTCCGCCTCGAAAAAAGCGTCCAGCTCAGCCACCGCAGCAGCTGTTCCAACCACGCTGGTTCCTCCGCCAGACCGCCCGCCGCCCCCACCGCCGCCACCCCGGCCGTGCCCGAGGCTCCCCGATATGTTAGCGTGTGCCCTATGCAGGGGTGGGCAAAAGTTGGTGGTTCCTCAGTCCAGTTGCGTTTCCAGGCTTTGGTCATGGGTCGTTCTGAGGCCCCGGTTAGAGGGTGTATGATTATATACATTCATGAAGGTGTTTCGATTGGGTCTTTGGGAGGTGTCATCTTGTGCCGCCGCCCGACTGCCTGCCGCCGCCTCTGCCGCCGCCGCCGCGCCCGAGGCTCCCCGACATCTTGGCGTGTGCCCTGCAGGGGTGGGCAGAAGTTTGTGGCTTCTTGGCTAGGGTGCTCGCTGAGAGGTCAAAGGTAGGTCTTGGTCGGAGGAGGGTGGGCGGGGGGTGGTGGGGTGGGGTAGGGGGCAGCTCGTCATGCCGCGCTGTGCACACACACACACACACACACACACACACACACACACACACACACACACACACACACACGCACACACACACACACGCACGCACGCACACACACGCGCACACACACACACACACCTGCTGGTGCCTGCATTGTTCCCGTCGTTGCGCACGCCAGACGAGCCATTGGCGAACGAGACTGCGCGTCCGCCGGTAGAGGTGCCGCCGCCGCGCGTGCTAATGGTTGGGGCGCTCGCCTGCTTGTGTGTGTGTGCGTGCGTGTGTGTGTGTGTGTGTGTGTGTGTGTGTGTGTTAGAGTGTGTGTGCAAGTGTGTGCGAGTGCGTGTGTGTGTGTGTGCGAGAGAGACTGTGTGTGTGCATGTGAGGTCCCACCGCCGCATATTGTGGTGGCTGGGGCGCTTGCCTGTGAGTGTGGGCGGGGTGGGGGCAGGGAGTGTGTGCGTGCGTGTGTGTGTGTGTGTGTGTGTGTGTGTGTGTGAGTGTGTGTGTGCGCACATGCGTGCGTGTGAGTTTTACCGCCGCGCGTGCTGATGGTCGGGGCGCCCGGCTGTGTGTGTGTGTGTGTGGTTATTGTGTGTGCCACACAGACAATGCCCCGCCCCCCCCCTACCAAAACACACCCACACCCTAACACCTTTTTCAGTGTCCCCTCATCAAACTGCGTCGACTTCGAGACCTCCACTTTGCTCGGGCTGCCCCCCCCTTTCTTACACACACACACACACACACACACACACCTGGTTCTTCAGTGTCCCCTCATCAAACCGCGTCGACTTCGAGACCTTGACCCTGCTTGGGCTGCCCCCACCACCATCGGCGACAGCGCCATAGCCGCCGCCACCATAAGCAAACGCGCTCTCGCCCGGGCTCCTGCCCACGTTAGCCCCGGGGCTGCCACGCGCGCCGCCGCTGGCGTGCGCACTGCCGCTGCCGCGCGGTCTGTTAAATGGGGGGGGGGGCAGGGTTAGGTGTGTGTGTGTGTGTGTGTGTGTGTGTGTGTGTGTGTGTGTGTGTGGTCGATTTTACTGTCTTGTTGGACGCCTTAAATGTCGTATTAGACTTGTGCTTGCGCACTCAATCCCTGCGGCAGGCAGGGTGTGTGAGTGTGTGTTTGTGTTTGTGGAGGGTTCAAGGCTTCTAATTTGTGCAGGGTCGAGGGTCCAGGGTTCGAGGTTGAGGACCCAGGATCCAAGGTTCAGGGTTCGGGGTTCAGGCTTGAGGGTTGGGGTTCAGGGTTGCGGGTTAAGCATGTACGCACCCGTGTGGCTGTTGCCCCCTGGAGCGGCGGCGATCACATCATCTAGCTGGGTTTATGTTTTACGTTGTGTGTGTAGGGTGAAGGACGAAGGGTTCAGGTCTTGGGGTTAAGCATTGGCGCAGGTTCAGGGTTCAGGGTTTAGGGCTCAGGGTGGAGGGTTCGAAGGCTTCTAATTTGTAAAGGGTCCAGGGTCCAGGGTCCAGGGTCCAGGGTCCAGGGTCCAGGGTCCAGGGTCCAGGGTCCAGGGTCCAGGGTCCAGGATGCAGGGTCCAGGATTCAGGGTTCAGGGTTTAGCATTGACACACCCGAGGCCGTTGCCCCCTGGAGCGGTGGCGATGACGGCGGCTAGCTGCTCCGCTGCCCAAACCCTACACGGTAAAACGGTCCAAGTACAACCACACAGGGTTGAGGGCTGGAGGTTTTGGGA
>VFSX01000096.1:218568-223568 GCA_016618255.1 Chlamydomonas sp. UWO 241 | reverse complement strand
TTGAGTGCCTGGTGTGTGTGTGGGGGGGGGGGGCATGTGTGTGTGTGTGTGTGTGTGCGTGCGTGCATGTGTGTGTGTGTGTGTGTGTGCATGTGCATGTGTGTGCATGTGTGCATGTGTGTGTGTGTGTGTGTGTTAACGTTTACAAATGATGCCCCAAAACGTGGACACCAAGGAACGGGTGGTTTTCTATTGAACCTATAGGTGGATGGAAAACAAGAGCTTCTGTCGAATGAAACTTTCCAAGTGTGAAGTGAGATGTACAGAAGCCTCTTATGGTGCTAGCACCCCAAGATTCCTATCCGTCTTCTTAGGTCGCTAGCACCGCTCCTTTTCTCAGTCAGTTTGCGGCTTCACGTCTCTTTGTCAGCCTTTTGGATACCACCCACCCACCCTGCTGGAAGGTGGTCTACATTGTGCTTTGTTGAGGAGTTAGAGAGAAGTTAACATTCGGGTTTTTCGGAGTTCAGGAAAGTTAAGGAGAGTGGTGCTTAGCTGCAGAGTCCGGCCGCTCGACATTGGACGTGGATGGTGATATCACAAGCCTTTTTCGGCATGGTCGCCATCTGCGGCCGGTGGAGGTCTGGCTCTGCCCCAAGCAGTGACTCCGTGGGCACGCGTGACTGTAATCAAACAAACACAACTGAAAGTATGAGACAGAAAAAAGGCTGGCTGCGAGCCGAGCCGGCGGTGGTGCCCGCGGAGGCCCCTCCAAACCTAGGGAAAAAGGACTGCACCGTACAGGGCCCGAGCCTCCGCAGCAGGAGGTTACATTTACAGTTACATCGGCTTTCCAGCAAAGACTACCTCTAGTCCTAGTACCACCGCCTAGACCCAAGTCCAGTTCTGGCCGTAACAATTACTTGTCAGGGGCGGTAGCCACCAGCCGGCTGCCTGCCAACGTGTAGTCTCAGAGCAAAGAGGAGAGCTATTGTGCAGGAGGTACACAAAACAGTAGTTGTATCGTTCGCGGGGGTCGTTCTTTGGCGACTTCAGTTCATTCGACGGCCCAAATCTGATTTCTACTGTGCTGGAGCTGGCGCCTCAGCTTCGTGGGGGGCGCGTCCTTTACAGTACGCATTTGCAGAGGCCGAGGACCCGTGCAGTGGTCCCTGGGAAGGATTTTAGTAATAGTTTTTCTGCCGGCTCCAGCAACTTTGACCGCTCATACCAGGCACAATACACAGCGGGTATTCATGCAACGCATGCTGTTGGGCTGCTCTCGGCACGAGCTTCCCAACGCATCGCTCCACGCCCTGTCCCACTAAGTGTGTGGTGGTTTTCTGGGGAATGGGAAATCCGGCTCGGAGCGGTATACGGCTTGCAGGGGAATCACTGGTCCCGTGCGGTACTTGAAGAGCACGTGAAACAAAACGCACCTGGTGTTTGCCGCGTCGGCAAAGCTGGTTGCGCCCGAACACGCGGAGAACATCGAGCGCGAGGCACTCAGCAGCGAGCCGAGCCCGGTCTCCAGCCCGCAGTCGATCTCCGCTTCGAGCGCGGCGTGGCTGCCGCGCACGTTCCACGAAGCTGCGTGGCGGTTGGAGCGGTCGGTTACGGAATTTAGGTTTGGGGTTTCAGGGTGGGGTTGGGTGGTTGGATTGTGATTAGAAGCTGTGATTTGGGGCGGCGTGTGCGTTGCGGTCGGGCGGTTTGTCTGGGCAGTGGGTGCTGGGTGATTGAATGAAAGCCCACCTGCATTGCGCCCAGCGACCAGCAGGCGCCACGCGTCGCGGAGCATCAGTATGTTGTCGCTGCATGCACACATCTAAATACCATTGAAAAGCCTGGAGACGGCTACCCTGTGGTCGCCTGGAGAGGGGCTCTGATACACACGGCAACCGCCATCAATACTTCTCACACACCCAGACCTGCACACGCCCACATACAAACACACACACACACACACACATACACACACACACACACACTCACATACACACACGCGCACACACATGCACACAAATGTGCGCACCTGCATCGCGCCCAGCGACCAGCAGGCGCCACGCGTCGCGGAGCAGCAGAATGGTGTCGGCGCGCGTGAGGCGGCCGTCCGCGTCAGAGTCATATTCCGCGAGGATTTGCTGAATCTGTGAGCTCGGTTGGTGTGGAGTGTGGGGTGTGGGATGCCTCCATGGATGTGGTGTGTGGTGTGTGGTGTGAAGTTTCTGGTCTGTGGTGTGGTGTGTGGGGTGCCCGTCCGCATTGGAGTCACACTCAGCGAGGATCTGCTGCACCTCTGGTTCATGTTGGTGTGGGGTGGGGGGGAGTGGGGTGTGTGGGGGTGGGCGTGGGGTGTGGGTGTGGGTGTGGGTGTGGGGTGTGGGGTGTGTGGGGGTGTGGGGGTATGGGTGTGGAGTGTGAGGCGACCGTCCGCATCGGCGTCATACTCAGCGAGGATCTGATGCAACTCTGCTTCATGTTGGTGTGGGGTGTGGGGGAGTGGGGTGTGGGTGTGGGGTGTGGGGTGTGGGGTGTGGGGTGTGGGGTGTGGGGTGTGGGTGTGTGGAGGTATAGGTGTGGAGTGTGAGGTGACCGTCCGCATCGGAGTCATACTCAGCGAGGATGTGCTGCACCTGTTGTTCAGGTAGGTGTGGTGTGTGGTGTGTGGTGTGTGGAGGTGTGGTGTGTTCTGGAGGTGTGGCTTCATCCTCAACGAGGATCTGCTGCTCCTGTGGTTCAGGTAGGTGTGGGGTGTGGGGTGCTCGTTGGCATTGGGGGCGTTGGTTGTGAGTGAAAAAGGGAAACACAAGGTTATATTCTGCGAGGATCTGCCGCACCGCATGTTCAGGTATGTTCAGGTATGTTCAGGTGTCAATTTTGAAGTAGAGAGAAAGAGATAAGAGAGACGGAGAGAGAGGGAGAGAGAGAGAGAGAGACTGAGGGAGAGAGAGGGAGAGAAAGAGAGAGAGAGGGAGTGAGAGACAGAGAAGAGAGCGTGCGCGCGCGAGAGAGAGAGAGTGCTACAAGGCATCTACAACTGCGCTTGGCACACGACAGACAGGGGAATTAGAGAGAGAGAGGAGGAGGGGGAGAGAGAGAGGGAGAGAGAGATAGAGAGAGAGAGGGATAGATAGAGAGAGGGGAGAGAGGGAGAGAGGGGGCGAGGGGCAGCGGGGGCGAGGAGGCCGGGGGGCGCGGGGCGCGGGAGCGCGCGTGAGCGGGAAGCGGGGAGGCGGAGGCGGCGAGGAGAGCGAGAGGGAAAGGAGAGGGAGGAGGGAAGAGGGAAGAGGGAGGGGAGGAGAGGGGAGGAGAGCGAGAGAGGGCAGATGGGGAGGGAGGGGGGAGAGGGGAGAGAGGGGGGAGGGGGAGAGGGCGAGAGGGGAAGGGAGAGGAGGAGAGGGCGAGAGGGGGAGAGGGGGAGAGGGGGAAGGGGGAGGAGAGGGATGAGAGGGAAGAGGGAGAGAGGGAGAGAGGGAGAGAGGGAGAGAGGCGAGAGAGGGAGAGAGGCGAGAGAGGAGAGAGGGAGAGAGGGAGAGAAGGGAGAGAGGAGAGAGGGAAGAGAGGGAGAGAGGGAGAGAGGGAGAGAGGCGAGAGAGGGAGAGAGGGAGAGAGGACCGAGAGAGGGAGAGAGGGAGAGAGCGACGAGAGGCGATTGAGAGGGAGAAGGGAGAGAGGGAGAGAGGGAGAAAGAGAGAACAAGAGAGGGAGAGAGGGAGAGAGGGAGAGAGGGAGAGAGGGAGAGAGGGAGAAAGGGAGAGAGAGAGACACCGACCTTCGTATCATCCAGTCTGAGCCTGATGGCCGCCAAAAACGTGCCGTCTTGGCCGCGCCCAGGCGCCTGTGCGTCTTGATGTGCGTGTTTCAATGCATGCTCATGTGTGTGCAAGAGGGAGAGAAGAAGACAGACAAAGATAGAGTGCGAGAAGGTTAGACGAGAGAAAGAGAAGCGTGAGCGAGAACGAGAGAAGCGAGCGAGGGAAAGCGTCTGAAGGAGGTGTCAACGACTGTGCTCGGCACATGCAACTGAGACGGAGAGAGGCGCACCTTTGTATCTTCCAGCTCAAGCCCGATGGCCGCCACGAGCCGCGCCGTCTTGGCAACGCCCAGGCGCCCGCGTCCGTCGTTGTCATAGTACGCAAACACGTCTCCCCATGCAGCATCCAGCTGCGCATGTGTGTGTTGCGCGTGTGTGTGTGTGTGTTGCGTGTGTGTGTGCGCGTGCGTGTGCACACGCGTGTGTGTGTGTGTGTGTGTGTGTGTGAGAAAATGTGTGAGAAAATGTTGCTACACCGTCCATGTGTGTGCGCCACCGCCACCGCCACCGCCACCGCCACCGCCACCCAAACAAACCTGGGCGCCAGGGAGGATGAAGAGCTCTGGCACACCCTGACTGCCACCGCCACCACCACCACCACCACGCCAGCCCCTACCGCCACCCCCGCCGCCAGCCAAAAAACACCTAGGCGGCAGGGAGAGTGAAGAGCTCCGGCGTCGCCACCACCGCCACCGCCATCACCACCACCACCGCCACTGACAGCCAAAAACACCTAGGCGGCAGGGAGAGTGAATAGCTCCACCACCGCCACCGCCACCGCCACCGCCACCGCCACCCAAACAAACATGGGCGTCAGGGACGAAGAAGAGCTCCGGCGCACCCTGACTGCCACCACCACCACCACCACCACCACCACCACCACCACTGCCCCCACCGCCACCCCCAACGCCACCCACACACACCTGGGCATCAGGGAGAGTGAAGAGCTCCTGGGAATCGGCACCACCTCCACCCCCACACCCCCCACTGCCCACACCGCCACCACCACCGCCACCGCCATCCAAATAAACCTGGGCGGCAGGGAGGAGGAAGAGCTCCGGCGGACCCCTACCGCCATCCTGACTGCCACCGCCACCGCCACCGCCACCGCCACCGCCACCCCCACCGCCACCCAAACAAACCTGCGCGCCAGGGAGGATGAAGAGCTCCGGCGCACCCCTGCCGCCACCGCCACCGCCACCACCCCCACCCCGCCACCCTCCCCCCGACGACCACCCTAAAC